>VZTB01004485.1:389242-461099 GCA_013397245.1 Thryothorus ludovicianus
AGGAAGGAAGGAAGGAAGGAAGGAAGGAAGGAAGGAAGGAAGAAAGAAAGAAAAGGAAGAAAAGGAAGAAATGGTAATAATCAGAAAAATGCGAAAAGGGTTCTAAAGCTGGGCAGAAAGTTTTGGCTGGAAATAATATAAACATCTTAACATGAAGGAATGGAATAGATCACTAACATAGGTGGACTGGATTTCCCTCTGCAGAAAGATCAATCTCATTCTCTTTCTGTAGTGGGTTTCAGAGGATCCTTTCAGATCTTGAATCTCACACCTGTGCATATGAGAAAACATATAGTAATGATAGTGTGACTCTTATTTAAAATTTTTCTCTTGTCTTCTCCAAGGAATACAGAGATTCTAAGTGATGCTAGATTAATGGAGATAGTATTAATTTAACAATGTCTCATAAATTATAAAATGAAAAAATGGAAGAAATTAAAAATGTAACTGCTATGGATCTGGAATGAAATTGTTTTTCCATGAAATTGAGAAAAAGAGAAGATAAAAAAGGGGAGGAGAGGGGATCACAGCTCAGTTACCTGATCCATAAGAACAGATGGAGCAAGTAGATGTGCCTAGAAACCAAAATTAGCTTGTGAACTAGGGCAGATTCAAGCCTTCACTAAGATATAAATGGCAAAGATCAAACTTTGATACAGGAGTGCATAGTTCTCACTTTTTGTGCCTGAAAGCCCTGAGATTTGGATCATGCAGTGTTCTGAAGCATCCTGAATTTACCTGACACCGATATGTTACTCTTCCTGAAAGCCCTGACTCTGGTCCCTGCTTCTTCTCAGAGAAACCTCACAACCTTCAACAAGTATTAGCCTTGTCATAAAACTGCTTCTCTGAATTTATTTCCAGGATTAAGGACTGTAAATCCGCTTCAGTAGGGAATGTTTGGCTCATGTTCAGCAATAGATATAGATGTTTTCCCATGTAGGTCATTGAGCTGGATCTGCTCCGGGTCAGTAGTGGCCAAAGGTAAATGTTGTTTCATTACAAAAATCTAAAGTGGTTCCCAATAAAACATCAAATGAGCAATTACTATTTCACCTAATTTCTTAAGTCTAAAATGACTTGAAAATGCCATGACAGAGGTTATTCTTGTAAAGACCAACTCTCATCTATCCAGGGTAATGGTGGGTTTGGAAAATTGCATTAACAGAAGGAACTGGTGATATGGGTACAGGTTGCAAAGGCATCCATCTGGCTCTGTACAAGTCAGTCTGGGTCCTGCAGGACTCATTAGTTCTCTGCTGCAGCTCTGCAACATTTGGATTATTCCTTGTAAAGCCACAGGTCACTACAGCCCCCTGCAGTCCCAAGGAACAGTGAAGGGGGGTATGTACCACTGTACAAATGTACAATGATGCTTTCCCAGAGGAAGAAATACTGAGAGAGCAGTACAGAAGGGCCACTGCTGCTCAGCATTTCACCTGCATCCACACAAACCCAGCCTGGACAGAGCACTGCAGATTGTCTTGTTGCCCCTCACATGTGCAGGTGCCTGCAGCAGACCCTGCAAGGAGCATGGCTGTCCTTGGGCAGGCTGAGGGACCAGGAAAGGGACTTTCATTGGCAACATCCTTGGAGAACAGCCCAGGGATGTGACCATGGGCGGGGCACTTGGCCATAGGACAGCCACAGAATGATTTAGTGATCACAAACTTATTGGCAATGGATGAACCACCACCACCATCACTCTTAGCAACAGTTTTCTCCCTAGCTGGCCCACAGAAGTTGTTTTTATGACAAAAAGACATCCAGTTTTCACCAGCAGTTGTTGATTATCATATTTCCAAAAGTGGAAATATGATAATCTTAATTCCCATCTTAAGAGGTGAACAGCATGGAACAGGGAAGGGAGCCTATGTGGTTCAGTGCTCTCCTGACAAGTCCCTGGCTGCTGACAAGACAAGCTATTATAGCTCCTTTAGAGCTCTTCAGTGTGCTTGTGCCAGTTCCTTATCCATGGATCATTGATATGATGGAGCATAATGGCAGCCTCAGAGCCCCTTATATTTTCAGTTGTCAGATTGAATACAGGGAGATGCTCAGTAGCAGAAACTCACCCACTGTAGTGCTCCTTTTATGCATGTTCATGGAGCCTTTATAACCTTTCATAACAGAAAGCTACAAAATGCACTATTCCAGATTTTTCTAATTTCAAAGGCCAAATTACCAAGTATAATGGAGCTAAACTTTTCCATTTTTGTCTCATTTCTGAGCTGAAATGTTACAATTGCAAGACCATCAGTGATTCAGAATACTATTTTTGTTCCTTGTCTTAGAACAATCATTAGAAATTACATTTTTAAAGGCTGCTTACCATTGCTATGCACCATTACTACTTTCCTGACAGATCTCACTTCTAAGCACATTATTGTTTAGAGATGAAGAGTTACAAAATGGAATCCAGAGGGGCATTTGAACAGCATCCTACCCAAAATTCAGCTTAAAAGGGCAGTAGCCAGAGCAATAAATTAAATCATGCTTACTTCCACATTAAAAATTTCAGCAGTAAATTTCAGATCTCTACACTGCTTTTCACATATGCAATAGAGGAATGGGTGAAAGTTACCAGCTCTGTGATGAAATGAGTGGTAAGCTAAAATTTGATTTATGACCTAGAGGGTAAAAAAAAAAATTCTAAATGGAGTTTTATTATCAAAGCACTGATGGACTTGTCTTATTTCTGGCTAGAAGAGAAAACAGTCTTCCCTACTTTTCCTCCACTTAAAAAAGTTCAGAAGAAGAAGAATGTAGTTTTTTCCTCAGCAGACAGAAATTGAAATGGAGAACTTTTATGGAGGTCAAGATGATTGCACAAGCTCAATGAATTGAACTCAGCCACCACCATTGTCTGATTCACTTTAGCTTATTTCTCTGGTGTCTGAGCTTGTCCCTTAACATGACAGCCTGGATGACAACATCTTGAGAGCCACTCCAAAGTAATTTAAAGCAATATATAATTACTGTGGGGCTGAAAGCTCCCAGTTTACAAAGCAATAGCAGCTGTATGAGTTCTGGCTCATCTAACAGGATGATAGCTCTGCAGGCTCCTCCAGCCTCTTTTGCAAGCTTACCCACTGGATCACAAAACAATTCATTTGGGCTCTACAGGACCTGGGGCCCAGCTGTGGCTGAGGAACTGCAGCATTTCTCCAAGGACAAGGAGCTGGCAGTCAGTGCTACCAAAACAAGCAGTGAAAGGCACAGGATGGGCACTAGCAGGGTGTGTAGGGAGCAGTTAGAAGGCACAGCACAGGCTCCTCACACTAAGAAAAATCCGGTGTTGGAATGATCAGCTCTAGTGGGGAGCTTTCTCAGTCCATCACTTTGCTGAGGGGATTGTCAGGTTCCAGGGAGCTTTGCCAGACATTCACAATGGTTCAGACCAACATCCAGATCCAAAAATCCTTCTTTTTGTGCATCTGGATGTCGCCCTGATGTTTTCAAGCTTTCTGAGGCACTTTCTAACTTGTTGTTTTCACAGTTAGTTGCTTTCTCACACACACAGGTGTTGATATCAGAAGTCTGTTTTGATAAGATGAGGTTGTTTACCCACTTTCTCTTGGTGTGGAAAACAACTGATGGACAGTTGTCTTGACCAACGGGATGGGAGAGGTGTCAGTCTTCTTCTCCAATCCCTGGTCTGTGTAGAAATACTATAAATACAGAGTCAGATGTTTTAATAAATAGTTTTTAGCCTTCTCAAGAGAAAGTGTCCATGTGCGTCCTTGCGTGTCCCACAGTGACATCTGGATTTATGGTTCACCAACACTACCAACTACACCCTGTGCTTAACACCACATTTTGGATCCAGCTCACTATGTGCCACACAGTCCATTAGAAAACAACAACCTTTAGCCGCCATATCCAGGCTTCAGTTCCCTGCTGGAGTTTGGAGTTCTTTTCTGGATTCTTTTCTTTGTGGTAATGGGAGAAGCATGAGTTACTGGAGATGTGCTTTGAAGTGATGGTGACAAATAAGTGATTACTTTTGTGGCCCCTACCTAATTAATTTTGAAAATTATTTTGTTACTACTTGACTTTATCTAGTCTTTCCTTCAAAACTCTCATCCAATATATACTTAACTAACCTTCCTCTGTGTATGCATATTCTTCAAATAAGTTTTAACAAGTACTCAATATTGATAAGTTAAGAGGTGACTATTGATTAATAAGAAAACAGAAGGCTTTTCTCCAGAAGTTAGATCCAGAACTACCTAACTTTGGAAGAGAAGCAGATTTAATGATCAAGTAAATTATTAGAAGTGGAAAATTAATCACTACAACGGCCAACTCACTTGTTAAACATTTCAGAAAACTCAACATGAAGTCTTGTTTCCATATCCTGTTTCTGTACTCTGACTAAGCTGATTTCCATGTTTTGCTAATGTTCATCTATGGTGTCTCTGAGCTGTGAGGCAGAACACCTCCAAGCCCAAAAAGCCAGGCATGCTGCACTGCTAATTCTGATTCCCTGTAGAGTCACTGGCCAAAACAATGGGGGTCCAACCACTGCCTTCAGCAGGAACAAAATCATCCTGGTTGGATTTTTCTAACACAAAAACCAAACCTAAACTATACAGTCAGTCTCACAATGTAAGAAATCCCAGTCTCTAAATACAATTACATGTCTCCAATCTTAAAATATCATAAGATAAAAACAGTAAGAATTTTTTTTTCATCTATTTGGTTATTTTGATACACAGAATTTCTGTCCAAGGCAGGTGCCTCACAACCACAGGGCTCAGTGTGGTCTGTCTGGGCTGTGCCTGCATGGATGGAAGGGATTGTGCAAAATGATCATATGCAAGAAATGCCTGTGCCTATGGCACAGTTTCCCATTACTGACAAAACAACCCAGTTCTGTGCCCTGTGATTCAAGGGAGAAGCTCCCTATTATGCTGGTGAGACCTCACACTGATGGGGAAAATGTCAGGGTGAAATAACAGTGAAGCTCTTTGATGCTCTTCAATGAGCTATAATTACCGCATCATCAAGAAAAGTAGATCAATTAACAGAGATACATGCATGGGGGATTACTGTGGTAAAAAACAATCCTAATGACTTTTCTTACTGAAATTTTTACTCAGAGAGCATTTTAAACATATTAAATGCTGGGCAAAAAGAGCACTGCAGGTAAGGTTCAGCTGCGTTACTGAATTTTGAAAGAAAAATTTATATTGCTGAAATATTTAGAAACAATTCAAGCAGAGATAATAAATGCTTAATGACTGTCAATTAATGGTTGTTCAATGGTTATGACAGTTAAGAATCTGAGATGTCCACAGGTTTGCTAAAGTGACCCTGTATAAAATACAGCTACTTCTGTTACCAATATGCTTTTAACACCTCTTTATTTTTATTTAATCTTTTCCAATTATTTATAAAGATGGACAGAATATTAATTTAAAAAAAAACAAACAAAACAAAAAACTATTGGATCCTGTTGGATCCACTGTAAAGGTACAATGTTTTTGAACTCCTGCTGTTCATTTCTAGCCACAGAAAAAGTCCAGAGGCCAGAGTCACACCAGCAATGTACTGGTCTGGTGTGCCAAGAAGAAGAGCAGCTGAAGCAGACACTGGTTATTAATTCTGTGATGATCTTTTCAGTTTGCCTTTGCCTATTTACATCTGTGGTCCCTCAAGGGTGGTCCAAGACATATTTCTACCTGCCTCTGCAGCATTATGGTCCCCTCTACAGACCACTTTCTCCTCCCTGCACATTCCACCTTCCTTCCTTGAAAGCAAAGCCACAGCTACCCTCCACTATTGCAAGGATGAATTCACAATCAATCTCCACCAAAGCAAAACATCTAGGGCTGCCACATTCCTTCATGGCTGGGAAGCACCATTCCATGGTCATTGTCAGCCTTTATTTAGCTATAAAAGTGATTCACTCTCTCTGCTGTGCTGCTGACCTTTTCAGAATTACACCCACAGCTCACCCTGAAGCCAATAAACTCTTGGTGCAAAGGGAAATAAACCTGCCTTAGCCCATTGCAGGACTTTCTAATTATTTCTGAAATGTCTTTGTTCTCACAGCAGATTTGGTGGGAGGTCACTGTGCAATGCAGCTGACACACACAAAAGCTCCTCCCTACATCTGTGAGAGCTACAGACAGTTCTGGAACAGGCTGACAATTTCAGGTTTATTCCTGAGGTCAGGTAAATGCAGGTGCCATATCTCCTACATAAAATGTTCAAAATTCCTACTGCCCCGCTGCTGGGAAATACAAACACAGCAAATACAGACACAAGATCTCCCAGCTTTCTCACACCTGAGCTATTGCCCACATCTCCAGCACTGGATCAGAGCCCAAGCCAATGGAGTCAACAGGGACCAAGTGCAGGAGGCTCAGGACAGGGCAAGTTGCATCCTAAACTCTGCTGATGTCACTGACCAGCTCTTTCCCTGGATATAATGGGGGAGAGAGACATTTGTTCAGGTATAGGTGCTGTAGATAACAGCCTTACTCAAGTGAATTTCACTCTTGTTTATTATCAATGGAAGAGAAATTTGACTGCTCACTGCAATTTCAGCCTGCTTACAAAGGTTGCGTTCACTCCTGATGTTTAATTGCCCATTGCTGTATAAAATGTTGCCATTTCATTGCTATATAAAATACTGCCATTTCACGGACTCTACACTGGGCAGTGGTTTCATATGTGTCTTATACATGCAGAGCCCTGTAAAAACTGAAGCAAAGATTTTTAACAGTACTTTTTCTTTTTTTTTTAATTTTTTATTTTTTTTTGCAACAGAACCGCTTGTTGTAACAAAAACTAATTAAGAAAAGATTTTGTTAAGAAGATTCACTTTTTAACAGAGTAGGGAATATACTGATTAACAAAAATCAGTCAAAAAATCATGCAGTTGCTAACCCTTCTCCTTAGTTGCCTGCCAAGATAGGTGTTTATTCTCTCCCCTCTAGTCACTGATGTAGCTGCATAAGCTGCCTGGGGTGACTCCAAATTTACCCAGTAAACACAAAGACAGTCCTGCAAGACCGGGACAGAAGTAAATTTTATTTAGCTCCAGTCCGAATGACCAACTATGCCAATTTTAAAACATGTCATCTGTTTTTTTGACTCTTTCTGGTCACAGGCAGGACCTGACAGTTTCCAAGCTATTTTCTGACAAATTGAGGTACATTTCCTATCTTCCTTTGTTAAAGACTCTGTGTTATTTTGTTCGAATGGAAAATTGCACAAATGACTAACCATAAGTCAGGAAATGTAATAATTTCATGTTCTAGTACCTGATTCCACTTACTTGATGCTCAAGAAATGTATTGCCTGGAGTTATCTACTCAGGAAAGCCAAAAATGAAAGCTAAGCCTGAGAGAAAAGCATTTTCAGTAATGCCTCCACTGCCTCCCATGCTCATGGGCAGGAGACAGGGATCAGTCCTACAGCAATCCATAACTCTCCTCTGCATGGATGTCAGAGGCAGTTTTCTACCCATAGAAGAAAAGTCTCCCTTTGAGGTGAAGTATTTCCCTTCTCCTGAGATTTTGTTGAGAAGATCTGGGCAGACATTCGCTCCTGACTCCATCTCCCTGTCATGGAGGAAATCTCTGTTTTCAGGGAAGTCTGATGTCTTCAGTTCCTCCTCAAGGACTTGATTTCCCTTAGGACCCCACTTGGGATGCCTTGGGATTTTACTTGATCTGTCTTGAGATCCAAAAAGTCCGAGTGGCATTCCCAGCAGTGTAAGTGATCCTGGATGTAGGTGGACACTGCAGGACTCAATTGCCCTGGAGAGGGAAAGACTCACACCAGCACGGGAGGGAGGGAGCAGATCTGGGCCAGGACTCAACCTGAGTGGCTTTTAGCACCCAGCTATGTAATGTGAAATAAGCACCTTGTCACTTTAGGCTCTCTTATCAACCCGTACCATCCATTTGGCTTGGTTTTAGCTCCAGGGCCACCCTTCATGCTCTGGCAAAGACCACAAAGAAAACATAGATGGATACTCAGATAGCTCTATAGTGCTTCAGTTGGGGTGATTTAGGCTGAAAGCACACAGCAGAAGCTCATAAACTCCTGCCCAAGTTCAGTTCCTGACCCATGAGAACGTTACCCACCCTGAGTTTTTAAACAACAGCTGAATGGGGCCAAGGCAAGCACCCCTGAAAGGTAATTCAAATAGCTGGAAATCAATTCACCGAAGCTTTATTACTAAAAAGCTCTATTACTGGCCTGAGCTCAAGATTATGAGTGTATTACACTTGCCAGTCAGAGATTATCTGTTCAACACAGTCAAAACTGAAGATAAAGCAGATCTGTGGAAATTATTAATTTGAGTTTGGTTTTTTTTATACTTATTTGGTTTTTCAGCCTTTCTGTTTCTTCCCATTAGGAAGTGAGTAAGAGGCAGATCCATGTACACAGCTTCTAATGAAACTGCAGGAGTGACAAGAGGCAGCAAGATAATTAAATTCCATGGCTGGCTTGAACTAGAACCTGTTCCTCAGGTTGTTAATTTGGCCAATACTCAAACTTGTGTTAGTTTAGGTACATTAAATTAAATGTAGGTAAAAGCCTGGCTGGGAATGGGTGCCTGGTTCGTGCTGTCAGCCATCCCATGGCAATGACCAGCAGAGCCAACATCTGGTGAGACACCAAAAACTTCAGCACAGTCTGGTTCCCTACACAGCCTCATTCAGCCCCTGTGCTGCCCCCACTGACAACAAGGTTTTTCTCAGTCAAGGCAGAGTGCAGGCAACACCTGCAGTCATATGCCCTCAATTCTCTTGGAAAGAATTAACTTGACAATCACAAGAAACCGAAGGGTGAAAAAACAGTTGGAAACCATCCTGTGGAACACAATAGAAAAGCACTTCATAAAGCATCCTGCTTACAAATAAACCAAAAGAAAATAGAAAATTATATTTAAAGGAAAACAAATGCACATTCCTTAAAGTTTTAAACTCTTTTAAGAATTATCTACTGAATTTCCCATATGCAGGTAAATCCTTGGCCTGCCTGTGATATTGTGCCACATTAGTGGGCTGTCAAGTTCATGCATCAAACTGAACATGCATCAAACTGTTCTGCCGTCCCTGTGTTACAGCACTGTGGAATCAGAATGAAATGAGGCTGGAGGGGGCACACAGCTGGCAGTCCCAGGCTGGAATCTATTCTAGATAGACAACTGTCAAATGCTACCCCTCCTGGAAGAGATATTTTCTTGCCACCCACATTATTTTTTGCTTATTTAACTAGATCCACTGCTGAAAACATTCTTCTAATATAGAAATTAGGTCTTTTCTTTGAGATATTTCCTCACTGCATCATGTCCCACATGAAATGAACATGGAGAACAGATGATTTTTCAGCATATATATTATTGTATATTTACCCCTGTTTCTTGACATCTGTCCATCTTCCCCAGATTGATCAATCCCAATCCTGTCCCACCTTCCAATGCAAAGCATTAGCGCAATGTCTCTGACTGACACAAAGCTCTTCCCTGGGCTTTCCCTAGCTAGCCCAAATTCTGCTTCCCTGTGGTGCTCAGAAAACCTCAGACTGAGGTCTTACTCATAGTGATGATTATTGTCCCCCTGTGTCTGCTTTTGCTGTAGGAGCATGAGTTTGGTTGCTTAGTCAAGGCCAGCTTCTCACCCACTGCAATTTCCAGAACTTCTGAAGATCTGTTTTCTCCCACTTTTATTTGTATAATTGGGACTCTCTGACTAAGGGCTATGTCTGACACCTTTTCTGCACTGTAATTTCTCTGTTTTCTTAAAGAGTTCTCAGATAACATCTATTGAATGACTCCCACCCATAAGCATGTTTAATCAGATCCCACTTGGTGGTGCATGCAAACTCTCTCGGTAGATTTCCTATTCCATCCTCTAGTGCTTCAGTGAAAATAATAATAGGCCAGATAGGCCAGCGCAGACTTCCACTCATAATAAACCATTTTTATTTGTTTCTCCAGGCTATTATGCAGAGGTGTTCAAGTAGTTTTCCTCAAATCAATTATCTCTAGATCTTGCATTATTTTGTTATATCAGTAGTTTGAGAGAGGTGCCATGCCATGTTTTGAAAATCAAAACATTTCTTTCCTTCCAGGTTCATCTAAGGCTCTCTTGTTAATCCCTACTCTGCCTAGATTCTACTTTAAACTGTCTTTAGTTTCCCATTTTGTCAGACTGACTTCCCAACACCATCTTTCCTTTCATTCTGTTGTTTGTTTTTGATGTGGGCTGTTAAGTCTTTTGAATGGTCTTTGGGTTGGTGTTACTGTCTCACCTAGTCAACAAGAAAGTCCTTATTCCTTGACTTAACACTTCCAAAAGAGGAATTATACTCCCAAATAAGGTGCTTGCACTAAATCCAAATGAGAATCCAGCACAAAATTGTATTGATTGAGGAAACTTTTGTTCTTTTTTTGTATTATAGGAGGGATAAAGCAGTATAAATACCTGTTCTATACAGAAAATTAAGTTCTTGGCATAGATTTTCTTTTTTATTCACTTTGAACCCATAGGTGAAACTTTGCCCATGATTTGACCTCAGTCATTTACCCTGGAAAAAGCCAATGCTGTCTTGTGTGGAAGACAGTTCAAGAGTAAAGAAACACTTTTGTCCTCATAGGTACCTGTCTAAATGCTGGTTGTTTCAAACTCTTTTTGCAGCAAAGACCTTTAGTCAATCCAACCAATGGAGCCTGAGGAGTGACCCAGCCATACAGACACCAGCTGCCCACTCCAGGGTGAGCTGAATTACTCTGGGCTGCATCAGCTTCACTGACTGCACATCCAGGGAGAGCAGTGGGAACCTGAGGCACAAAGGGCTCGTTCCATGGGGGCCTTTATCCAGTGTCATTTGGGATGATCCAGGGTATCTTTCCTTTGCTTCTCCTTGGGGTGTCTTACAGAGCAGTAAGCTACTGCATCATTTCTCTACATGCTGCCCTTTTATAGGTGAAAGCTCTCCAGTCTTCCTTTAGTCTGAAGGACCTGAGGTGAGTCAGCTGAACCACGAAAAGATAATCCTATTTCTGGTAGCCCTTCTCTAGGATATATGTGACATTTCTACACTGACTCAGTGATAGAAAGCCAGGCAGAGCTGATGAAGAAATGAACATGGGATCTCTACCCTGGTAGCACTTGTCCCTGTTAAAATGGCTGTAACAAGATTATAGAAAAGCCCTGTGTTACAGCCAGGTCTCAGTCTCCTTGCTCAGAAGTTTACCCAGTTGCTTCCTTTGATGCAACCCTTAAGATTTCACCCTGCTGTGTACTGGTCTTTCTTCACTACACAGTGAGGCCAACTGCACGGAGAAACCTTCTGTATGTGCCATGCATCAGGAAAAATTATCAAATTTAATAGGAAGGAGTGTCTAAGAATTATGTCAGTCATGGAGACCCTTCTCTCCCACTGTATTAATTAATGTCTTCACTGGGGGCCACAGGCCTTGGGAGCACAGGGGTAACAAACAATGCTGTGTAGGAATTTGGGGAGTCTGGGTTTCAGCCTCACTCTGCTGATCAGTTCAACTAAATGACTTACCAGTAGCTCAAAATGAAAGGGGAACCCATAAAAAAACAGCTTCCAGAAGTACATGTGGTGTTGGAGTTTATGACTAGATCTCCTGCCAGGACAGCTCTCACCTGTCACTTTGCCTTGCTTTCGCCTTCTTCTGAGATTTGACCTATATTTTATGCCAAAAGCCAAGTTCTGTGCTTTTAACAGGAGCATGAGCAATGTTATCTAAAGATCTCTGATGCCAGGAAGAAGGTATGTGCCCATTAATCCTATTAATTTGTGCATTAGCTGTGTGAAAGAATGATTGGCTTTGAAAAACAAATAGAATGACCAACATCCTCTGAGGACAATGTGTGCTAAATAAGCTTCCTCAAATTTTCAAATTTCTTGGAATGATGACCCAGATTCATAAAGTCACTTCACTGCCTAAATCCCATTGAAATTCATGGGAGACCAGAGCAATAATGCTTTGTGAATCTTGGCCAATGTGCCTGAACTTCAGTCCAGCAGCCAAGGACTAGAGGCAATGGCAAACTTCCCACAAAGATCAGTGGAACAGGCTTCAAGAGACTACCACTGTTAATATCCAATATTAAGGTAAGTCCTCAGCTGAATTAAATTGTTCCAGGCTTGTACAAGTCAGTGGATCTTGTACATCTGAAACTAGCAGGGTCTCCTCCCATTTCTCTCATTGTTTTGTAAGTTGCTTCTCGTTTTTTTTGACAGGACTCTGCTGACAGAGTCCACAGCAGTGGTCTGTTGGGCTGCTCCTGGGAAGAGTGAGATAGGTGGAGTAATCTTTGTGCATTTTCCTCATCACAGCACATTCCCATGAAAATGGAAATGCCCCTAGGTGATCTTTAAGGACCCTTCCCACAGAAGCAGGAGGACAAAGAGCTAGAGAGGTCTGAGATACCCTCATGTTTGCTGAAGTCTCCATTAGACATTATTCCCACAGACATTTTGTAAAAGTGGATCAGTAAGTAAGAAGCTAAAAATTCAGCTAAACATGGTGCCAGGTTGTAGCATGCCTCCCCATCAGTCTCCCTGCAGAAGATTAGGTAATCAGCTTTTAAATATTTTATTTGCTGTGAATTTCAAGCATTTCCTCAGAGTGCTGAATGTGCCAAGGATTGTAGCTTTTGATATTTAAGCCAAAACCCAATAATCTGTTGACCTGTCAAATATGATATTCCTAGAGTTTAATAATAATTTTTAAAATCCTGTAAAAGTCAGTTCAGAAAATATTCCTGTTAAACAGACACTGGTGACTGCTTTAAATCCTTCACTTAATGCCTGTGTGGAAGAGAGTATGAGATAAGACCAAAGCCAACATATCCTTTGAGCACTGTGATCAAAGTACATAAAAGATACTTCAATAGAAGAATTTTGCTGTCAAAATGCAGCTTCTACCCTAAAGCTCTCACAGTGCACACTGGAGAAACTACTGAAGCACTTGTTTCTTTCAAACAGCAACCTCTTTTGAAGAAACACACCCCAAAACCCCACAAGCACTAGTAGAAGTCTGTCCATCTGGTATCAGGGGACTGTGAATCAGATTGCTAATGGCCTGATTTGACCCTTCATTAAAATTTTTTGTAAGGAAGGAATGTGTCATTAGTCCCATCAATAAGAACCGATCCATCCTGGCATAGTGAAGCACCTACACTCATTTTGGGAACAGTCAGATTGGGTCACCAATCAATGATGTTGAGCTGTACCAGCATTCCCAGGGATTGACTGTATTTTTCAGACCTGAGTTGCAGGACAGATGAACTTCAAAAGATTTCTAAATTGCTGTTCCCATCACTGTGTGTGTCTGTGGATATATGACGAATGTGATGGAGACAAACCTTCTCATCTCCTCAACTAAACTGGGTTTTTTGGGGGGAAGCTTTTATTTTTGTTTTAAGTTCTAAACACATTGGAGCTGAACTCAGGATTAAAGAAATTGGGGTCTTTTAAAAGCCTACACTGGTAGACAGCAGAGTAATAATTTCATTTTGCTGGGTCCTCTAGAAAGAACGATAGGCCTTAGGTAACAGTCCCCATCATTGCTGAAACCATGAACACAACCATATGATCCTATTGAAGAGGTAATCAGGAAGGCTAAATGATAATATACAATATGAGCCTGATTAATAGAGTGATGTTTGCCAAATTTTGGATTTTAAACTCAGTTAACAAACAAATATAAATGACCTGTCTATCTGGAAGCAGATGGCATCTTAAATTATTTCCACTTTGATTAATCAAGGTAGTAATTAGTAAAACTGGTGTGTTGTTGAATTAGAAGGCATTTAGAATGAGTTACTTTTGTGCTGGGAAAGTGCTTGTTATTTGTGTGTTTTGAATAAAAAGGAAAAGAAGTTCCTGAGGGATCAAATGAGGGCTAAAATTTAATGCCTGTATTCTAGAAAAGCAAATCAAGTCCTAAGCCAAGAACATGGACCAATGTGCTACTGTCTTCTGCCAAATGCAATAAAGCTTGGACAGAAAAACATCCTAAAACTGTCCACGTTTTGAAATGTGCTTACTTCTGAGATCTTCAATGCCCACACGTGTGCCCAGAATAGCCTGAATCAAGGAAGGAAGGCAAGTTAAGAAAGATGTTTGAAGTGTGTTCTTCACTTTGTTTGGTTTCCTCATGTTCATTGTGTGCTGTTCATACTGGCTGGACACTTTCTCTGGACTGGTGCAGCCTCTCTGCCCAGATGATGTGTGACATCTCAGCTCCCTGGAGACGAGCCTTGCCTGTGGCTCAGACAGACAACCACGTGGTTGTCCAGGGAGAAACCCAGCCCAGAGTACCCAGCTGATGGACTCATGGTACCTTCCCCTAAAATAAGGGCTCTAAAGCATGAACATTTGCTTTCCTTGAGAACATCAGAGCTGTTAATAGCAAGATGGAAAACAAAGAGACAAAACAAGGAAACAGTAAGGCTAATGCTCCTCATAAAGTCTAGCTGAGGGGAGAATAAAGTAGTTTATCTCTGAAAGCAGCACATCAAAAAGAAAACATCCCTGTGAGCAGTGCACCAAACCCTGCTTCAGAGCAGCACCCCACAAACAGCAACGCCCAGCTGGGCTCCACAGAGGAACTTGCTTACTCCGACAGTAGGCAGAAACACGGTTTTAAACTCTGTCTTTTCTCGTCTATTTCAAGTCCCTGAGAAGGAAGAACAGGGCACAATTAATTAGGAAATGTTGATTATTCTTCTTTTTGTCTAAGAATGTTCCCACACACACTTGTCTTGTTTTTCTGGTGCTTTCAGGTCCCAGACTCCATTCAGCACCTCTTCAAGGGATTCAAGCATAGTCCAATCAGTCAATCCTCAAGCACTGCAACATTTTTAACACCTCTCACATCTACCCTGCTCGCTGGTAGAGTGAGACTTATGAAGCACTCTGAAAGACAAGTTTCCAGTGCAGAGTACCATGACCTGTGGCTCCCACCCTCTTCTAGCCCTTTCTGTGGCACTGGCTGAGCCTCCTGGCTCCTCAGTTTGGACATTGAACTCAGTTACCTCACCTTCTCTTTAGCAGGAGGTTTTAAAGCTGCTCTTATACATGGCCCATAAGAATGGATGAAAAAACAATAATTTCTTGCTGTTCAAGGGAATAAAACCAACAAGGGTTTGTGGAGTTTAGAAATCTTCTTCTGCCTGCCAGTCACAGAGCAAAGTCCCTCAGTGACCAAGAAGGCATTAATTAATGTCTTCAGCTCAGCAGGAGCCACTTAGCAGTTCTTCTCTGTGCTCTGTGCTTTGGTTGCTCCTCCAGTTTATTTTTTGATACTCTCTCAGGGTTTTCATTAGTAGAAGTTCAGACATGCTTCTGTCATTAGACATGTGTTTTCTCTAGACAGTTCCTGAGGATTCACTAGCTGCATCTACACGAGTCTGCAAAAGGACCAGGACTCATTAGCTGCCCCTCGTGTAAGGATTTAGAGAGCACAGTTGATTGTCTCAAACACTGTCAAGGCCACAGAAGGAACTTGCCATAAAATAAGCCACCACAGCAGGAACTTGAGATAAGCACAGAAGGAATTTCTGGCAGTGAGGTGCAAATTCCAGGCCTGGGGAAGACGAGATCTGGTGAGTGCATCCTGGTTAATGGAATCCAAATGGAAATTCCACTGTGGCAAAGAGTGGGAAAGGAAGCAACTGCTTTTACACATATCAATCCAAACTATGGGAACAGCTTCTACAACCACCCCAGCAATACCCATAACCTGAACTGTATAAAGGTGGCAGCCTCAGAAGAATGACTCTGAGACTCCCACCGCTAGGAAGACCGGGATGAAGAAGGACCAATGGGATACTGCTGGATCCATGGATGGTGACAATATTCTTCCTGGTCTCTCTTGTTCTTGTCTCTTTTCTATCTCTTTCTTTCTCTATACCTCACTTTCACAGTTAAATAAAATCCATATTATTATCTTTAGTATAAGGTCTTGTTTGCACCTTATTTGGGGCAGGGGCATCTCTTGCTAGTGGGACCTTGGCAAAGTGTTGCATGGTTACAGCACTGCTTTACAGGCTGCTCAGAGAGGGTATGGAGTGGCTCCCTCACTGGAGATATTCCAGAACTGTCTGGTCACCATCCCATCTCATGTGCTCTGGGTTGGACCAGGTGACCCACTGCTGTTCCCTCCAACTGCACCCATTCTGGGATTCTGGGATTCTATGCCCCATATGATCTCTTCCCTGCCCCCTGCCACAGGTTAGCCTCATCCCTGCTCCTTACTGGGAATCATGCTCTCCTGTACTGCTCTGAAGGTGTGGTCTTTGAGGAACCTGCCCTGCTCACAGCCTCACTGAGGAGCACGGTAACACTGCACAGTCCAGACAGTCCTTGCACCCATGGCACACCTCTGTTTAGTTTATTAGTTCAGATATTATTACTTATTCTGGCTTAAGCTATTGAGGGCAAGTTTCTCCAGACTTACTGTCTAGGATAAGATTTAAACATTTCTACTTACCATAAGCTTTCAATATGTCTACATATTTTTGTATTTCCTGCATCATAGATGAGTCTGCATGTGGATATGGTCACAAAAATAACCATGGGATGTGCAAATGAATACAGCAGAAAACTATGAAATGCTTTCATATTTCTATTTCAGAACAAATGTCCAGCACATTATTTTTAATTTTTTAAAGTTTTTCAAAGGCTGACACATCAATATTTGAAAACTTCATTCTGTGTGTCAGTAAAGTAGAGAAAGTTATTTCTCCACTGCTCTGTGATAAAACTTGCCAGAACAGTAGAATATTTTTCTGTTTATTCAAGATTCACTGGTCTTCTGTACACTTGCAATACAGTTAGTGAAAATATGAGCATCACCACTATGTACTTGAGGTGACATAAGAAATTTGTGTGCAAGAGAGAGAGATCTCCCATTCTCTGAAGGGACATTTCGCAGGTTTACAGCTTCTTACTGAGAATTCCCCTTGCAGTCAGTGGTGCTGATGCACTGAGTTCATCCAAAACAACAGCAATTTCATTGGAGGTCAACTGTCAGGCACACAAATACAGACAAGCTTTGGTCAGGCTGATGTTACCAAGCAGGCTCTCCATGTAATAGGTAATAAGAGACCAGCCACCGTGGCTCAGAGCATGTGTGCAAACAGTGAACAAGAGTTTTATATTGTACTTGGATTTCACAAAGGCAAATGGAACATCATATGGCCATAGGCAGCTATTAAGTTGAGGGACTATATTCAAGATTTCAAAACAGCAGTGAGAATGACAGAGTCAATATTATAGGTTTAAGTCAATTTAAAAAGGTTTATTCATGTCAGAGGGTTGGGTTCCTAGCATACAGTGGCAAAAAATGCTGAAGACAGCCACCATGTAAAACATAGATTAAAAAGATGTGAGTAAGCAATAGAACTGAGGTTCTTTCTAGCTTAACCAGGGGAAATGCTCCATCCTTAGCTCTGATACCAGATCAGGTTTTTATTCCACACTGGGTCGGAGGAGAGCAGTCAGACAGGTACATCTGTCCCACACTCCTCCTCAAGAACCACCATAATTCACTGCTCAGGAGCAGCCCAGAATGCTGTGCTCAGATTTATGCACTAGGTAAAGCTACAAGGTAGAAACAACACCATGAAATCACTTCACATCTAGACATATTTGTGCCCTTTCCTGGATTTGTGTTTTATGGCTGTTGATTTTGGTTTTCCCAAAGGACATCAGCCAAATAGGGCTGTGGATGTTTGAAGTGTCACAAACTATTTACACCTGACCCATTTGGACCCTGATGAAAAGTGCAGTGAAGTCAGTGACAGATTTTGCTTTCTTTCCTATGGCACTAGATCCAGATTTTGAAACTCAGACTTGCCATAAGAGAGAAGGTACAGGTGGCTACCCCAGAACAGAAAACACATTGCTTTTTTCTTTCTGATTTTAGAAATAGTTGAACAAGTTTTTTCAATCTAAAATTCTGCTTTCAGCTCAGAAGCTGGGAGACAAAGATACCCTTGTATACAGTGTGATTAGGACATGCCAGCCTTGGGCAATGATGCATTAGTCACAAATATTAACACCTCCATTGGCGCAAGAGGCAGGGCGAAGGCTCAGGAACCCTGAAATCTTGTTACTTCTAATTCAGCAGCAGATTTCACATTGTGAATCATTCTTGTTTATTCATGTGGTTGGATTCTGCCTGCAGCTTATTTCATTTTGAAATCTGGTGATTGAAAAAGGACAATCTCAGATTTGGGAAGATAGAAGATGGAAGTGCCAAGGCACACCAGTAATGACTCTAGTGGTGCATTCATAATGGACTATAATCACCAGATTACTAAAATTTACAGGACTAATAGTTTGGTTCAGAACTATGCTGACCCTCAGGAGAATGTGGAAGGAGAAAATGAAGGAGAGTGGGAGAACAGTGCAAATATTTCATGGTAAAATATTGCTAAATTTTGAAATTTTTTCTTTAGAAAAACAACATCCCTCATTTTTTCTCCTGCAGGTAATAGCTAGAAAGAGCCTTTGACCTCAAATACAACTGCCTTTAGGGAAGAAAAAATAAGAGAAGATAAGAATTATCTCTGTTGCTCTTATTTGAGTTGTAAGCAGTTTTCTTGGACAGAGTAACAACAGGATTCACATAGGGGAGAGAAAAGAACAGCAAAGATAAAACCTGCCATTTCTGATTGTGGTGCTAACTCTTGTAAACATGCTCACTGTAGGAGACAGACAGACACAACATACTCTCAGGCCACCTGGAAACCTGGCAAACTTATGTCATTGTGGTGCTCTTTAGAACATTGCTATTTAGCTGCCTTTTTGGTGATGAGTTCACAGCCAAATGTTCTCTGAGCATGATCCATTTTCAAGCACATGGCAAGAAAAAAAACATGGGAAAGAGAAAAAGTGTAGTAAGAGAAAGAAAAGATAATATAGAGATTGTATAACCTTGAGCCATTTAAGCTTTAGCAAAAGCCAATTGACAAAGAAGGGAAAAACATAAACACATTTCTTTATATCAAATTTTTCCAGTCATCTCTCAAAGTGAATATATGAAAGTTCAGCAAATGCAATGATTTTTGCAGTTCAGCAGACAGAAGGACTGACTGATCCTTTCAACCTTTTCTTCAGTTATCACACATATAATGTCAAACAAATTAACCCATAAATAACCTTGCTAGCTGAGGCACTGGAGCAGGTTGCCTAGGAATGCTGTGAATGTTACATCCTGAGAAGTGTTCAAGGTCAGGTTGGATGGGGCCCTGGGCAACCAGATCTCGTGGGTGGCATTCCTGCCCATGGTGAGAGGGTTGGAACTAAATGAACTTAAAGGCTCCTTTCAACCCAAAGTATTCTAGGATTCCATGATTCTGTGAAAAAATGTAATGTATATCCCATTGATTTATTTTCTTCTTTTGTTAATTAGGCTTACTACCCAATACATCAATTTAATCTGCTGATTTCCAGCTCTACAATTCTCTTGTTTACAAAACAGAGTCTCAGCACTGTCTTTGACATCCATAGACCCTCTATTTGGATATCCATGATCTGTCTTTAGCTCTGGCTGACATTTGAACAATTTCTGGTATCAGTCTGAATCAGTCTTTAATTACTTTGGCTGATGTCAAGTCCAGGCCTCTACAGAAGGATTGTTCTATCTTCCTCCATGGTCTAGGAAACCATCAGATCCCTGTGGTATCATTTACTATCTGAAAATTTGGGATGTATACAGAAGTCCTACCTACTCTAGGAACTATGTTGGGAGAAGAAAAGGGATAGAAAGAGTACACTGAAATCTCTTCAGAAGTATCTGTTCCCATCAGGAAGCACACAGTTTGCAATCTGGCTGTAGTCTTGGGAATCAACTTGACTTAGACTTGTTTGGTATCTAATTTAAGACACCATGGTGCTATCCCTGAAAAAATCCACTGTCAAAACCTGTTTGACCCAGAAAGCTCTGGATTCCTCCTTGTTTTTTGCTGTTCTGAGATGATCATCATAGGGGACAGTTTGCATAACTTAATCATGAATGAAGGTTTTTAGATCCAGATCATAGCTCAAACCCAAGCTGAGCCCAGGGATTGACTTTTAAATATCTTTTTGTCTAATTATTCTCATAGGAACTTCATCTTCCCAAGAATCCTCAGATCCAAGGTTAGCTAGGAGATCTGGATCTTCTGAGACAAGAAAAAAGTATAGTTTTGGTTTGGAAGCAGCTCCTAAGCTGCCCCAAGAAATTAGCCACCAAGTGATCCCAACCATGAGGCTTTAAGATCTCCCTCTCCAGCATGGCTGGTCTCTCCTGCCAGTTGATCAATAAATCCCTGATCAATTAAAGGATGGAGGGACCCACAGTGAGGCACAGGTTGAAACTCCTGCCTGTCTTAAGGCACAGAGCTGGTGAATCAAAATGTGCACTGGATTCAAGTGTGGGCTTCTGATATCATGGGGTCATACTCTCATCATCAATATTGCTGCAGTGTTGAAGCATTTCACCAATTCTAAGAAATGTGATGTTTCTTATGAAAAACATTCTCACAATAGTTTAGGGACTTTTTTATTCATTTTAGTAATGTTTTAAGAAAAGAATTAAAAATTCAGGGAAGGAATTCACCATTATTATTTTTAGATATAATTTTTAGCATATGATTTTCTTTTATGTTCTGTCACTGCACATTTTTCTGAAATATTTCTATTTTAAATAGCCAAATTACTTCATTGATGTTGTAATTAAGGTGTCTCTGTTAAGAAATCAACTTTCTTTACTTTTCATGTATGCAGTGAGGAACAAGTAGATAATGATAGCAAAGGTTATTGTAGATGGAAGTGCCAAGGCACATCAGTATTACTGTTTAATTTTATTCATGCACTGGTAATAGACTATACACCTTAGATTACAAGAATTTCCCTGAGTCTCAAAAAGAAAAGGTTTCTATCCATTTATTTTCTTCCCTTGTAAGGATGCAATCTTTCTCTAGAGGCTGTTTCAATATATTAGGTACCAGTTCTCAATTTTTGTTGTGTTTCAAACTGGTGCATAACTGGCATAGTTGCCTCTGAAATGTTATGTCTAGGTGGGGTCACTGATGTTCAAGAGAAAGCAGTCCATGCTAAAGTGAGTCACAGACCAAAGGCATGGAGAAGGGAATGGAGGCTCATCTAAGAAGAGAGGACTAGGTAAAAACCTGATCAGTTTTATTAGTTATCATATCAGTTAAATTAGAGTGTTTGAATTCATCAGGAAAGCAAATAGCAGAGAGCAAGATGGAGCATTCAAGCCAAAAACCAATACTGATAAAAGCTAGGGGAAATAAGAGCATATAAACAAAGGTTTTTAAATATCAGGTACTTCCACAACTAACACTCATTTTAGACTTGTGAGGGTAAAATATTTCAAATCTTTTCAGACTGAGCTTGATATCTTCAAGTAAGTGGTTGTATGAAATGACGGGACTGGAATTGGCCATGGGTAACTCTCTTTGGCCTTAAAATGTAGTCCCTATTCCAATCCATAAATATAGTCCTTATTCTGAGAATGTCTGAATGAGATGGACAAGAAGATGTAGGAAAGTGACAGACATGGGGAGAATCCATCAATAAATATACTCAATTTGCAAGTGAAATGATCCCCACACACATGCACCAAATGCCAGCCTTTCAGATGTAATTGGAGATCTGAAAGTCAAATTGTGACCTTTCTGCCTAGTTCCCCTTCACCAGGAATAAAGATATTTGTGATCAGAATTTAGCTGTTTTGAAGGGTATTTTTGGTAGTAATGAATGAGGCTGAATATCATTGCCTCCTTTATTGAGAGACAAGTTCACTCTGTCAAACTCAGATTCAAAATGTGGCAGACAAGAAATGTGCCTGAATCACACAGAAAAGCCAGATCTAATGATTCACAAAATACTATATTCACCCAGACCCCTGGGTTCTTCTTTTATTTCTACAGCCACTTATTGTGTGATTTGTGTTCAAATCCACTACAAGGTAGCTCAGAAAGGCAATATGGGTCAAATCAGGGGCTCAGATGAATTTTCTCTCTGTGATTGATTCAAGGCAGAGGCAGCTAGCAAAGAGCAGGGGATGGAGAATAGTCTGGTTAACTCTGCTCTGTGATGTGAATTCACTGCTGAACACTCCAACACATCCTTGCTACAGAAATGCCCACGATTTTGCCTCCATGTGTTACCTACACAGCAGCTTTAGTAATGACAGAAGTTGTCCTAGATGACCTAATACATATCTTTCAAATGCAGACTCCATGAACCTAAGTTGAAACTACTAATCAGAGACAGAGAAAAAAATTTACTGAAATAGAAGGAGGGCAGGATGGGTCAGAAGAAGTAAATGAAAAGAATGATCTCAGTGCTGCCTATAATGTGTTCTAGTAATAAATTAATCAACAGCATGATAAAAATCTCTAGGGAATTCTGTTAACACAAACTAGGCAAAATCTGACTTTGAATGTCTTTCATAGAGCAATTTTCCAGGTTAGTATGTAGGTCAAATGACACACTGAAGCTCAGCATTCACAAGAATGGCAAAATGAATCATACAGCAACTCCAGGCTCTTTTAGTCAATACTCCATTAACGTGGAGAAGCTATGTTTGATTCATAGCTACAGACATCTGGGGACATGATTCTGCTGTCATTGGAAGCATGGCACATAACTCACAGAAAGTTAAAGAAAAATACAGCAAGTGACACCTCTGTGAGATAATGTCTGCAAGGAAGGTGCAAAGCTGCAGTTCTTCCTGAAATTATCAATCACAAACCAAAAAAATAAAAAATCAACTCCCCCACCCCCCCAAACAAACCCCAAAAAAACAAAATCAAAACCAAACCAAATAAAAAAAAAATAAAAAAGCCCAAAACTAAACCCCCCCCAAAAAAATCTGTTTCTGGCACTTCCTAAAGACAGAATTATAAGAGCCATCAAATATCTGGCCTCTCAATATGATTTGATTGTAACATCACTTCCAGATCAAAGTATGGACCATTTCTCAAAATCAATAAATGTCAGGGTTTGAAAGAGATGTAGGTAAAGATGGACATGTTGGTTATCCTTAACAGGAGGATAAAATAAACTGTACCAACTCATCTCACCTATTTCATCAAAAGAAAAAAAAATCACCAGAGAAAACAACAGTCAAATTAACACAATAAAAAAAAAATAACCTAAACAAAAGGTTTATTCTCATGCTGAATATTATGGAATAATGACACCCATTATTTCTTTGTACTTCTCAGGGAATTATAAGAAATTTTTATTTTCAAGTTTTAGAAGGGTAATGTAGGATAGATACTTGATGACTTTTATAGTTGTAGAAAACAGGCATTAGAATTTAGGTGGCTAAACTGGTAGGTATTCATTCTATCTCAATCTCAGATTCAGGGGAATCTGTTTTTCAGTGTGGTCCAAATTTATGTCTAGGGACACAGTCAAGAAAATTACCTTCAGAAAGTGTGAAGGCTTATGAAAGTCTTCAGTGAAATTCCTTCCATACTTTCCAATTCATTCTACAGGGAGAATCACAGCAAATAGGATCACAGAATTCTTTAAAGGGTCATCTTGTGTACCAAAATTCACTCTTATCCAAACTTCTTCCAGTTACAGCATTCAAGAGTAAGATGTATAATTTAGATGTGTCAGCTTCTCATGCTAGGCTACTTTACCTTTCCAAAGAAATCTTCCCAAGGTCCTCACCTTCAGCTGAACTTTAAAATATAAAATCAACACATTTACTGAATTTAAAATGCCTTGCTGAAATGTTTTTACATGTTGAGTTCTCACAATTTCAGAACAGAGTACAAGAACTCATTGTACCTTAAGACAAACTGTAAAAACTCTAAATATTAAACTTGAAAAGGACTGGTGAGAAATCAAAGCAGCATTGACACCACTTAGAACTTGAGCAGAATAGGAAACCGTGCATTAAGGTTTTGTATGTTAATCTTTTTATCTTTATTATCTTTACTTTCTCCCTGAAGAGGGATATTTGTGGAAGAATCATCATTTAGACCTTGCAGATGAGACAAAAAACTATCTAAGTAAAAAAGCAATGAGTCTCACAGGATTTGCAACTAAATGGTATTTTCAACCTGAAATACCAATAGGTAGGAACCAACCCACACAAAACATAAAGCTTAAAGATTTCTTCAAAGCCCAGCAAATAAAAAAGAAACAATAAAGGAAAAAATATAAAACCCAAACCACTTTTAAAATAAAACTCCATCTTTCACTGCAGGTTTCCATAGTCTTCCTTGCCAGCATTGCTGTTTGGATTGACATCAGTGACCATATTTCCTTTCAAACAAGGTGGCTGTTGATAGGTCACACGGCCCCCCACAGTAAGAGTGCCCTATTTTCTGACCACAAAATCTGCTGCTATTCACCTGTCCTAGTACAGCCAAAAATCTACTGTTTAGTAGTTCTGATCCCTGCTGTGTCTGCCCTACTTTGCAGTATCAGGGTATGCTGTTATCAATCTAATCTACCTTGATTCAAAGGAATAATGTCAGCATCTTTCATTTCTAACCACAATGCCAGTAGCATCTCTGGAATCTGACTGAGGTTCCCTTAACACCTCTTGGATCATACTTGAATCCTTACTATATCAAAGGGTTTTTTTCAGTTCCAGGTCCTGATCCTTTGTTATTGAAAGGGATTCTGTTTTTCCTCTGCATTTCCAGACCCCTCAATGAAATAAAACTTCCTAGGCAAAATTAGATAACCAGCAGCTTTAAAATCAAGGAGTAATGAATACTATATTTGTGATCTAAAAATGGAAAAATCATGGGTTTGTGTTCTCAGGTCTTGATGTTTGCATGCACTATCACAACCATTCTATCTCTCAATGGGAAAATGGCAATCCAAACTTTTTCACTACTGAGTAATCAATATTTTTCTTGATAAGAAACTTTAGATCAATTGTAAGATAGAACTTCTTCCATTTCACAAGAAGATCTATAGTTGGGAATGTCTTTATCTGAGCAAATTACCGAAGGCTTCCTTGTAGACAACAGAGACCTAACCAGGTCAATGGAATTTAGGATGAGATTCAATAAATTGTTCTTATTGATACAAACTATGACTTATAGGAATAATCTTCATTAAGGCTGAGATGATCTCAAGAAGAGCTCAGATGTTTGTCTCACTCTACTTGCCTTGACTATAACAAAAGCCTCCATTTAATCTTCAAAGTAGATCATAGGTACTTAAAGATTTTGTCAGGCAAGTTTATCCTGGATATCTAAGTGTCCTTGTACACTCTTAATTGCAGCTTATGGAGAAAGGCATGTCCAGAAGAGAATATGTTCAACTGTGTTAACACCTGTCCTGAGATCACAGCCCTCTAAAAGCGCTGGCCTTTCTCCAGTGCTTCTTCCATGGGCCTAAATGAGCTGTGCACATTGGGGCCCTACCCATCAATAGGGCTAAATATGGGGGAGATGAGATCTGAACTGATGTTCTGTGACTGTAATGGAGAGAGACTCCAAATGGGGTAAAAATAATGCTTTTAACAAACAATTATGCACAGTGAATCAGCTGCAATGTGGTTCCAACTGTAAAATATTCTGATTCCTCAAGAAATGAACTGTGACAAGTATTTTTTCATTATTGTTCCTGTTCCTTTGTTATTCTGGTGGTCACCCTATTTTCAAATGATCATTGAACTGAGCAGCTTCCAATGTCAGCACTGTGATTCGATGTCTGCCTTCTTAACACAATGAGAGGGCATGGACAGCTAGAAAATCTGGAAATAGACTCACTTGGCTCATCTCTTTGCAGGAAAAGACTTCACATCCATCTCTCCTTGCCCAGTATATATGCAAGCCTCTCTTCAGGCTTCTTAACATTGCTGCCTGCTCTGGCAGTTCTGTCTGTCTGCCATTCTGCTCTGAATTTAAAACAGGAGGCAACCATGGAAAATCATAACAACCTCAGTCCTACCAAAGGCAAAAGAATTAGTACATAGACAAGACTGCATTTTTAAGAGCTGCATTTTCACAGGTTGAGAACTAAAAACATAATGCAATGATATCTTGTTATTTTGTATTAAGAACTAAAACAAGAATGTCAGGGTTTGTCTTAGCTTTCATAATATTTAGTTTCAATATTCCATATTCTGTTATTGCTGCTTTTCTAACCTGAATGACAATGATTGTCTGTAATGTCTCATATCTAGTAGGTGTGTAATACTTCCATCTAATAATTCTATAAAGTTTACACAAGAAAGTTTATAGAATGACAGAATGTTTTGGGTTGGAAGGGACCTTAAAAATCACCCAGTTCCAAACCCCTGCCATGAGCAGGGACAACTTCCACTAGATCAGCTTGATGAAAGCCCCATCCAGCCTGGCCTTGAACACTGCCAGGGATGTGGCAAAAGATTCTGTTGTGGAAACTGAGGATGTGAAACAACATGGGAGAAATAAGGGCCCTGCTTGGCATGGTGTTGAAAGGTGCTGGATGTGGTTTCCTGGTTCTCTGTTCCAAGCTGGGATCAGAGCAGGCAGCTCTGCACACCCACGGAGACAGCCAGAGAGCAAAACAGCTCCGTGGCAGCTTCCCCCTGCCACGGCCTGACAGCACAGCAGCAAGAGCACCAGCTAGCCTGGCACAGCAGCTACTGGGGAGCTTGGCATGCTGCTCTGGAGAGCAGGCTGTGTGGGAGCATCTGTGCCTGAAAGCAGGAGAAGAAACGAGAATGAGGATAATGCAGACACGCTCTTGGACAGAGCAGAGAATCCTACTGATGCAAGCACAGGCATGAACAAAGGGTCATTCTGCTCCATCCCCTGTAATCCAATCAGCTAATATCCCTTTTTAATTAGCTACAATCAAGTTAGCATAATGAGCGCCTTGTCTGTTTACAAGCTTCATCTGTCCTCTTCCATTCTTGCATCCAAATCTGCAGTGCAGTTGTGGCTGGATTTTGATGATATTTGCTAAACAGCTTGACCGAGGGCTGTCCCAAACTTCCCATTAACCTCAGGGGCACTGAAATGAATCATTCTTAACTATTAGCAATTAATAGAGAATATCCTGCTACGCTCATTCCTAGTCAATGTTTTACCCTCCAAAGAAAATCCCCTCCTTTTCTGGAGGAATATTTTTGTATTGTCAATAATCTGATCTAATGCATCAGGGTTAAGAGAGCCTTGCACAGCCCCTGTACCTGTGCACAATAAGATGTATGAAGGACAATCAAGGAGCTTTGAGAGGACAGGCAAGAAGAGAAACTGTCCTTGAAACCTAATGTGTCATCAATGTTTATTTGTACATAAAAGGTATTAAAATATACAAGACATTTACAAGATTTAAAAGACATTTGTAGCAATAGTCCGGGACAAAGACTGCTTTGTAAGAATTTGCTATGGTTTCTCACATTAATGCAACAAAATAATTCTTTCATTTCACAGCTCATGATTCTCTGTCAGATTATTGCACAGACTGCTTTTTTTTAATGCTCAGTGGCTTTTAATTGGTGTACATTGTAGGAAAGGAAATATCAATTCAAGAATGACTTAGAAATGCAGAATAACTAGGTTATTATCCTATTTTACAGTAAGCCTTCTTTTAATAGCCACTCATTTCTGCTGTTCAAGCAGACTCTGAAAAGGGATTTTGTCCTTCAGCCAGAATAAAAGACATCTTGATGCTAAAAATAAAAGAAATGGGAATCACTTTCCGGAGCTGGAATCCTCCCCTGCAAGAAGCCTCTGACAGCACTGAGGCTGGCAGAGGAGCATTGTGATGGAACAAAGGCAGCAACAGCCCTAAGACATCTCCCCTGCACAGCAGGAGAAAAAAAAATTGATAAGGGTCTGTATTTCTTAGAAAACATCCACTGATGCCGTGTCTACTCTCAGACTCACTAAAATAAGGCAAACCTTCCCATCAGCTTCACCAAGCTTAGCTAAATATTTTCCTACAACTTCCTGTAAGCTAACACAGACCAGCTACAGCAGTGCAAATGGGCCAAAATAATGTTCTGGGGGTTAAAAAGTGAAAATAATTAAAACACTCAACTGCCAGAATTTGTCCTTTACTTTTCACTTTCCCTGTTCTCTCTTTTGTTTTATTTTCTTTTCCCCCTGTTTTCCTAAGGTTGTATCTGCTGCTGAAATAAATCAGAACAACTCCTGTCTTCAACAGCCCAGTATCGGTGTGCAGTGTCTCAAGATCTGGAACATCCAAAATTTAGCATTCTTGTTGTAAGAAATATTTACCTACAGAGAGTCTGCACCTGCCCAAAGAAAATCAATAAAATGAGAAATTCCTCCCTGTAAAGAATCTTTTCAAAGCTTTTTAAAATCCAGCTAAAAAGCTGCTTTATGTCACTGCTCAGCCACCAAGTGTACAGCAGCTAATTAAAATGCACAGCCCCAGCTAGGAAGCTTATTCTGACTCCTGGCTATAACTGGCAGGCTTCAGCCTGCCTAGATAAAGGATGATGGGGACATGCAATGTCAGACAGCTTGCTCTCTTCTGCTTTGTCCCTTTTCCTGCACTCATCAGGACCCAACCTGCAAAGAAGGGCTGAAAGTTTGTAGACATCCAGTCTTTCCCTTTTCCCATAGGGCAAAAACCTCCTGGTCACTGGCACTTGTTCTAACAAGCCAGCCTAGTCCAGACCAGGGAAAAGCAGCTTAATCAGGTGATGCAAGAAAGCCAGAGAGGGATTCTTTGCAAGGCCATGCAGTGACAGGACAAGGGGCAATGTCTTCAAACCAAAAGAGAATAGATTTAGATTATATTTTAGAAAGAAATTCTTTCCTGTGAGGGTGATGAGGCCCTAGAACAGGTTTCTCAGGGAAGCTGTGGATGTGCCCTCCCTGGAAGTGTTCAAAGCCAGGCTGGATGAGGCTTTGAACAAGCCTGGTCTAGTAGAAGGTGTCTCTGCCATGGCAGGGAGATTGGAATTGGGTGATCTTTAAAAGGGGTGACCTTTAAAGTCCCTTCCAACCCAAACTGTCCTGTTATTCCGTGATTGATGTTTGCAGGGGAAAGAACCAGGAAAGCACCTGAGGACCAGGTACTTTTCTGTGCTGGCTGGCATTTCAGCATGAATGGAAGAGGAGAAAACTCCCTCTACCAAATCAATGACATGAAGCTTTAAAAGGTGAACCTACTACTAGCCAGGCATTCCTGGAAGCCAGTATGACCACACATGCAATGCACCCAGCTGCTGGGTGTAAACTCAGCAGCAGATAAAGACTGCTGCCCAGCTTACTCCCATTATGTGATTGATGATGGGCAAAGAACATCACCTGTCTCAAAGGTATCTTGTACAGGGACACATCACTTATACCATGTCTGATCTTTAATTCCTCTGTAATCTTCTCTGGGGTAAACAGTCAGAAACAGCCAGAAGCACAGAAATGTCTCTCTCTGAGATGTTCTTCACTTCTGCTGTGGCTGTGTAGCATGTGCAGGAATGCACATTCCTGCTGGTCCCGTGGAGTGCAGTTGAAAAGCTGGGACACTGCTGTGTTTCACAAGCACCCACTGCACAACCAGAAGTGCTCAGCTGCCATTGTAGAGTTTAATGAAAGAAACTCTGTAACATAATTACACAGCAAGGACAATGCATCCCTTCCTGTCTTTCAGGATTAATTGTAAAACACAGGCAAGTTGTAACTCATGACTAATACAGCATTACTTACAAATATCTCATTGTTAATCCTGAACTCTGCAATTACAAGATGCTCATTAATATCTGGGAAGCTTCTACTTTTTCTCACAGTAACAGTAACTTACAGGCTATAGACTGCTTTATGCCTGCTCAAGGTGGGTATACCCACTTGATTCTTAAATCAAACTTGACATTAGCACCACTTTGTGTTTAGGGTTTTTGTAAGGGATTTTTGATGGTATGTTGACTTTTTTTTTAAACATAGCTCTTGCAGAGATATCAACTCAGATAAAATGCTGCTAAAATAAATCTAAAAGCATGGGGTAGCCCAGACAGAAGTAGAGAAATACATTAGGACACTCTGAGTCACACTGAATGAAGGCAAATAGAAATGACCCTCAGAGAAAAAAATTATCTGCATCCACAAGAAAAACCAATCTACATTTTAGAGATGTCTGTCTTCCCCGGTTCCTCTCGAAGGAATTCTGAAGTTCCCTAATCCCTTTCTTGGCAACTCTTCCATATGCTGGTATGCTGTTAGCACACAGCAGAGACACAGATTTCCATGATGCAATTTGCTTGTTTTTCCTTAGTCCTTCACTGTGTTTAACTTTGTCTATATGCTTCCCATGGAAATCTCAGCTTCGTTGACAGAATTATTAAAAGTGGTGAGGGCTGATGGGCAGTCTCAAGCAGAGTAAACACAGACACATCTTGCTGTAGCACAGTGTTTGTTATTGCATGTGTCATGGTAAAACTTTATGAAAAGAAAATGAAATGTTCCATTTCTTATAAAGCTAGTCCTATGGGACACAAACTATTCCATCAAAAAGTTCTAAGGGAATATGGTAAATGAGCTTTTTGGCCCTAATGAACTGATTTTTATTACCACTCATGTCCAGAAATGTATGTGATACAATAGCAAGATTTACAGTCAAAGCATTCAGCAGTCAAGAAAATACCAAACATGGAGCAGCCATGTAACTTTCAATTCCTTTTTATTAATTCATGGGTACTGTGAAAGTCTTTAATGACTTAATCAGAGATGAGTTTTTCCACTGGACCCCTACTCCATTCATTGCACATAAAACACAATGGGCACTGACCAGGTACATATTCAAAACTCCAACTCAATGCCCCTGTTCAATGGCAACTCTACACCATTTTTGTTATGACTTATTCAAACTCTGCACAGTTTGAATTCATTGTTGACTTTTTTCTGAGTGCATCACGATTGTCCTTATGTGCTTCAAGAGGGATCTGTTTTCATTAGACTGCAAGAATATTAATATTCCCATTTTAAATATAAGGAACTGGAGTTGAGTGAGATATTGTTAAATACACCATCAGATTTGAGAGCCCAGTGTATTATGCCCATGGATTGCTCTTTCTGGATAATTAACATTTTTGTAGCACCTCTGTCCACAGTTTGTTACACATGGACAGAGTTTGTCAAGAGCAGAACAGTTTATTGGGATCTTGGCCAAGGGCAGCCCATGTGAGGAGTCACATCTCTCAAAAAGATAGAATGAAAATGGTGGTGGGAATCTGTTGTGAATATCCTGGCAACGACATCTTCATCTGGATTGGGTAAAGGGCTTCTGCTCTGTTCCTATATTCCAGCTGACCTGTGGTTCCATATGAACACACCAGCAAACACAATTTATCACTACTGATACATCATAACCTTATGTAAGACATTTCCAAAATAAATACACAAAAAGGACTGGCCCATATAATCAATTCTGCACTTGTAAGAATAATTTCTGTTTATTATTTATAAGTGCCTTATCTAAGCACAATTTGATCACTTCCAGGAATCTCCTGCCTTGTCATTCCATCCAGGACCATGTTAGCCAAATATAACTAAAAAACTTGATTTTCATACATTTAACTCACTAGTAACTTCAGGTCCATAAATCTTGTCAGCAGTTCCCACAGATTTCAGCTGAAGGTCCCAGTGCTTGGCCTTTCTTCTTCTGGCCCCAAGCCACAAGTGTTACACACCTCATGAAAAAAGACCACTCTGGTGAAATTACAATTTATAACCCTTGAATAAAAATATGATTCAAGGCTCAGTGAGAATCATTGTTTGTGCAGGTGGTCTTCTGGTTAACCACAGAATCTTGTTCTACAGATTAATTGTTTTATAGTTTTTCCTAGCACCCAGCTCTCCCAAGGTTGAGACAGAGTTTCTTCCCCTCTTCCTCTACCCTGCGCTGGTAACAAAATGAGAGGATCTGGGAACACTAACAATTGCCATCATGCTTTTGAGTATTTGCAAACAAATAGCAGTGTCAAAGATCAGGAGCCAAGGGGCCTCTGCTTTGAAACTGATTCAGTAGCACGGGGAGCAGGCTGGATGCAAATCACAACAACACAGCAGAAGAAGCAGAGGAAGGACAAAGTTTAACATAATTAGAACCTGTGGGAGAATTCATCTCCTCAGTCTCCAGGAGGGCCACAGAAATTAAGATCTCAGATCTTTGACAGATTCAGGCAATTTTTCAGAGATGAAACACCCCAACAGGAGCTCAGAACCACAGCTGACACCTGCCTTTCAAGGCAGGAAAGCTTCTTTCTGTGATCTGCTTCTTAGTAAACTTCTCAGGGTGACATGTAACAAAGTACCCTCATTCTGTGGGCTTAATCTTCTTCACATTTGCAGCTGACAAGGGCAAAGCTCCTCACAAACTCACTCAGGAGAAGAGAATATTTAGCACTTGAATAGCTACTTACCTTTCCCTATGCATAATTTCTTACAGTGAAAGTCTGGATCACTGCAAAGTGTTTGTTTAAGCACACAGAACCTTGGGCTCAGCTCCCTGTTTTTCCACAGCCTTCCTTGCATGACATTGAGAAAGTCTCATAGGCCCAAAACTTTCAAGTTAGTTAAGAATCTCATAGTTTGAATGACTGCTTTCCTCTGGATCCTATTTCCCCTCTACACCTTTGAAGACCAAGGCTTTACCCACTCTACTTCAGCTTCGAAGATAAAGGCAGTGTTCCCTGATCTTGAGGCAGGTTAGGGAAAATAAATGCACCATGACTGGCAGCATGCTTGGTAACCTAACAGGCAGCCAGGAGACTGAGGGAGTTCTGCGTAGTATTTTTAACAAGAATTTTATTTTACATGTATGTATTACTGCCCAAGATGACTGGGTAAAAAAAAAAAAAAAAAAAAAAATTAACAGTGATCAGCTCCTGGAAAAATAAGGGGCTAGTGTAGTTCATGGAAAGGTGCTTGCTGTCCTCCACAGTCTGCTCTTCCCAAGCTTACAGCAGGAATCTAGGGAATGTTTTACCACAGCTGTCCTGTGGTAAAAAGTCTTTAGTGTTGGTGGGTGCTCTGCAGGCCCATGGACCCCATGGGACACGTAAAAAAGGGAAGAATATGTGACTACAAACTCTCAGGCATTGAGATGGAGTTTCCTTGCCTGACTGGGATTTATGAGAAGTCACTAGGACATTTATGGTTGGCATTAGCCAAATATACACACAGCTGTGTGCTCCTTTCCTTGTCATTCAGTTTGCCATGGGTGAAAAGGAAATTATTTGTTTTGAAGAGGCTGTCACGGGATAAAAAGGACTTTTAGTCACCAAGTGAAGTCAGACTGTGGCAGCCCTTCAGAGACAGTTTCTGAGATGGAGATGTTGTGATGAGCACAAACCTCATGAACCCAAACCTGGTGTCTTCAGGCTGCAAGAGGAGTGCAAGGTGAGCTGCCCTCTTAGACAAGGGAATATGTTAGCACCACATCAAATGAAAATAAAAATGGAGATTAATGTGGCATTTAGCATTTTTCCATGTTAAATTCTTCCTCCTACAGGTCTAGGTTGTCCTCAGTTTTTCATGATAGGAGCTGTTGTGAGTTGTAGGAATGTGCTGCTCTCATGCCATGGGGTCCTGCCCTCTGCCATGGAGTCAGGTACTACTGCAATTAACAGCAATGGTCACTGTGACTACCAGAAGAAGAAAAGGCCAGCCAAGAGAACCATTTAACATAAAAATGCATTAGACCTCAGGAAATGAGACCACAAGTACATAATACTTTATGGACAGATGCTGCTCAACAGACAGCTCCCCTGACCAGAGGAGATTAATTAAATGCATGTATATGACACTCCCCTTTTAAAGCATCACTCATATGAGCACAGTGCTCTTCTCTATTCTTTTGACTTTTTGCCAGAGGGAGAGGACAGCCAAGTTTCCCAGCTTTAAGAAAAATAGACCTTCAAACACACTATCACCAGATTTCTGCACTAACATACTTTGTAGCAGGGCTGGTAAACCCTAAACCTGAGGGCCAATTTGTGCTTTAATTCATACAGCAAATTGCCTTGTGACAAACTCAGTATTAACTCATTTATCATCTCTTTTTTCTGCTCAGCTCACCAGCTACAGCTTTATTTGCTGCCTAAATGCTGAACTATAGATAGCTTGAGAGGCAGAATTTGAAATGAAAAATGAATGCACCTTACAAACTTAGCACCTTGAGTGGTGATCTTGTCAAGCTTTACCAACTAAGCAGAATTGGGTTAGACCTGCACTGAAAGGACAGCTATGGAGAGGAGAGGCAAGAGAAAGCAGAAGGTGACATTCAGCTTTACTTCCACCGGGAGGGCAGAAGGTTCCTTTGTGTAGCCCTGGTGGGTGTTGAAGAAAAGCCATCAGCTGGAGCATGTTAATGTTATTAACTTTGGTTTGAAGGCATTAGAGGGGAGTTTTGCATTGATTTATTTTACGATTGCAGGGTGGGGGTTTTGTTAACCAGACCATACCTTTCGCAGTGTTTGCAGTCAGACTTGTAGCTTCTGATGAGGGAGGCAGAAGTGCCCACGTCTGTGGCAAAGCCCAGTGCTGTCCACCTGAAGCACCTTAGAATCCCAGAATTATTTGAGTTGTAATGGGCATTTACGTCCCCAGTTTAAAAAGCCCAAACCCCACTGCAAAGTGCAGGGACACCTTCCATCAGACAGGTTACTCAGAGCCCCATGCAACCTGACCTTGAATATTTTCAGGAATCCATCACCTCTCTGGGCAACCTCTTCCAGGGTTTCATCACATTAATTGAAAAAAATGTCTTCCTTTTATCTAAGCTGCACCCACCCTCCTTCAGTTTAAACCCATACCCCTTGACCTATTGCAGCAGGCCCTGCTAAAATGTTTGTTCCCAGCTCTGCAGTTGTGTGCCTGTTTTCTAATAAATTAAAGGAATAATGCAACTGCTGCAAAGCTGAGGAATCTGCTAGGTTTAAAAATAAATAGGCTAGAAGCAATGAACAAAGCAAAAAGAAAGAAAAATAAGAATAAAAATGCTGTGATGTCTGTAAGCATATACAAGAGTGAAAAGAAAAAAATACTATTGCTTGGACAATTATCTTTTTTAATGTATTTATCTTTTTAATATTTAGATTTTTTACATTGAAATCATTCTCTTTTCTGTCATCACATTCCCACATCTTGGTCTGTTTCCCTCTGCCCCTTTCTCCCACTACATTTCAACCATCTTCCAACACTTCAGAGATGGGAGAGAAAAATCTTAAAGACAGAAATTCCCACAGGATTCCTGATTGCTGGTGTCCAGAAAGAGGAAGGAGAACTGAATTAGTTTCTCCAGTGTGGAAAACCTGTGATGGGAATTCACCTGCTGAAATTGTACTGCACAGTTCCAAAATTCTCAAACCTGTCCATGCTCAGCCATCACACAGGTTGCAGGTGCCAAAAACCACAGGCAGAAGCTCACATCACTAACTCTGACAATCAGACACCTGTTCTCTCGTGAGAAGAGCCCCAAGACTTTTATCTGGTAGGCACTTTGTTGAGACTGTTTGGGTCCTCTCCACCAACCAGCTCAGCCTCAGAGGGTGCTCTTCAATTTCTTTTGAGTTTTGTTATTGTTAGAAATTAAACTTCACCCTCTAGGGATTTTTCACTCATTGTGCAATGAACCTTCATGCCTATTAATTCCATGCCACGAAAGCAGGCTTTCCTATGATTTCCTGCCCTTCTTTATGATTAATTTCCTCTGCTAATCAGCAGAAAAACAACAAAACATCTTTACAAGGAAAGAACTCTGAAAGGCTAAAATCTCAAAAGTCCCCAGCTTTCACTTGAAGCTCTATGCTGTTCCCAAAGTCTGGTTTCTATTTCCACAAGATTCAAGGGGTTTTTAAATCTCCTGTTGTTGTCTATACCAAGCTGACCTCCTTGGCATGCAAACTTTTATATAACAAGAAAATGCTACTGCACACAAAAATTAAAAAGGATGGATGGTCTCAGTAATAGACATGACTCCAATCCTTACCAGCTTCCTCAGCAAATCAAGTTATGTCACTGAGGTAACTTTTCAGCATTTGCCACTAACAGGAACAGCAAAGTCCTCAGAGACTTGATCTGGCATAACAGCTGACACAAAACACATGGGACAATTCATCACAATAAAAACTGCACACAGGTAAATTGCTTTCTCAAATGCCTTGGGACAGTCCTCAGAATAACACAGAACTCAAGAGAAAGAAAAAAAAAGCTGAAATACAGACCTTGAATTATTGCCTTTCCCAACTCAGAAAATTATAATGGAGCAAACAAGGGAATCCCTCAGTGCATCTCACCCCAGTGGTGGCATCTATGAAAGTTTGAAGAGCGAACCTCAGCAAAAAGAAGGACATAAATTTTTGCAGGTGCAGTGAGTTGGATGGGACCTAGAGGTGTGAGGGATCCTATGGGAAGCAGCAAGAGCAAATTTCTGGGTAGCAAAGGCAGGAGGAAGCCTGGGAATGGGATCTCAGTGAAGAGGCAATCCCAGCTGTCTGCTTGAGTAGTTTTCCCCATAGCAGCAAATTCATCCCTTTTACTCCACAGCTGCACTGAAGCAGTGCATGGTGGAGAGAACCCAGACAGTGCTATGAACTTCTTTAGAACACAATAGTGCTGTTAAAATATCACATATTTTATCTTGACAAAACTGCTCCCCTGAGTAAGAGATGCTGACACCATCATGGGAGGCATAGAAAAGTATCTGCTGGCACAATGAGCCCAGAGAGAGAAAGAGAAAGAATGAAGTAATCACTTTGCAAGCTGTTAAATGCAGCCTTTGCAGAGTATAGGGTTTTCCTGGGTGAATACGTGCCATTTTTCAATTTTTACATTCCAGACATTGGAAAAAATATAAATATATTTAAAAAATTAATAATTTTGACTTGATATAACAGAGTTTTTAACTAATCCAAATTCTCCTCAGGTATGCTTTGTCCCTGCTATTTGACTTGGCAGATAATTACAAACCAAGCCCTCTTGCCTACAGATTTGCATCTTAATGGTGAACTTTTGAAGAGCTCTTTGCCCTTTTTTATTTTTATCTTTCAAAGCAACCTCAAAGAAACTGTTACTTATCCATTGAATACAATATATATCTAAAATCTAATTCCACTTTGGAGGTCTCAGCCTTTTTTTATTATCATTATTTTTGTCAGGAGTGTGGTATTTCACAGTTATAAGTCTGTAATTTTCTTCTGGACAAAAATCAGATTTTCTTATAACTATGGTTATCTCCTTCGTATACAAGATATACTGAGATATTAGATGTTTATATTTTTTAAAAGAAAAAACAATTAGTTTTGGACAGGGAGCAATTTGGTTTGGGTTTACCTATGGAACGCCTAAAAGAATTATGTGGAGTGACAAATTTGTCTTATGGGTTATGGCTTGAGGTATAGAGAAAAGGGAGGGGAAATTTGTGCCATGTTGAGTCCAAGTAATATCCCAATTGATAGAAGTGTAGAATAGTAAAGCATAGAAAAGATCATTGTTCATTGCTCTAAGATCATTGAGTCCAGCCACTAACCCTACACTCCCACCCTGCTCAACCCAGCCCATCTCCAAGCTCCACATCCACGTTTGTGAATGCTTCCACCACTTCCCTGGACAGCCTATTCCAATGTGTGACCACTGTTTCAGTGAAGAATTCTTTCCTAATACCAAATCTAAATATCCACTGGGACAATTTGAGGTTTTTTCCTCAGGTCAGTTGTTACCTGGGAGAAGAGACTGATCCCCAGTTGGCTACAGCCTCCTGTCTGGGAGTGGTAGAGAGTAATAATGCCTTCCTGAACCTGCATGCACTAAAAAATAATTTCCTGAAAGCTACATTGAAAGCTCTGTTTGAGGCCTCCCCTTTCTCTGGATATTGTTTGCAAGTCCAGGTGCACCTTGGCAGAGGCAGTTTCCCAGCAATGTCTTCTGACTGTGTGTTGAGGAACAGGAAAACCTGACATGTTTGCTTTGAGCAGCTCTGTTCAAAACTTCCATCCATCACTGCTGTCGAAACAAGAGAGAACAAAATAAAAACCCCAATAGATTCAGAGAGGCACCAGGTGACTTATTCAAAGCAATCACTGAACATGGTATGGAAAAAATCTCTGAGAAATCCTGGTTTGAGCCAAGCATGGATTGGGACACTTCTGCTTCCAGTGAACAGAGGCCTTGAATGAAAGCTGTTGGCAGCAAAAGATCAGAGCCTTACTAAGCAACAGCGTGTCCTGCAAATATCAGGCACTTTGTACATCTCAGAGAAGACCTGCAAAGCATTTGCAAAGCACAGATGAAGCCCCATCATATTAAGAAAGGCAATCAGTGGAATTCATAGAGGAAAAAGCTGCTGAGGTATGGAGTTTTCTGGCAGTGGTCACACATTATCATCAGTCAGTAGTTCCCTGCTATATCATGATTGGTTTCCTGAACCCTTTGAAAGCAGAAACTGTGAAGATTCATGCTCTTACCCTACCATGTTTCTGCTCCTATGAAACTTTTCCATATAAACTTTGGGAGGCACACAAGGCAGACTCTTGCATACACTGCACACCCATCACAACACCAAGTCTGTCTTTGCAGACCAATGGAGGTCCCCAGCATCTCCAGAAGGTCACACAACCTCCACTGCTCCACTGCTCTCAGAATCACAGAATATTCTGAATTGGAAGGGACCCACAAAGATCATCAAGTCCAGCTCTTACAGAGATCAATCCCACAACCATGGCATTATTTACACCATGCTCTAAACAACTGCTAATCTAACAGAAGCTATTTAATTTATTCTCTTAATCAATACATCAGAAATGCAAAACACCAGTTAACTAACCAGCATAGGAAGGATTTACAGCAGAACTGAGTTCTAAAGATGAATATTGAACAACCAAACTCTTCCTTAATCAGAATTTAGACCCCAGTCCCTCAAAAGATGAAATATGTAGTTTGCCCCCTCGCCTACTGGAACTGATGTGTCCTGTTGAATAATTAATAAATCAGGATGAATTTGACTATATTTCTGTCAGTTTTGCTTTAAAACCAATGGATAATAATTTTGACCATATATTATACACTGTACTGTCACATTATTACTCACAGCTGTTGTTTACCATGACATTAGAGATGTCTCTTCAGTGGTGACAGTGCACAAAACACAAATTCTGCTTTCACCAGCCCCTCCTGGGGCAGGAGCTGGGGGCAGCCAAAAGCACAAACATGACAGGCCAACACAACATGCATTAAACTGCACTAATTCACTCCCCACGTCTCCCAAGGCTGTGCCCCAAGCCTGGTTGTGTGGTCAGCCCAAGATCACATGGAAATTTTGTGACTCAAAAAAGAACAGGCAGCAGAGCTTCCCTGACTGGCTACAGCAGTCTGGTCTTGGGATCATCCTTCATTGTTTCAAGGGAAACCTGGACAAAGGTAACACTGGCAACTCCAATGAATATAAAACATTACAGAGAGGTCACCAAGAGCCCTATTATTCATACTTCTCCCCTAGCTGCTACCTCTTCCCTGTAAATCTTCAGTTCAGCACCCTGATGCATCCTTGACAGTCTGAATTCAAACAGAGACCAATGCAACAGATAACAGAATACAAATCTCTAAGTATATTTGTTCAAACTAATTCATTCCCTTTCACATCTTTGACATTGAGATAGGGTGGAAGAAAATGTGTCATTTGATGACACATTACTTTTCCCCATCTCCATCCATCTTCCCCAAGCTTATTCAATACTTACACGACTTGAATTCATCACATCAAGTGTACACTAAAATTGAATTAAAACTATTTGAGTCAGAAAGCACACAGATGCTCATATGTTTTCCATAGCAAAGGACATCCTGCTAGAGTTGCACAGCTGCAAATTCTGAAACATTTAAAAAGAAAATTGCTTTACATGGGGGAAGGAAAGAGAGGAAAGATGTCTGATTTTAAACAATTCATGACTACATTATGTTGTTTGGTGTATTTTTTAAGTTTTAGAAAGGAGAATGCTGGGTAGAAAGAAGGAAATTTCCATTAGTGTCTCCAAAAAGGGTTTTAAAAATGCTCTATAAAGCATTTTAGCACTGAAAAGCATTCTTCTAGACACGTTATGCAGGGACAAATTAGACACATTCTTAGTCCACAGAGAATTTAAAATAGAATTAAAGAACACATGTTTACAGAGGCTTTAAGAAAGAGATTTCTAATCAAATGTAGGTAACAAAAAACCCCAAAAAACAGCACTAGTATCAGATTATCAGAGGGTGCAAACTGGTGGTGAGACTCCAACCATGAATTTCTGATTAATTTTGTCATTTTTTACAGGTATTTGAGTGAGAGAGGGATAGATAACTTTGACCTACGGTTTATTTAATGGCAGGAGAAGCTGACCAAAGGCTGAACTCAGAATATACTAAGCAGAAGAATACCAGGGGAACAGAACTGACAGTAAACAATATTTGCAATTAAGTCCTCATCCCCATAACTCCATGGCTCTATAACAGAGAGACACAGCAGTAGCAATCATGATGCAGGATTTGCCTCAATGTGCTGTACTTTGAGCCTTCTCTCCTTTGGGGAAAATGGGGATCCCACTTTATTTTGCATGTAAAAACCTTTTCCTCAGTATTGTGTCTGTGAGGAAGGGTGTCATTTACTTCTATCATTTCCAAGATGCTGACACATTGTAATCATTTAAGATAGCTTCTAATTCATTTAGTATTGCATACATATAAATAGCAGAGTATCAAAGCATTCTTCTTGCATAATTTCTGATTTGTGCTGCACAGAATCACAGTCAGGAGAATGCAGGTGAAAGTCTTAGCTTTGCCTGAAACAATGGCTCTTTTACCCTTGTTTTCACAGGCAGCACAAGAGAAAAGGTGAAAAACTTCATTTCAGCTCTCTGCAGGAAAACTGCTGTAGAGTTATGCTGTCTTTCATGATATTTGTCAGCATGTTTCCTTTTCACAGGCTGCAAGTGAAGGAAAAGGTTGAGAAACTGAACAGGCTGGGAACCTGTGGGAGACCCCAGCCCTTTGGCCCTTTTTACTCTTCCAGCCATCCAAACAGCTGGCTGAATACCAGTTCCCTTCCAGGAGTAAATGGGTATTCAACCAGCTGAGTCTTTTGTCCACATCTTTGTTCTTTCCAGACAAACAGTAGCAGGGAGAGATCTATTCTTTCCACTTAGCCATGGCAACAGAAAGATAAAAGTGTCCAAAACACCTCTGTAAGCAGCTTCTCCTTTCTACAACCACAAATTGGGGCACAGTTATCTTGTCTAAGGAAATGACATCATCATTTGTGTGCTTTTAAAAAGAACTTTTCCCAAGGATCCAACAGATTTACGTGATTACTTATCTGTAGGGAGTAGAGTATGGCCCCTATGAAGGGATCTGTGGAACCCAACTGGACCAGCTGGTTGTATGTCCATTTCAGCTGGCAGAGTCCCCCCAGGGGGTCTGACCTTGGCAGTGACAGAAGGGAGCATGCCCCACTGACAGAGGTGTGACAGCAACTCTGGATGTCACAAGGCCTTTGGGAATGGTCTGGACCATCTGCACCAAAATCTCCTCTTCTGCAAAATGCATCACAGGGTATTTAGTGAGTGGTATCTCCAGGACAAGGCTATCTGGCACCACAAGAGCAAATGCAAGACTCAGCAGTCTTGTACAGCTGACACATATTAAACCATAAGCCTGACCTGCAAATACACCCAGGATTAATCCCTAACAGCATTTTTATCTGAGTTCTAACTTGGCTTGGTATCAATTAAATCAGGACATATAACAAGATCACAGCAGGAGATGAAATGGCTGTATCTTCACATGCCCCAATTCTTACTATTGAATTTTCTAATTAAAAGATGCATAAATAAGGAAGATATCCAAGAGCTTCCAAGTTCTTTTAATTAGAACATACAAAGAATTAGGCACAAGAGCATCCAGAGAAATGACAGCCATGCTAACCGAATGTGGATTCATTAAACAGTTGCTTACAGCAACTTTCCCTCTATTCATATAGATTAGGATAAAAATTTTCATAGTCTGTAGTTGAGAAATATGGCAATAACTATCTCAAACTGAATTATCTGAAAGCAAGCACCTAATTCCTTATGTATGTGCCTTCATAAAGAAGAGTTTGCTTTCCATAGTGTAGAGAAGAATCACTTGGATAAAAGGAGGCAGAATATGTCACCTGAAATGTCCTGGGTTATCTCACTGGCCTTGAGAAAGCCCAGAGCAGATTCCAGAATCTTAGGTTTCCTTAAGACCCCATCTCATTTTTCCTGAACAATTATCTTGGATATCTCAGGACTTCCCATACTGCGCACCTGTTTAGGCAACTGAATCATTTCCATCAAACAGCAGTGCATGCTTGGGCAATGCTGATAAATCCAAAATTTTAGGGAGTCAATATTGGATCTGGACCAAAGATATTGATTACTGCAGACTTTCCAAAGTAAACCCAATTACATATACATTCCAATTAGTGACAAAGGAAATCTATACCATCCCTAACAAACAAGGCTCGTTCCAAGATAGCATTATACCTCTCAAAGTACATTTATAGTCTCCATTTGAGGAACTACTTCATTTACTTGCCTGGAAATGAAACAACTGGTATGAAAAAGCTCTGTGATGTCATAAGTTATACGGAGACAGTGAAAGGCTGAACAACTTCCAGCTGCCTTTTCCAACAAAATAGAAGGAATAGCATAAAACAAGCAAGTTAAAAAAGATAAAGAAAAAATGAGATCATTCATTACATGCCATGTTTATAAGTGACTGTAGATAGAATCAATTATATAATGGGAGAGAAAACAGATGGGCTTTACAAAAAAAAAAGAATCCAGAAATTACTGAGCCAAAAGTCTTAGAAAATTGGGGAAAGATCAGGATATCGTTATGCTTAATCTCTTTTATTGCATCCATTTCAGGTAAGGATTGGGAAGAAGATGCTGAGTTTGTAAATATTTTCTGATAATGAAATCACTTAGATTAGCAAGGTGCAAGTGTAATAAATGCTGCAAGTGTTCTCTGGATACAAAGAAATACTGGTGACAGTAAAGACCTAAATGTGTCCTGATTTCCTTTCTCAGTTATTACTCTACATAATCTACATCACAGGTATATCACAATCTAGAACACAACCTATATTCAGCAGGATTATTAAAGACCTAAGACTTCCTAGTGTAAGGAAATACTATGCAAATAAAAGTCTTTCCCCCTGACAGATGTCTCAGTTGTAGTCAATTTTCTTGATATTTTTGTGACCTCACAGGTGAGATCCTACACATTGTCTCATTTCACAGGTGACAGTAGAAGGATTTTGGGACAGGGATGCAGCTGGGAATGAGCCTTGACCAGTGGGGCTCCTCTGAAATATCTTCTGCTGTCACCCTGCTGCAGGGCTGTCCACAGAGCAGGGAGAGCATGGCATTGTGCTCCCAAAGCAGAGGACAGAGATGGAGAAAAGAATTTGAGTCTCTTGCCAATCACCTGGGATTAGGCTTGTCCATGGCTTGTTTCTATTCAAATCCCTTTCTTCTCCAGGAGGACAAACAAATCCTATCCCACAAAAGGGAAAGGATTAGGAACTGGTTACACCATGGAGACATGTTTCTAGGTATTCCATAGTCTCTGAGACACACAGGAGCTACAGGAATTTGGAATTTCTAGGTTTCCCTGAAATAAGCAGTTCTTGCAATAATCCAGGTTCTTGCTCTCCAGCCAGGGATTATGAATAATTTAATTTGTATGCCTGTGCTACCACCCTGCTTATCCAATGCCACTTCCATTTCTACCCTTTCATGTACACCCTCAGATCTACATGATCCCTCTACTAATGCTCAACTGGTCAAACCTTTGACACACCTAATGAAAAATTAATTCCCACAAGCCAAAGTGAAAAAACTCCCTGCTCTGGCTATCCTCAGAGCTGGACTGTAATCCCCACAGGAAATGGCTACAGAGAGCAGTGTTTAAGCTGCAGGAGTCAATCACCCAATTTATGCTTAGGCAGCACCCAACAATGGGCAATCCCATTTCCATTCATTCCTATGTGCAGCACTGTAATAGAAATAAATAATAATAATAATATTGCAGCTCTGAGCTTGCTATTCCCTGCCACTGCTTAATAAATTCTCATTATTATATTAAGGAAATCCAAGTGTGTGTATGTTCTGTAATTAGTCATCTCTCTGCCATGTAGCATAGCTAGTCCTTACACTCCCTAGTGATACAGATGTTAGCAGGGGAGTTTACAAATACATTCCCCTTTAAAGACAAACTCTATATGTTTCATTTATTTTAATTATCCTCATTTTTAAATATATTAAATAACAGTACTTTTCACATCTGGCCCTCCTATAATTTTAACTAACAGCTCCCCACACCCTCGAAAGGGAAATCTTTCACTTTAATTGCATATTAGAATGTATTTTCAGAGAGATAGGCAGCTATTTATTAATTGAGCTATTTCCTCTCAGAGACAAAGCAGTCAAGCAATCACTGAGTTAAGCATAGGGTAGCTCCTGCCACTGCCTGTGACACATTTAGTTTCCCAGAAATCTATATTCTTCAAATTCCCCTGAGTAAGTCAAGAGCCTCTCTACCAGCATTAGCCCAATGATGGAGAATAGGATTTCTGGTACAAAAAAAAGTCATGTTTGGTCTCTGATTTCTACTCTTGTAGCTCCTGCAGCTAAGCTTATCATCACTGCCAGTGAGATATATTCCTATTTATCAGTAAAGAAATAAAGAGAGTCTGACAATGTTGGAAAATCTGGTCTGCTATAAAATACCTGGCAATGCAAAGCATGATTATGTCTGCAAGCAACTCCTAAAAATACCATAGCTCTTAACAAAGGGTTCATTACCTAGACAGATGAAGTAGGTTTTTCCCAAGACAACTAACATCTGTATTAAAGGAAAGAAATTAATTCTGCTTATTTTGACTAAAGAGAGGGGAGGGAAGAGGGAAGGGAAGAGCAGCCAGGAAAAGAGACACTAGATAAAAGGAACTAAACAGCCCCTGGTGAGAAAATTGCCTCATTAGGTGTCATAAGCTCATTGGTGCCTGTATGATGTCTGTATCTGAAAGTCCTGACAATAAGCCTGCAGTACTCAGAGCTTTGTACATTACTGACTGACTTCCTGATGACATCAACCATCTGTGTCCCCACGAGGCCACTCTGCCCAGGTGTGTTTCTCACAGCCTCTTCTAGAGAACTGCCTGGATTGGGCGTCAGTCAGAAGCTCCTGATTCGGAGGAGAAATGTCAAAAACCCAAAGAAACACCACAGGCTGCTGTGATGGGGCTCAGCATGGCCAAAAATGTTCTTAACAAGAGGAGGCCTTGCCCTGCATGCTGCCACAAGGTCACAAATTATTTCCTAGGCAAAACCAGACACTGGTACAGCCAAAAAATCATCTCTGTCTTTAAATCTGTGCAATCTTTCCCAGAGGCTCCTTAGGCTTTTGCATTCGTTTTTAAGCAGGTTTGGCCATGGCAGTACATTGCCCTTGAGGAATTAATTGTGATTCTGTGATTCTGTAATACCTGCTCTGCTACCAGAAACGAGCAGCTGGTCTTCTACAAGGAGGGATTGCCAGCAAACAAAAGGATTTTCCAGCACGTCCCACTAAAATGACTTTTGGCAGGAAGATGAGAATCTTTCATAATGGAGCCATTTTTAAGGGATGCCTGTACCAATTTCAACAGAAACAAAACATTTGATTATAATAAAAAAGGCAGAGAGAGACAGCACAAAGAGATTGGATTATAATCTCCCTCTAGCATCCAGGCTCTCCCTGGCCTCTCCAGCTCAGTGTGGGAATTGCTCCACTTTGCATATCTAATCATTGCTAACCTAGAGAAGAGAGGGAGAGGCACCGTGCATTTGCTACCATGGCCTCTTTCATCCCCCATCAACTCCAGGTGCTGTCACATCACCTGTGACATGATTCCACAGTTCCCATATATAGGTTAGGGTAATTTTCACCCTCCTTTTGTGGCTCTTTTTGATCTAAGAAATTAAAGCTTCGAGGTCAGGTCAATGATTTGAATCAGACAGAGCAGGAAGGAGAATTTCAGGTCCTGTCTCCCATCATTGTCCCATCACCTGAGAAAATTCCCTCTCTAAAAAGCTCTTTTAGTCGTGGTAAGAGGCAGGGAAGTCTGGCTTCCCATAGACTTTTCCAAGCGGGAAATCACTTCTATAATAGGTTTATTTTTTTCTAGAATTACGTTAGCAATTAAATTTCAGTCCAGTCTGACTTCAGAATCATGCTATGCTTGCCAATATTTTATAACTTTGTATGAACATAACCACCTGTTTTATTCTAGTAAATTTCTCTTTATTTAAAAAAGTGCATGAAATTTAAACAGTTTCTTCTTTTCTTTTCTCCTCATGCCAGCACAACATCTCAAAGAACAAGAATTTTCTTACAAAAACTTCTGCTGTTGGCCAATGATGTTACAGTTTTTTGTCTGGGAAGGACAGCTCATACATTGGTATGAAAGAGCTCTGAGCTATGGCGCCTCCTCTGAGTAGCTTAGATCTCTGGTGTAGAGACAACTCAGGGAATCTCTTCACTAAATCTAAGGTTTCCTAGAAAAGCTGAATTTACGGGACATTCAATGCACATTGTTTGCATTATATGTGCAACAGTAGCTCTGTTTTAACCTCAGGAGCAAAAAATCATTGATTAACCTTGTCTTTCAGAGTATTCTGGAGGCAGAGGGCAGACAGAGATATTAACAGTTTCAGTGGTGGTAACCAGCTCCTCACTTCCCTTTTCTCATGTTGTCAGATAGAAGATTATCACACAGCAGGGATGGGACTAAAAAGCTGGCTGGATGTGGAAAACCACTCTTTAAATACAGCACTTGCTGCTGCACAACTTTTTCTTATGGGACATTTCCTTGCCTTTAACCAGGTTTTCTGTTGTTCATTGCAACGACGCTGGTCCAAGCAAACCAGAGAACAGCACCATCATAACAATGCTCACAGACATTTCCCTAAAACCTGACTAAGTCTTCCCTTCAGTAATTCCAGCCCATTACAGATAATTATACCACCTTATACCATCCTCTGTAATTCCCCTTCCTTCTTGCTGTTTACACTTCTCAGGGATGCGTGGGTTGCCCACAGCAAGAACTTCACTCTGGCTCATTAACATTTAAAACCTCCAGCAAAATGTTTACAAGGTTACCTTTCTTTTAAGCCAGCCTAATCTATGAGTTTTTCTGTGTGGTTGGATATTGTGATAATTCAAAAATACAGACACTGACAGGAAAATAGAAGACTACAATAAAAGGAATAGAAAGACTTTCCAGGATTGTTAAAATGAAGCAAATGTTTTCTGTATTTTTATCTCTGAATTAGCTGGAGTGATTGCTGTCTTAAGACTTAGTTTACCCAGCATCCAATAAAAGGACATCAGTGCATTCTGGTCTGTGTCATAGGTTTGCTGTCATCAAGTTATATTCAGTACAGAGTCAAGTTTAAATTGTGATATACACTGATCATTTTATAAAAAAGATCACTTATAAAAAAGTCTGCTCTGTTCATCCTGCTTCTCTGTGTGTTTCCTAATCTGCTGCAGTCATAAACTCCTATTGTGTTCGCTATACAGTTTGCTAGCAAGAATATTCTGGAACAAAAAAAAGCCCCACTGAACACTCTATAGGAGACAACCAAATTCTCTGTTTCAAGCTCTCCCATCAAAAATTTAAAAGACTTCTGAAACCAGGAGCTTTTTTTCCGTACAGATACTGTCCTGCTTTCCATAAATCCTTGAATGTCTTATGCCACACAGGTGTTCAGCTGTAAGATGAGAATGCAATAAGACACCCACACAGAGCAGACCTGTGCCAGCAGCCACAGCTGGCAGATGCCCACAGCTCATCAGATGTTGCTTGCTGGGGCAGTAGTAAAAGGAAGGAGAAAGTTTCCACATTTGCCAAGGAAATCAAACTGAGTGAAGCAAATAAACTGGGTCAGCCAAGAAAAGAAACAAGCACATGAAGGTCAGCCATGGTCCACAGGATGCTGAAGATGTCTGTTATCTGTTCAGTCAGCCACAGCCAAAACCCTTCTGGACACCACTGGTCTGTAACTGGATTGCACGAGCTGCTGATCTGCTTGCTCGCCAGTGGTAAAAAAGGGTCTTATTTTTGGAGACCACAATTTAGCAGTTCAACTTTGACTCTGATTTGCTGCATTTGAATCAGGTTTTGTAAAGATAGGGTCTTTCTTAAAGTGTGGAAAAGAGGGATTATTTTTCTACTTCTAATGGGCACTGTGCAAGGTGTGTGGAGGAGTACAAATAAATGATTCCAAGGACTCAATTCATTTACCACAATATGGGTGTCAAGTGCCACTGGAGATCTCCAAGGGAGATCATATGATCCAGAGAGCTGCAGGACTATCTGATTGAAGGACAGAATCAGGGTCTTCCAAAGGGGGAAACTGGGGGTAGGACGATGCCCTAAAGAATCTCACACAGTCCATATGGCTGATGCTGAGGGAGGAGATCATCTCATCTATCTATAAATATGTGTATCTGAACAAATTGCCTTGGCTTTTTTTTTAAAGACTGTGAAGAGAAGCAGGTGCATGTAGATCACAGCTTTCACAGCTTCTCTGCCCTATTTTAGAGTGAGAGAAATATTCCCCAAAAGACCTGTTTCTCTTCATTGATTAGATGGGAAGCTCAGATAGGGGATAGCCTAGCTAAAATTGGAATTTCTCAACTGCAAGAACGTAATGTCCCCTGAGCAGTTTTTGTCAGGGATGGCTATAAAGGTGAAGGTTCCTTTCTACATTCCTTTTCTAGCTGAAGAAAAGCTTGTGGAGCCACAAGTTCGAGGTGTCACGCTTGTCAGAGTAGATGCCAGCCTTTACAGAGATGAATCCTGCCTTTACATTCACTCAGATGAATATTGCCTAAGGCTTGGGCTGAGCCTGGGGCAAGAAAAAAGTTCCAAGAGGAATAAAGGCTTGTAAGAAAATGAGAAGTGCTGCTGGAGTGTCTGAGGTCCAGCATTATAAATTAAAGGAGTGAGTGTTCACAGTCTGTAGTTCTAAGTGGTACGTGAGCTCAACCACTCTCTTTAGAGTGGAAAATCCAGAGGAAACTTATGGAAAGGAAAAAAGGACAGGAAAAAAAAGAGGGGAAACTCAATGCAAAGTAAAGTTTGGCTGCTCCTGAATGTCTGTGTTCTCATCCTTCCAAAGATTTGGGTCAAAGTTCAGAGTAAATCAGCTTTTTTAATGAATCATTTAGTACTTACAAAATAGTAAAACATCCCATAGCATTAACTTAGCAGTGATTAATGTTCTATAAAAGATTTTTTCGTGTATGGATATCTCATGCAATATTTATCACAGCCCCACAAGTTGCTGGGTCATCACTTTTATGATAAACCTCCAGAGTCTCTCATCTCAGATGGGTATAAATCAGGAATACTCTGAAAAGGAGGGTCATAATCTATTCCTCGCCTGTGTGGGAGGGTTACAATGTTATTAAAATATTAAGTGTGTAATATTTCACAGTCGGGAGCTTGGAAAATTAGTCTTGAATCTTCTTCATCAAAAATTTAGTGAAGAGATGAGGAAGTGTCCATTTCACTCACTAAGAAAAGAAATGAATTTCATTTCATTAGGGCTCCTAGTCTGGAGTGCTCTTGCATTCTCATTATGGACACTTAGTTGGAGAAGTTTAAGCTGAAACTCAGTAATTAACTGCACACACTCTCCTGTTTCATTTCAGGGTTTAACAGAGAATAATCATAACATTCCTACTTCAACTTGACTCCTGGGCAGATGAGATCAATGTAAAAATACTCCTGTGAGGCCCATATCAGCCTTTCTAGTTGAAGGATTCCATGGAAAACTTGCAACTGTACCATTCCACACAGGAAAAACAATCATGGTTGAAGTTTCATTGCTTAACTTCTCAAGGTTTTCTGCCACCTGGATATACAGGTAATTTTTTTCTCCTTGTAAATACAACTTTTCTTTATAAATATAACTTAAAATTCTTAAACTTTCTTTTTCAACTAAAAGGATTCCTGTATCTCAGAAGAGTGGTCCTGAAACTCTTAGCCATGATACAGTTCATGCAATCAGGTAAGAATCTCTACAATTTCATCATTTCTCAGTGCAGTGTTAATTCAGTCCAGTTCAGAGAAAGATGCAGATTTACCCACACACCATTCTGAAGAATGGGCTGGGAACATGTGTCAAAAATTTGCCCTAGCCTCCTAGATATATACAAGATGAACTGTGTTGTAAAAGGATTTCCTGTGACCTCTTCCCTTATAAATCAATTTTATGAAGTTTACCTGCCAAACTCAGATCAGCAGTAGGAGAAGAAGGTATTCAGAGGAAGAGGGAGTCCCTTGGTCACGGCTGTTACCAGCTCTCAGGTTAAAGGGAATAGTGGTGCTCCTTCCTTCCACCCTTGCTGAGGCATCCTGGCTCTCTTCCTTCACTTCTCAAGAGCGACTGTCACAGGAGGGGTCAAGGCTGTCACTGCATGGAGCTGCCACCAGGACAGCCAGGACCTGCTTGGCAGCACTCCCCCATCTGCTCCTGGCTGAGCCTGAGGCGTGTGAGAGCTCAGGTGCCACCCGGGGCTGCCAGCTCCAGGCTGAGATTCCTCAGTGGAAACATCTCCAGCAGAGGTGTCTGACTGGGAGAAACCCAGCACAGCTGAGGGAGGCTGGAAGGGGCTCAGCTCAGCCACTCTGGGATCTGCCAGCCCCACAGAGATGTTCCTGGGCATTCCATGTACCTTTAGAGGATGGCGTGTAGATAAATTCAGACCTGGCTCTCTGTTCAGTATGGGAGTGTAGACACCAAGACACACTGTAGACATTCAAATGTCTGCTTTTGAAGCTGAATCATAGCCCTGGGTTCACGTGCCTCAGAATAGGCTGCTAGTGCCATCTAGATGCTCTGAAGTGCCTGAGGACCTTTGAGCACACCACATCCTTCTGGACAGGCAGCTGGATACCCCAAGGTAGCTCTTATGGCTCAGAGAGAGGAATGGTGCCCCCAGCATGCTTGGTCAGTGGAGTCAGCACTAAAGCCAGTTGCAGAGCTATTTCTAAGTTTTCTGTTTGCAAGATTTGAGCCCTTTCATGTTTTAGGCACTGTGAATTTAGTTACATGTATTCGTATGTAAAAAAGGTAAATGAGCCTCACTTCATTTATTCTCCACAGGAGAAGTTGAAAGCACTAGTCTGTGCATGACAGGTTGGTAAAAATGAACTATTTCCTTTGGGTGTAAAAAAAAAAAAATACCTTCATTAGAAATCAAAAAAGTTTCCAAAAAAATGTTAAACTAATAACATCCCTTTTCCCTCATCATGTCTCTTTTCTTTGTCTCGCCCTTTCTTTTTCAGTGATGAAAAGGAACCAAAAAGAACAGGAAACAGATGCTGAGATCACAGGAGAAAACACAGAGCTGCTGATAAAATGAGGAGGGGAAACTGTGGGAAGCAAATACTTCTCTAAACCCTTCAGATCAATCACAGCAACAAAAGTTTCCTTCCAGAGCCCACTGAATTCACAGCAGTGACTTCAACTGTCTGCTGGCTTTGTGAAAATAATTTTTTCAATAAACTTTCAGCCACTTTAAGGCTCAGCTAAAACAACAATTCAGACAAACTGATCTCTACCAACCACCTAAATGTGATTCCAGTGTCAAAGGCAGCTCTATTTTTGCGTCAGAAATCGTTTTGGTTAGAACTATTATTTATGGACATTGCAGATGTCAAATCAGACAGGGACTGCCTATTAACTAATCAGTTCCCAAATCATGAGTTTCACAGTCATGGCAGCACCGATGCTGTAGGTTTGTAAGTTGTCAGCCACACAAAGCACTCATGACTTTATGGTCAGTGAGCTGTATCAGGCTACTTTCTCCAACCTAGTACCAAGACTTCTCTACTTCCCTTTGGAATCTTCAAGGAAAGAAAATGTCCTTGAATATTTCACAAACACATCAGTAGGTAAAGCTTGCTTAAAGTACTTAATATTAATAGCAAGAAAAATTATTTAAAGCCACTGTTGAAGCTTTCCACCATCTGGTAAGTACCAAAACAGTATCAAGTCACTGTGCAGGTATCCAAATCAGGATGTTCACATTTTTGTTGCAAATTTTATTTTCTTCTAGTTTGTCACAGGTAAGCTTCCATACTCCAATGTTTTTGTGCTGCAAATGCCCATTGCACTGCAGATTGCATTTCTGCTCTCTGATCTGAGGGAACGTGGATGTGAGGGAGGTAAAGGACCTGCTGCCACATCCTGTGGGTTTCTCAGTGATCTCTGAGAACAGAACTTGGAGTCTCAAAACTTGGTCTCTGTTTCCAGCCTCTCAACAAAGGCTGGAAGATATCTCAAAAAACACTGAACACATACAAGGGGCAATATGTATGAGAAACAGAGACCTGATATAAAACGAACGTGGGAGTGTCAGCAAAAGGCAAGACAAACCCTGATGCTACATCCCATTAGCAACAAGCACAAGACAAGAAAGAAATATATAAATGAAGTTGTTGGCTATCTGTTAGTTCAGAAAATGCCACATCCCCCCACGAAAGTTTCTATTTAGAGTCATTAATTTTCCCTTTGCAACAAAATGAATGATGAGGCAGACTGGAAAACATTGTGTTCCAATCAAGAACAAGTGTTTAGAATTCACAATCGGGCTAGGTGAAGGGGAGAAATGAACACCACAGACAGGAGGGCTACTGCTAAATCAAGGAGTGGAGAGCACAGCTCAAAGATCCTTGCTCTAGCAAGGATCTGGTCCAGAGAGAAAAACAAAACTGAAAGCATAATAACCAAAATTATTTAATTCAGATTTAGATGGGAAATGAAGCAATGCATATGCAGAAGCATTTTTTACCTAATTCATGCTGAAGTTTCAGAATCTGTGTCCACTTCTTTCCCCAATCTCCATAGTCTTGATCCTACAAATAAGACTTGCCTTGTTGATCTGACTGCACTTAGTATCAACTCCTAAAATTTTAGTTCTGGTGTGTTTTGAAAAACTGGTATTTAGTCAGACTTAAATTGCCTTCCACATCCATTTCTTTCAGGAATTAGTTATTTTACAAGTTATTAGTATTTACTGCCTTTTATTTGGGAACTATTTACTTAATGGACAGTCCTCAGTTATAAAGAGCTTTTATAACAAACAATGGAATTGCCTTTGACACTGGAAATCACATCCACAATATCTAATCTGTCTCAAACATGCAAAGACTTTGGGACTCAGATCTCATATTCCTCCTTCTGATTTCTCAGTATCACGTAATGTGGCCAATAAATGTCTTTGAAACATTTTGGCTAAAACAAAAAAAAANAAAAAAAAAAAAGAAAAAAAAAAAAAAAAAAAAAAAAGGAAAAAAACCCCAAAACCAAAAAAAAATCCAAGATAAAAATCACTACTCAGAGAATTTACTTTCATATTATGAGAAAAACCCAGTTTCTCAAATAAAGGCACTATTACACAAAGGCAATGAATCTATAGGAAAACACTGTGTCTGAATCTGCATAATGAGTAATGGATTCATTCTTTGTTCAAAAATCCTTGGTCCTGCAATGACAGTAAGAGAGATGAGTTTATATTATACTGAATTTAAAAGCTATAAAATCAGATGTTCCCTGATGTACTTCTATATGTTATCCCAAATCAGGTTATAGTTGGCTGTGAAGATAACAATGTGACAAAACCTGCACTATATTATGCCATATTAATCCCTCTGTGAGAAAATATTGTGCTGCTGTTAAAGTGGATCTTATTCATGGAAATAAAAACAACCAATAAAACATTCTCAGCCATGCATTAAGAGCTCCTTGAATTTACTAATGAAAAAGAGTAGAATGTCATAATGCAACTAATGCTTCAATTTCATCAGATCTTTTTTTAAACTACAGAGAGTAAGCTCAACAGAACCTCTAAAAGTCTGCTACCTCAGAAACAATATTTGTCTCTGGTCTCAGTGTACATGTACGTGCCTCAGGATATTTGTGCTAGCCAGGAGGAGAAGAGCACAGGATTGGCAGGAATTGCTTGAGACAGCACAGCTCAAGAAGTCCACAGATGATTGCCTCCTACTCACTGCTTTCTGCCACCTACATCTGCTCACGAGAACTACCTGCTTCTTCTAAAGACACCGAGGTGCAGCTGCTAGGAAATTTTCTGCCAAAATCTCATTTTGATGTCAAAGTGGATTTCAATCTACTGAGGACTCATTTATTCCCATTTGTACCCTATTTCTGTCACTTTTGAACTGAAAAATGTTCACCTTTGGAGAAAAAAATGTTTATTTTGGTCAGTAGAAGTCACTATCCTGCTTGTTTGCATACAATAGGCTCTGAGCCACTCAGGAGATTCTGGTGACAGTGTCATCTTGTCTGCACCACAATTACTCTCATGAGTCCCCATATGCTGATTGAGGCCCAAAGAGGTAAAAGATTTATTATACCCAACAAATCAATGAAAGACTCAATGACAGAACCAGGTTTTTTTATTCTAGTTCTTTTCCAGATCACTCTTGGCCTAATAATCTTCCAGATGATTCCCTAATAAGCATAGCAGTGATTATGTGTGGGCATTTGAAGATTCTGCTGTCTAAACTGACATTATAATATAATCCCATGGTTGGAACACTAATACCCTTAATTAGCTTCCAAAAAGTAACTCTTATCTGTAGCAAGCCCATTAGCACAATTTAAGGTCAGGCTCTCTGTAATGAGACCACCATCCACAGTTGCACAAACTGAAAACTTCCTTTTGCTATTGTATTTTTTCAAAGTCCATAACCCTAATCTCCTAATAAATATGATTTGTGCCCAGATCATCAATTTATTTTTCTGCAGGATGCTTCTTTAGCTTTTATATTGTTCTGGTTTTATTTGTTGAAGTTATTTTGGAGCAAAGGTCCAACATAAATAAATAACACGAAATACAGTATTCCTCTCTTATTAGATTTTTGAGCCTCTGGAACTCAAAAAATAAAATTATGTTATTATTGCATTTCTTATCTTTCTAATCGTTTATAAAGCCAAGCAAAGGAATACATTGGAACAAACTTCTCTTGATGTTTAGACATGTCCTGAAACAAAGAAAAATTAAGCATCCAGCAATATAACAAAGACTCTTAAAATCACCTCAATTGAACTGCCTACTTGTGTAGCCTACATTGGCTGTCAGGGAAGGGTTCTGTTTAACTTTAATTTTCATTTTCTCTTCGCCTCCCTGCTTTGACTGTTGATTTGCCTTGTGACATCCCCTGGGACAGAAACTGTGTTATATATTTTGTTCTGTTTTCACACTGGCCAGTGGCTAAGGTTTTTATCCTTGAGAAAGGTCACTGGGCACTACTGCAATGAATCCAAGGAGCACTGCCAAGCATCCTAAAGTCATTTTCCTCTCTTCCTGTCTCTAATTTGAAAATAGGAACAGAAGATAATGTAATAAAACTGCCTGTATGAAACATCTTATGTCCTTTACAAGGACGGATGGAAGTTGATTCCATATTTCCAAAGTTTTTCATGTTGGCCGTGTTCCCATACTGGGGATGGCAAGCTATCTTTGTGGTACACCAGAATTTACCCTCATGACTACCTTTTCCCAGAAGGGTTTTCTCATGTTTCTGTCTCAGTTGATTTGGAAAAGAACTCGACAGGCGAGTGTCAGGGATTAAAATCCTTTTGGAAAGTAATCCACAATGGATTTCATAGAATGACAGAATGGATTGAGTTGGAAAGAAATTTAAAGACCATATAGTTCAAAGTCTCTGCCTTCCACTAAACCAATTGCTCAAATGCCCATCCAACCTGGCCTTAAACACTTCCAGAGATGGGGCACTTGAGTTGTTGCAGCAGCAAATAAATGTTTTTGTGTGGTTACAGCATTTGCACCCAATTCACCTACACTAAAATGGAGACTTCAGCACAATGATTTCCTCTTAGAGCTCAAGAAAGGTCACTGCAGGCAAACATAAAACTGTTTTATGCTGCCACAACCTTGCCCAGGGTTCTTAAATGGTCCAGAAAAACAGTAGTGTTTCATACTCCTGTTGGAAGCAGAGTCTGAGTTCTCCAATGTCCACTACAAGTCCAGGAATGCAGTCACAGATTTTATGGTGTGCTCTGTACAGATGGGGATTATAAAGAACTGGAGGGAGTCAAGTGCACAGCTCCCTCCACTGTAAATGCACTTTCTTAGTTTATCCTTTCAGGCTTATCTCAGCCTTGTAGAGGTTTCTGTGCAAGAAAAATGGGAGATAGGTACTGCTTTTGCATAAGAGCATCAACTTCAGAAGCCACAGATAAACACACATAGATAAAACTAAGAAATATCTGTATTAACCTTCCACGAGAATTAAATGCAAAAAAAAAATGCCTAATGTTTACAGCTAAATATTCTTCCCTACACTTAAAGCAAAATTCCAATTTCAATGAAAGCTGTGGAGAAATTAATTTTATGTGTAGTCAAAATTTCATTCCTATTTTTTTTCTCTGATGTCTTCACAGAATAATAGAAATCGAGTCCAAAATGGTCCTTATTTGAGGTAAAGGCATCTCAGCTTTGAGATTCTGGAAAGGTCTCACTATCAAATTATGTCCACACATCCTAAGAAAAAGTTTGTTAGAAAATTCCATACAAAAAAATAATTTCTTTTTCCATTTAACTGTGGTCATTAAATGAAAATATAAAAGTAAATTAAAGTACAGCACTCTTTAAAGCACATGATACATGCCTAAACATAAAATCACACTACAATCTGGAGCTCAAAATTAGGTTTCAAAGGGGCAGGACCAAAGAGACACCAAAAATGGTGGCCCTGGTGCCATGTAATGTACAATTTCAAAGCAGCAAGTGGTCTCTGCCCTGCAATAAACCCATAGAATTATTTTCATATTCCCTTTCCTGAATCTAGAAAATAAAATTTGAAGTAAATACACCAAGTCTTAATAAAGAAAATAAAATCATGTTACAGGGGGTAACTCCTGCACAGAACAGTATTACAGACCTTTTCCATGACTCTCTAAATCAGCCTGAACCTCTGCTGCTTTAGCAAGATGCTGCAATTTCGAAAGTTATTCAATAATTGCATATGCACAAACCTTCATTTGCCTCCCCTGTGCTCAAGCATTATGATGAAGCCTTTAATTATAAGTGAACATATATTATTATTTTTACAGGTTTCACAACTCAATGCACAGAGAGAATGAGGCATGCTGGGCAAACCTCTGAACATATTTCCTCTTAGCTGCACCCTGTGTCTGCACTGAGCATAACCTTGCTGCACACTTCAAAACCCTGCTGGGAAATAAGACCATTGTTTTCCTCACTCCCAATGTGTCAAACCCCTGCACACTCCACAGGCACACACAAATTCCTTTTCATAAATCTGCTGTGACATCAGAGCAGTTCTGGATTTATTTTATTGAGGGAGGAACCGAGGCCGAGAGGACTGGATCAAAAGAACAATTTAATTTTTGACATCTCAGAATAAGGACATCATATTTCATTTTTTTATTTTCAAGGTTTTTATCAGTCCACAGCACAGCTCTCTCTGGCTTTGGCTGCAGCTAGAAGTGATGAGCACTTCTGACTTGCACAAGTTCTGTCCCATTTCCTCCCACACAAACATCCACTCCTCCTCCTCCTCCTCCTTGAGGAATCAAGGAGAAAAGTAAGGCAACTCTTCTCTTCCAGCCTCCTGACATTCCTTGGGAAGAAATTTTCTCTAGGGAAGTCCAGCCAAGACCCTCCACCTTAAAGAGAATCAGAGATGGGAGAATCTGGGAAGAAGACAGCAGGCAAATTTCAATGAATTTCCAGTAAGAGACCAAAATTTTTCAAAGTTCATGGATAAGTTCTTCACATATGGAAACTTCTACAGGAATATCAAATAAAATATCTCAGACATGAACAACAAATATGTCTTGATTTAATTTTCTTTAATAGCTTGTTGTTTTAATTGAAAATTTAAAAAGGATAATATCAGATTTTCAGCTGGGGACAATGGTCAAAATTTTGCCAGTCCTGTTGAATTATTGTTAATGACAGACATCAGTACCAGTCCTGCCTATATCTGATGCAGAAGGATCTGCCTACTGTCACCAAGGAATACAAAATACATAATTTTAATTTCTTCTTAAAAAATAACAGATTCCTCTATTCATTGAGTCTCCTGCTTCTCCTACTATCTGCCAAGAGGCAGGAGAGCAGCTGAGATCTGAAGTTTCAAGGCACCAGAAATTTAAGGGGGATTTTGCACCAAGACTGAGAGGGCTGTGTGAGCCCTGTGTTCCCTTGCCTCACAGCATCCCAGCTCCTGTGCACTGCTGGCTGATGCTGCTCCTGCTGAGGCAATCACCCCAAAATACAGTGTGTGACTTCCTCTTCAGGCAGTCAGGACTCAGCTCATTAATTAAAAGCTGTAGCATCACTTCCAGCTGTCACTTCAGTCAAAGGTGAGTCTCTCTTAAGCCTTGCAGGGAAAGGGGTGTGGGATTAGGAACACAGGTTCTCAGCTACCTCAAAACCATTAGAAAAGGGAACTGCAAAAGAGTTAACAGTAACATGCATGAAAAAGTGTTACCTGCTTGTGGGTTTAGAAGTGTCAGGTAACACATTGAAGTTACCTTCTTTGAGAATCATGGAATCATTAGGGTTGGAAAAGACTTGCAAGATCAAGTCCAACCATTAGCCAGCACTGACAAATAAACCATTATGGAACTATGTTCCTGTAGTGCCACATCTACCTGGAACCCTTCAGGCATGGTGATTCCACTCCTTCCCTGAGTTCCTGTTCCCCCAGGCTTAGTCCCCTTTTCAGTGTTTAGATAAACTTGTGTGTGGTTGTCTGCAGGTTGTTGTACGTTCATAATGTGCTAAGCAAAAGCAACATTCAGTGGACTATGGCCCAGAGCAGTGTGGGTTTGTCAGTACTTTCCCAGCTGGGTATGACATTGCTCAGCTCACCCTGAGGCAAACAGGAGCTGAGTAACAGCAGCACTGCCCCAAACTGAGCTGAGCAGCTGCCGAGATGGGAGCGTGAGCAAGGGCTGCTGCACAGCCAGCTCGGGCTGAGCAAACAACTCCCACCTTCTGCAGAGGGCCAAGGCTTCCTCTGTGGGCTCTCACAAAGCTCCTTCCAGCAGCACATCTCAAGCATTCATGAAAGAAAAGCTCAGTCTCCCACCAACAGTGGGGCAGCCACACTCAGGGCAGGCTGGCAGGGCACTGGCAGAGCTGGACACTGAAAGCTGCTCTTTCAGGCTGAAGTGAAGAGCACTGGACTGTGATGTACAGCTGCAGTGCATGGCTGGCAATATTTTTACTATGTTTTTTTTCTTTGTTAATGAGCCTGAAGGCCTCTGGGTTTACATTAAGGGCTTCTCTGTATGAGTACTTAAACATCAACATTCAATTGAACAGAATATCTTAGTAAGAATGAATCTGTGCTAAATTTGTGCAGTGCCCAGTCTTCAAAGAACATCCTTCATCTCTCATGATTTAAAAGTCATTCTCATGTGCATCTCTTTGCACCACAACTCTCTGAATGCTAATGTTTCAATGCCTCTCCACTTGTGCATCCATTTTTCACATGAGGAGGCAGATGGCATGCTCTAGCAAAAGATGGGAGAATATTCAGGGAAAAAAACATCCCCTAAGATATTAAGGGATAAATAATGCAGTGAAAGGAGACTTGTTTAAAATAGCATTGTCGGGGTTTATTTGATGTCAACATGCCTCCAATGTACTCTAGCTGACATCAGGAAGAACTTTCTGTTTACTCTTATCATCTATATTTTTATTTAGACTAGGACATTTTCACAGGGAGTAAGGACTGTAGAGTACCCAAACAGAAAAAGGGTAAAAAAGTGTCTGTGCAACATCCCAGACTTAATCTTGCATTTTGTAATTTGAGGTTTTTGTGTCCACCATCTTAGGGCTAAGAGTTAGATCTAAAAGTCAGTTATTGGAAAGAGGTGGGAAGAAAAGTCTAATCTGCTGATTTATTAAAATGCTTAATAGTATAAATCTTGAACGGGATGTGTGTGGGCAGTTGTTTTGCATCTGCTCAATGCCTTATTCGTGACTGAAAGGAGCAGGAAAGTAGGCACTGGAGTGGGAGAGTGGATGTTACTTTCACCCAAGGGACATACACTGACAAAGAATTCAATGTTCCTGTTCAATTGGTCACTTTCAGTACATTTATATTGTCAGACAGCTTAGCATCACACTTCACACCCTGCTGACCACTAACAGCAGTGTGGATGTGACCCTTAAGTTTGGCTCAACTTTGATTTCTGGGGAGCTGTTAGAGATTTGCTTCTCCCCCATCCTGCCTGTGGGCTCCTTCTTCTTTCAAAAACCAATATGTAATACAATTGTCTCAGCTGCAGTAGGTTGGGAATGCCAAAATAAGATATTAGATGCTGTATATTAGACATTGACACAGGTAATCAATATGACAATGTATGTGGACAAAAACTCAGACAATAACGCAATCATTCCACCCTACACATCTGTCATGTCCTCTCAAGCCACATGGACTTAACATAGCACCAGTGAACTGGCTGAGACTGGGAAAGTTTCCCTCCTACCAGCAAAAATTAAAATCAAGGTGTTTCAGTGATTTTTCTGCCAAAAATCAGATTTTAGAGTGTTTGACCGTAGCCTGAAGCCCCATAACAGTGGCGATGTATCAGCTGGCAACTCATCTTCAGCTGTGGTTTGGTTATCTTTGGGACATCTCAGCTGGGGACTGGTGGGATTCTGCATGACCTGCTTTTAAGGTCTGAAGAGGAAATTTGAGATACAGCCCTTTGCTTTGGGAACACTGACGCAAGCAAAATAAAACTGATACAGTAACATTTTATATTTCCCCCAAATGTGCTTCCTCAAGTTATCCGAAGAAATTTAATTCAAGAACATCAGTTTCAGCTAAAAGTAATTTGCAAATCAGCACCTGAAATGCTCAGTGATGAGTGAATAATATTTTTTGGTTTGGTCCAAGAACTTGATACTTCTTGTTTTGATGCTTCCCTTTGAAAATGTTCTTGAGCACTTTCAATAATTAAAACAAAAACAACAACAACAAAACCAAAACCCCAAACCGCAACAAAAAAAGGACCCAAGAATACAATTTTAACTCTAAATTCCAGTTAGAGACGAATACACAAAAACATTGAAGCATCATAGTGAACAAGTTTTATGTAATTTTTTTATCAGCTCAGCTACTGATATCACTCGGTATAAGACAAATGATCGTAATACAGGTTTTTTTGCTCAGGTAAATGAACTTCATTAATTGTCCAAGGAATAGTTAATGAGCCCAGAAAAAGAATTAGCAATTGGCAGAGTAGTAGATGATGGAGAAATTAAGAATTTCAGACCATATAATTTGTTATTTTTGAATTCTTATTTTCCTCATAACACTACTGCTGACAGTCAGTTGTGTTTCAGGATGCATTTACCCCCTCTCCCAACAAGTGCCACCTAGAAAAGACTCAGCTGCCAGTCTCTGATTAGAAGCTTTCAAGCAGTGAGTGGGAAGTGGGGCAGATGTTGCAGTAAGTCTATTTTATTCTTGCACCAACCACTTCTCTGCAAGTAACTTGCAGAAAACTGCTGTTTTCACCCACAGCTGAGAAAGGTTCAAACCAGATTTCATTTCTAGAATGACCTTCAATATGAAATGCTCCATGAAACATTCCTTCTGCTGCATGAAAATTGATTATTCCAGGAATATCTCCACTTGGTCTATCAGTTTTACAAAATTTAACAGCGAATATTCAGGGTCATGCTGTAAGTGTTCAAATATATGTCCAAAATGGAAAAATTACTCTGTGACTTGAAATTGTAATTAAAAAGTCTGATCATGCAACACAGGCACTTTCTTACCTATGCCAAAGAGAGACTTTCGCATCTTCCATTACATTTTATAATTTCTGATGGCAATGAAAACATACGGGGATGAGCCTTGTTCTGAGATTAATCTGCACTGTGCTGCTTTTGTCACAGCTTCTTGAAAAGCCAGAGCAGCCTGATGGATCAAACACTGGTGAAGAGCAGCTACACATTTTGTTATGTCCTGACTTTTGGAAATCTTGTGATGTTTTTCCACTTGGAACCTGACTCCTTTCAAGCTTGGGAGGTTCCTTTTGAGCCCTTATGATGATCCTGACATGATTTACTGTGCAGGGATCCCATTTCAAGTGGCAGAAATTTTCTTGGAGTCCTTTGGATCCAGATCCTGAAAAGCATCCTCAGGACAGTCAGTGGGCCTGTTGAAATAACAATCTTGTTTATGATAATTGAATCTATTTGAATATTTGAAAAATATTTGAGAAAGGTTGAAAAGTAGACAACATGTGCTCTCCTGTCATGGACTTAGAAAAATTTTGGGGCTGGGGAAGAAAAGTCAGAGTATTGAAATGTCCTTTTCAACTCAAGGCTTTTTGATGATTACCCACAGCTTTAAGTGACTGAAGTGGACACACTACAGTCCAAAATTCATGTGATTCATTCAGGGAAACATACAAAGCAGGAAAAGGGAAGTTTCTGTTTCCACAGATATTCTCTTATAGAGAATCACAACCAAAAATGCTGTATTGGTCTGTTTAAACATTTTCCGGGAGAAACAATATTTTATCTTAGACACATGGAATTTTTAAGTCTTGAGAGAACTTTAAGGTTATACAGGTTCCTCCCCACAGACCTTGCTTGAAACACCACCTTCTATTTGATACTGTGCATGTTATTGTGGAAGAAACATATTTCAAACCAACTTTAAAACCGGTGGACAATCTACCAGTATCACATCCACTAAGGTTTTTTCAGTACAAGGTTTCTCTGTGTCCTTTTTCTCATAGCAGTTTCCTCAGCTTCTAAACGCTATCTCACTTTTGCTTTTTCTGCCACAGCAATCAACTCCCAGCAAACTCTACCCCATGTAGTTTTCCACTAACCACTCTTAAAAATAAACTTAGGAGATTAACAAAACTATTTCCCTTGACAAATTAAATATTTCCGTCTTCTGAGGTGTGTTTCTCAAAAAGATATTCTGAAAATTCAAATATGTCCTGTAATACTTTACTAAAACTTTTTTTTATTTTTTCAACCAGCTCTTGTAAAGTTAGATACAGTACAGTGTCCACCAAATTAAGCTACCTCCTGAATATTCTCCTACTCCTACAGTCAGGATCCTACTCTCTCTGTTATCTATTGAATGGCTAAGAATTCCCACCAAATGACTCTGAAATCAATTCACTGAAGGAAGTATTTCACTGCATTTTGCACATGTAATTACCACTATTGTATGACTAGAAGGGAAAGAGTTGTTTAATGAATTCAACAGTATTTATCATATTATATTCACCCAATTAATACTAAATAAGACAGTACTGCATCTAGAATTTATTATTCTCCTTTTGGTCTGAGCTTTAAGCCTTCTAACACAAAACAGCAATGGGTCTGGAAAGTAAACTAACAGATATCCAAGGCTGTGTTAATTGGGCTCCCTGCCTCCCTGTCACAGCCAGAAAAAATGCTATTTACAGCCAGATGCTAAAAATTAATTGTGTCTGTGGTTAAATGGAAACCAGGAAGGAGTTTCAAATGCCAACAGGAGAAATAAGAGACAGAGGTTATCGCATTCATACGTCATATGGCAACAGCCTGGGAAATCTTGTGCATTTCCCACAAATAATCTAATTAAAATGAGAAGAGGGAAAGACATTTGTCAAAATATGTGCTGGAATTATGCAAATAAATGAGAGAAAACAAACCTCTGTGCTTGCACTCAGGGGAAAAAACAAAAAAGCTGCCTATTTATAGCCACCTCCCCTGGCCTCAGATGCTCTGTGCAAGGACCACTGCTGGCACAGCTCTCTTCACACTTTGCACCCAGTTTACCCAAGATTAATATCCCAAATTTCAATGGTATCCCTCCAACTGGAGAGGCAAATCTCATCCCTGGAAATGTCCAAGGCTAGGATGGACAGGATGTCGAGCAACCTGACCTGAATTTGGGTAAGCTGTTGTTGAAACACTGGTAGAGAAGGAAGTGGCTGAGCAGGTAAAGGCACCTCAAACAGCACAGGAGAGAAATCCTGGTGTAGGACAAGGAATAGGACAAATTTGGATAGAGAGTCTTGTCCTTTATAGAGTAAGATGCTCTGTTGTAAACACAATTTCATTGTGGGTGACATTATCAATTGCACTTACTTAAACAGGCATGCCTTAACAAACCAGAGGTTTTTACTTCTGGAAGAAATGTACTATTACCAAAAAGCTTCACTATGAAAAAGCAGATAGCATCTAGTTATCTTAGTTAGCACTTGTATGCCATTTAAAGATCATGAAAAAATGAAGCAGCCCTGCTTACACATTTCTCTGTGTTTTCTCCCAGCCCGTATCTACAGTATCTTTTTACCATTGTGGCTAGCAATGTGCAATTCAAAACATCTGCTCACACAGTTCTTCTGAAGTGTGAGCTGGGCTGAAAAGATGGATAAACACTGAACAAAGTCCCTTTTCAAGTGGTCATAGCCTCAAGCTTGCCAGTGTTCAAAAAGTGTTTGTACAACATTCTTAGATACTTGGTTTAACTTTTATGTTCACCTGTGTGGAGTCAGGAGTTAGTTTTGATGTTCACCTGTGTGGAGTCAGGAGTTAGTTTTGATGTTCACCTGTGTGGAGGCAGGAGTTAGTTTTGATGACCTTTCTGAGTGTCTTCCCACCCACAGTATTCCACAGTGGAAGGTGTTTCTGCCTATGGCAGGAGGGCTGGAACCGGGTGATTTTTGAGGTCACTTCCAATACAAACTATTCTGTGATTCTATTAAACCCTCCAAGGCTGCTAAAATATTTGCTCTGGTGTCCAATCTGCAGGAAGGAAAATCTCATTATCAAGTAAAGAGCATTCACTGGAGCACTATAGGACAGGGAAGTTTTAACCATCCCCATCACCATCCTGCCCTTCATAAAAGACAAACTAGCTGTAATTTAGCAACGAGGTAACCCCCTCCCCACCTCTCCCCTCCTCATCCTGCCCCAGGCTGCAGCCTGTGCTGAAACAGCCATTTGCTCAGCTGAGCAGTCTGTTATAAAATTGTTGACCGGGAAAACAGAAGAAAGTCAGCTGGCTAAGTGATTGCATAAAGGAATGATTAATGACAATATTTGAGCTATTTTTGTGCAAATGAGGTTATTGGGAAGGACACATTGAAATTAACTTTCTTCACATACTTACTCCATCTTCAGGAATTGATTATAGCTCTGGAAAGAAGATAAAAGCTGTGAAAACTTAGACATGATCTTAAAAGAGTGGCCACAAGCCCAAGACACATACTATGACTGGAATACAATGATAGGGTAAAAAATCAAGGTGAAGGGTAGATATTCAAAAGGCAAAGCTAGGAAGATTGCTGAGGCAATACTGTAGGGGATATGCTCAGGAGCACATTTCTCTGGACTAACAGGGCAACCTGGGAATTGTCACTGGCAGCAGGAGCTTAACTGAGAATAGCAGAGGTAGCAACAGCAAGGGTTGCACAAGTGTGGAACTCAAGTAAGAGCTGCAGAACCCAAACTGAGCCCAGCAGGGACTGTGAGGGGTATGTGCACCAGCAGGGCACTGCCACGCTGGGACAGATCTCATTTGTGCCTCAGGCCTGAGGGGCTGAGCAGAAAATGAAACACATCTGTCCCACAACACCTTCAGACCTTTACAGGTGAAACACAAGGCACAGGGCTCACACAACCACCTCTTCCTCTCCAAAAGATGCCTGCACCTCACACGCTTGCAGTGCATGGGTATGACCTCTTTTGTGTCCCCGAACACCACAGGATAAGCAGAAGTGCTTTGCCAATCTGCCAGCTGCCTCCATCATGCAAGGGAAGGCCTCAAGGGAAGTGCTCTGGAGGCAGGAGAGAAGCATGGCACATGACAAAATGTCCAGGAGGTGCCTCTGAGTTGCACCATTTCCGCCACTTCAGCAATGCCACCCAGTGACATCTGAATGCTGTCAACACCTCTCCCCATCATCTGGTTCCACCCAGGGACCTCTGCAGTATCCTGCAGAAAATTCATCAGGAGTCAGGCCCCCAAAGTGCAAAGAGGAGGAAAATCCACTTATTGTGCAGGAGCTGAAAGGGAAGTGGGACAACACCAATAGGACAGAGATCCAGGGGTCTCAGGAATGGTCATCAATGAGCACCAATATCATCAATGCACAGCAGGACGGAGACTATTCACAAATGGAATGCAGGAATGACTCAGCCAGTGCCACAGCAGAGACTGTGCAGCTGATAAATCCTTTGCATGGGAGATAAAAGCTTAGAAAATAAGTCTACAGACCTAACGACAAAGGCAAAATTCAACGCAGACTCTGACTGCAAAAGTAGAAAGCATCCAGAAGAAATTTTGTCATTTGATAGATGCAAAAAAAATAATAATTCAGCCTTTTTTTAAACCAAGTTCAGAGAGATTTAAAGGATTTGAAAGAGAAGAGTAGATAGAACACATATCTAGGATTGGCCAACTGAAAAGTTCAGTAAGCCTGACCTACACTTCAGCTGCTTGAACAAGAGACTACAAGGGATTATTTTATTCTGAAAAAGGAATTATCTGTATCAATAATGATTTTAAAGTCACAATGAATCAAATCTCAAAAGCAAGAAACTGCGTCTTCTGTGGACAAAGGAGTAACAGGAAGTGTTAGATCAGGATAAAAGCATTACTGAGATGGAAAATTGACCATATTGGCAGATGAGACAAGAAAATAGGAGGTCCTAGAAGCGCTCACACTGTCACTATCAAAAATAGCATCACAACCTAAAATCTTCTATCTAACCCCTGACCAAAGGTCTTTAACCCAATCCAGTCCCATCTGAAGTATGTGTTTAATCCCACGCTGCATAATGAAACATTCAAAAGCACATATTTATCTAACAAATTAATGTCTGACTGTTTGTGCTATTTGGATTCCGTAGCTCTTTTAAAAATCTACTCAAGATCAACAAGACTTAGAGACATCCTCATTTCCTTTATGGACTGGATCTAGGCAGGGTATATGCATTTAAGAGTTTTGCTAACCTAAATCTTTAATTTCCTTGTAATTTACTGCCCACTTCAGGACAGGAGACAATAATGTTCTCGTTCCCCCATTTGTCTGTCTTGTTAATTGTAGTTTCTTTGGTTGTAAAGCCTTTAGTTGTGAGGATAGAAAATACCCTGGAGCAAGAATTGTATCTTCTTATCTGTTTTAATACTGCATAACAAAAGATTGGTAATAACCTAATAAAAAAAAGCAAGATCAAACAAACATAAATATTCTCTAACACAATTAAACCATTTTCAAATGTACACTCCCTGTTCCTCAAAACATCAAAACAAAATGGTTTTGAAAATAATATATTCAATCTTTCCAGCAACTATTTCATCTTTTGTTCCAAATAGTAAGAGAAGCATATGAAATTTGTGATTGAGTAGAAAAGAAGCTCTAGGATACTACTCATAAACTGTTTAACTTCCCAATAAATTAGAATCCTGAAATCTACTCCTCCTCTTTTCTGTCAAGAGGCAGGAAATGTATCTCAGCAGAATGTGCTACCCCTGTAAGAAGCAACAGCTCTTAAAAAAGCCATGAGAATGGCACATGAACCCTGCAACAGACCTGTTGGTAATGCTGACTCACGGTGCACTGAATCCTGTACACAGCAGGCTTTAATATGCAACATTCAAAGTGAGCACTGAATAAAACCGAAAAACCGAAAATCTGACAGAGAGTTGAATTCAAATGTACTTCTCAAACTGTACCCGGAATAATATCCCCCTAGAAGAAATTCTGTATCTTAGTCCCAGCATGGGGAATTCAATCTTCTTTCTTTTCAACATTACATTTCTCTGGGAGATTAACCTCTGGATTAACTTTGATTCATGTTCAGAAGTTCCTGATTCTCCTTCAGGGAGCCATCAGCTCAGATAACCCTCTTTGGGATGGACATTGACCCATTTTAACAATCCCAGTGAGGTGTGGGCCACCAGTGTGGGTCCAAGCACTCCTCCTGTGTTTGTCCATACATGCCCCCTTTTCCCTTGCCTCATGCCTATCTTCCCACCTACAAGGAGCCCTCTTCTCTTGTAACCCACACCAGTAATGTACCTCTGTTGGGCCATGATAAAGGAAAAACTACCATGTCCCCAAATAAGTTGGATTATTTATTTTCTAAAATTGAAACAATAGGGTGCTTTTTGGAAGCTTATATTTGAGCATTTCTAGACATAATATGGGGATTTTTGCCACCTAACTCATAATTGTAGTTTCATGGCCCCCGGTGGTTTTGGGCAAAGCCCCCTTTTCAACATCAAGCTATTTTCACTCAGGGTCTCTTGCTTTGAAAGTACTGGTTTGAAGGTTTCTGGGATAATGCTTTTATCCCTGGAATGAGTAGTAGGCCTATTATTTCTTCGATATTTTGCTAGTCTGCAAATATTCCTGAAGTCTACTGCCCTTTTCAGTCCAGGGGCACTGGCAGGGCTAAACCCTGAGTCCTTTCACTGGTGGAGACATAGTCTTAAAGCTTCCTACCTAAGACTAATTTTGACTTAGGTTTCATTGTTTCCCAAAGAAAATACACCATTTCCTGACACTCAATGTCAAACTGAGTCAGGCATCAGAGTCATCATTGTTCTGCTTAATGCCTCCCACCCAGGATGTTAATTACTCAAGCTATGGAAGAACCCATGCAAAAAAGAAGAAAACTGGGGCGGAGAGACCGAGATGTGCAGAGGCTGCTGTTCTTTTCCCAAAACCTGCAGGTGAGGCATCTATAATACTTTTTCCCAGTTTCCAACTGCAGCCTGCACTAACAGCCCAAAACCACTACACCAGCAATTCAGACACCTCATTTCAATTTCTAGGAGTAAACTACAACAGCTGGAGTCCTCAGAGGTGGTGCCTGCCAGGATACAAAGCCTGAAAAATCCACTTCCACTCCTACCTGCATCACATGAGCACCAAAGGACTCAAGGAAAATAATTTTTTCTTTCTGTTAACACATTATTTTCCTTGTAAAAGCATTTCCAGAAATCTTGCAAAGGAGGGTTATACAAGAGCTAAAAATTATTATTATCATTATTATTAATAGTACTACTACAGTTCCTCCAGACAGACTTCGTGGCAGTGCACAATACAGCACTGAGCAGTCAAAAAGAGGCTTTACATCAAGAAATATCTTTAAAACAAGCTTAGTGATGAATCACTTAATCGTCATATTTTGCTTTACCACTGCATGATTGCACGTAGCATAAAAATATTAATTAATTCCCAGAACAGCAGGAGGGGAGGAACTGCCAGTTCAGATCAACCTTAGGTCTCCTCAGGTACAGCATCTCATCTCCAACAGGAGAATTCAGAGGAGAGTATCAGAAATCTCACAGCTACCCAGAACAGAGGAATTCAACCTAAAAGATATTCTTGTTCTAACCTCACGTTATTTGGAAGCTAAAGCTAAAATGTTAAGGTATTTTTCATCACCCAAGGCAGACAGGCAGCACCTTTAGCTGTCACCCTGACAGCTAAAGGAGAATAGGATGCTTAATTATTTGTCTAAGGCATTAGGGCCATGTTTGCATTGAGGAAACTCCCTACAATGTGACCACATCAGTGAAAAATCTATAATGCAGTCATCTGCATTGGCTCGAGGCAGGGCTTAAACTGCTGCAAACCCCACTAGAGTCTATTTTTGGATTAAAAGACATCATCTGTATGTGAAAACTGCCTTAGAGGTGGCAGAAGCAACAGCTCCTGGTACCAGCCACACCAGACCAGTCCTGCTCTTGGCCAGCCAGAAACTCAGCAAAGCCCAGGTCTGAGTGTGTGACATTCTGAGTCAGCTGGTACTCGTTGTGATATAGCCCACAGCAAAAGCAAACCCCTGCTGTGGGGAGAGCATTCCCTTTCCTACTGCTCCTGCTCTTTCTGCTGTGCAGCATTGCAGCAGTGAGCAACAGGCTGGGCTGTGTCACGGGGAAACCCCTCTGCTCTCGTCACAGCTTCAGCACTGCCCATGACAAGCAAATGCATCTTTAGCTTTGGCTCAAAGATGTTTGTGAAGCTGTCTAAATAATTCATCTTTAAGAGTTCATGCCAGCCTTTCCAAGGGCATGCTCCTTCGAGAGCTGACAGCCAGAAGTCCCCACAGTGCATCGAGCTCGTATGGAAAACATGTGTGGAGACAAAGGCAGCTCCTTGTGCTGCACCACAAAAACCAGGCAGAATTGAACAAATTCAAATGCCTGACACAGACCTTGTCTCATTTTGCTCCTGATGTCTGCAGTGCTGCTGCTGAGTTGTTATTTGCACAACAAACCCAGCCCTGATCTGCTCAAAGCGCAGGAATCGATACTGCTCTTTGGCAGGCTCTGCAGTTATGCACAGTAATGAAAGCTAAAAGGGGCTCCCCTGGAAGAGAGAAAGCTATTCTATCACCAATAGGAGCCTGCTGATTATATGATAATAATTTCTTCACCAAGTCTGTAAATGTATGACAACACAAGAAGGCACTGCACTGCATGTAAAGATTTCAAATGACAGAGAATCTTCCACATTCTTACTGAGCCACAGAAAATTCCTCAGCCCTTTCCATGGCATTCTATAAAGCCATTACCAGCATATCTCAGAAAGCAAAACAGTTTATTTGACAGAAATTTTTTTCAAAGTGAAAAAAAAATCAGTGAAGATGTTGAATTAACTGATGAAGACATTGCCTCCAAGCTGACCAAAACCTGGACCAGGTTCACAGGAGAATAAAATCCCACCGGTAAACTTAGGGGGTTGATTTTAAAACATTTAGCTGCAGCTCCATTTTCTTTTGTGGAGGTTTTGCCTGCCTCATCCCAGGCAGTCCATTTTCATGCACACATTGCCTGCATGGCTACGTGGCAGGGAAACCCCCATCTGCTCCCCTTGGATTTACACTCAGCCGTGACAAATGACTTTAGCTTCAACTTTCTGCTAGGAGATGCATATAGAAAATGAGGTCAAAAAGGCTCATTTTAAATAATTCATTGTGAAAAATTCTCCCTGTCTTTTCTAAGCCTGTGCAGCCAAGAGGAACCACCAGCTCTCTGGAGCCAGAAGAGCTGATCCGTGTGTTTGCTCTGCTGCCTGTGGCTCTGCTCTGTGTGAGGGATGGCAAAAGCAGCACCACAGCAGGGGTGTGGGAGTGAGGAGATCTGGATTACTCTGTTCCAAGCACCAACTGTCTCCATGTGTCAGCCTGGGAGAGTGAGAAGCATCCATTTGGAGATCAGAAGGGACAGAGTTGGTGCTGGAAAATCTCCACAGTGAAATCCCCAATCCACGGGACATGAGAGGCCAGGCTGATTGATCATAATGGGGGGAGTGCAAGCAAATCTGTGGGGGACTATTAGGATTATCTGCCCTGATTATGTGGTGTAACACAGAAATTGACACACAAATTTTCTGGAATCCAATCAGTTATTTTTGTTTAAGTGAAAGAGAAAGAGATATTTGCACTGAAAAGGCTTGCTGGCAGGCAACATTTGGGCACACCTCCTTGGTTCATCTGTCCTAATAGCTAATCACTCACACTTTGCATACACAGCCTTTTCCTTCTGTCCAAACTGTGTCGACATGACTTTTCTTGTCCCTGTGTTCAAGGGCATCATTCCCCACGGTTTTACTGCAGCACAGTTCTTTTCCCTTGTCTGGGGGAGATGGCACTTGATTTTGAAAAGTAGAGGAAAAGTCTTCAATCAAAAAAAAAGCCCAAAAAAACCCAATAATCCAAAAGAAAACAAAACAAAAAAAAAAAAAAAA
>VZTB01004485.1:461109-494201 GCA_013397245.1 Thryothorus ludovicianus
AAAAAAAAAAAAAAAAAAAAAAAAAAAAGCAAAAAAACAAACAAACCCCCGAAAAAACGAAGTCAAGACAAACCAAACCAAATGAACAAGCCAACAAAACAAAAAGCAAACAATCAAAACAAAAAAATCCTCCACTTTTAGTGCAACATGGTAAAAGACAGAGGAAATCCTCATAAAAGGATGTGCTGGGCTGGGCAATATTGGGGGCCATAAAATCAAGTGTCTGTAATCTGCAGAAAAGATGCTGCTCATGCTGTCATGTATTCATCTGCTTTCTTGGCTTTTTCTGTAGGCTCACTCTCCTTCCAGCTGTGCTTCTCTTTCCAGAGGGACTGATTGACTCTCATTTTTCCTCAGGCTCCACACACTCTTTTACAAGCATCTTACGTGACACAACAACCTAATTTCAGTTTATTTGTCCAAGCAAATTGTATGTCTGCTGTTTGGTACTTGATAGCACTAAACTGGGCAATTGTTTTCGTATCAGCTAATAAGTTATTGGTGTCCATTGGGAATATACAAATGCTCATTCCAAAGTGCCAGCAGCTGCCAGGGTCTCATTACCTTCAGAAACACTCTACATCTTTGTGTCTCTTAAAATTAAGCTATTGGCTGCCATTACTAATCTGCTTTTAATGAATTTTAATACATTTATGTGCTTTTATTTCTGCTTATATCAGCCTATTTTAAGTACCAAGACAGGTAAATCCTAAATAATAAAAAATGGTGGATTCCTATTAAACAGATAGATTTCATTATTTTAGGAACCACCTCGTGATCATGTTTTGCCTAGGACAATACTTTGGAGACCCAGACCTAGAACATATTGATTATAATGTTGTACGTAATTTTAAACCTATATATAAGTTTGAAGAGGTCTGCTCATGCATCTTGAGAGGAATCATTATGTGGAGAAGAACAGTTTAAAAGGGCAGGTAGTGGTAGGACACAGGGGGATGGCCTCAAACTGAAACAAAGTAGATTTAGATTACAGTTATTAGGAAGGAATTCTTTCCTGTGAGGGTGGTGAGGCACAGGTTGCCCAGAGAAGCTGTGGCTGCCCCGTCCCTGGAAGTTTGGGTGAGGCTTGGAACAACCTGGTCTAGTGGAAAGTGTCTCTGCCCATGGCAGGGAGGCTGGAACCAGGTGAATTTTTAAGGTCCTTTCTGACCTAAACCATCCTGTGACTCCATGATTTGATACTCCTAAACTGTTAAAACTGAAACAAGGCAATGCACACACTGAGTGTTTTACAGAGCTGGCATTTAAATGCTAATAAAAACAAGCACATAGACTTCTCCTGGGGGATACAGGGGGCTGTAGCCTTCTTTTTAATGAATTCAAAATAAACATTTCCTGTAGAAGGTTGTTTTGCAAATGACTAACAAGGTAAGAAAAGTAGAAGAAGAAAAGTTATTTCAACCATAAATATAAGAAAAAAAAAATGCAGAATCTCAACTTTGCCCAGCATTCCAAAACACTCCCCTACATGGTGTTTTATGTTAATTTAATTATCAGATAATGAGTGGGATCAGTACAATCCACAACAAGAGCTCGACTGGCAAAGGTACTACCAGTCCTTCACTGAACATCATCAGTTGTGGTGGGAATGGATATTAGAAACAGTCTCATAACTGCTTATACTTTGGGAATTGGAGCCTGGTCCTGGAGGGCAGAGAACATTCCCAGTGCCATTCTTTTCAGTAGCAGCTCAAGAAATTTAACACCCTCTTGGAGGAATGAGACTGTGAATGAGATTGGGCTTTTACATGAAATTGAGAGCGAAGGAAGGAGGGAGGTAAAATAATGTTATGGTGATGGCCCCCCAGTAGGCTTTATTTACTCTCCTGAAACTAAGTAAATACCAGTCTGCAGTCAGCTAAATGCATTGCCTGCTCGAGTAGTTTTATAAGCATGAAATTTACTCAGCTGTACTCATAACCTAATAGGGCAATTATCTATAAGAACACCCTGTCTACACCAGGATTAAGAGTTAAACATAGGGTTTCCTAAAAATGCATCAAGAAATTAAAAAGCCACATGGTCATTTTTGTTAATAGCATAAAGGCAATGCCTAGAGACATCAGGTAGGAGCAGAAACAAGTATGCCAGGAGCTGTATAAAGAGGACAGGGCAGTGTACACCAGAAAAAGCTGAGAATATCAGAAGAGGCATAAAAATATGGAGAAGGAACAGCAGGTAGCAGGAGAGCTGCAAGTGTCATCCAAGGGTCGTGAATTGTGTGTGTCTGGGTTTCTGTATGAGATGGGTTAAACAGGGTGTGGAAGCTACTGGGAAGGCAAAGGAGAGGCCAAATGATAGAGAGGCAATGCTGAGTTAGAAAAGACTTGGAGAAAGGAAATAGGATGACTGGCAAATAGGAAAATTGAAGCAAACTGTTAGTGGAACAGTCAGGAGCTGAGATAAGGACAGTCTATGTTCCAGCACAGAAAGCCTTGTGGAACACACACAGACATGCAGAGATCAGGAGACCACGCTGGCAATTTCTCACCAGCCCACAGACCGGGTGTCCTGGGAGCCTGAGGAGGGTCTGCACAGATTCACTTCTGCTCAGATCCCCCAGGCTCTCACACACTCCCAGGTGCTTCATTCCTGTTGCCTTTTTTGAGCTCTCCAAGTGTCTGAGCCTGATAACACTTCTGCTTACTTAGCAGTTGCTTTTCCTCCCTCAGCTGTCACATTCCTTTTGTGCCTTCCCAAGGGTGCTTTCCTCAGCTTTCCTTATGTCCTTTCTGTTTTCTTCAGGGAGTCTTAAATCTCCCTGGCGCAGCTTCTCTTCCCATCACGGAGAGGTGGGAAGTTCATCACAAGTTACATGTTGCCTTCTGCTCCTGGCAGAACTGCAGGATAAGCTGTGTGTCTGCTTGTGCCTGTGATGAAAATCACCTCTCATCACCAGCATCTCAGACCCCAAACGGACATTAGGGAGGAAAAATTATCGACCTGCCTTAAATAACTTGTTAAAGTGTGTAAGTAGAGGACCCTGAGGAGGTTACTCTGTTTCTTCAGCTTTGCCGGTGTTGTTCTGCAGCAGCAACCTCAATCTAGATTTGCTGCCTGTCAACACCTTGCACAGAGTGCTGGGTGATCACCTGATGCTCCTGGGGGATGAAATGTAAATTCACCCTCCTCAAATGATCCACAGGAGCAGAGTTTCCTGGCTGAGGCACAAGCCTGGTGCTCAACTCCTGTTCCAGCAGAATCATCTGTCCCATCCATATTACAGCATCGCCCCTTGACTGGTTTTTGGCAGAGACAAAGGCTCCCTAAATTACTCAGAGATTTCTCTGCCCCAGGGTTGCTAGGACTTTTGCACAGGGTAAAATGAGGGTTGGCTTAGGCTGCCTGTAGAAACAGCTTCACAAAGTGTGGGCAGTGAGAGCTTGGCTACAGCAGGTTGACTGAGCCACGTCTCTGCTCTGTCACCAGCAAAATGAGCATGGATTTTTTACTGATCTTTCCCCCTTTGTCTTAACTGGGACTGAGTTGGGGGTTTTTTGGCACAAGAGTGTGAGTTGTTATGTGCAACACCTGCTTCAGTCTAAGTTTGTTTTTCCCACCATGTTATAGGATTCACTCCAGAACCTTCCACATCAGGGACCAGCTTCCCAGTCAACTCCTGACCCATGTCATCTTCCAGCTTCCACTTGGGGAGACAAACTTCAATCTCAAATGACCTTCAGGGAACACAAACAAGGTTGACTAATTGTCATTTTAAGGGAGTCCAAAGATTTAAAACACTGTGCAAATCATTATTCATGATGATCATCATGTGTTGTATGAATGCAGTTGTTTAAGTTATTCATTTGCATATGCATTAATCCACATTATGTATGGAGAAGTAGCACTTGCAGAGACAAATTGAGCATGCAATACAATGGCTAAATTGATCAAATAACATGATTTTTTGTCATTTAGTTCCTGTGTGAAAGACTGGGCTGTTAATAATTAGTTTCCTACCTCCAAAAGAGCACACATGTTAATTAATTAATAGTTGCAAAGTATTTGAAGTTGTAAAGCATCATAAGAAAGATGTCCATTATTATGTATAGTAAATGTAATTCTAAATTAATAATTTGCTTATTTGAAATTATTTCCCTCCCCAAATCCCCTATAATTCCTTATCCATAATATTCATTAGCATCTACAAATAAATATGTGTGTTTAAACATTCATTTGAAGTTTCTGGAGCAGAACTGCTTTTCCACCCTTAGTCTGCCAAGGATAAGACAGAGTGGCATGAACAAGTGCACACACAAATACAGTTGTGTGAGATGTGTACCACAGACAGGGCAAAGCAAGTGTTGTACAAGAGCAGAGACTCCAGGGCCAAATTGTGCCAATGTGGAATTAGAGACCTGAGTGTGGCTGGAAGCCCTGGGGTAACATTTCTGTGTAACCCTGACATGTCTCCTGACCTGCAGGTTGGGATTCATCAGACAACTGCCTAAGCCACAGCCCCAAAAGCAGAGGGGTTGCAGAGCCCAGCAGCTGGGGTGCCTGGGCTGTCAGCAGGGCTGATGCTTCCACAGCATCACCCAGCCCAGCATCCCCTGCATGAGATGAGTTGCTGCCCAGAGGTGTCAGTCTCTCTCCTGACATGTCCTCCTGAAGCTCTCAGCAAGAAACCAAGACTGGAGCTCCATCTTTCCTGTTTTCCCCAAAATGTCAAGATGTTTCAGAAAACAGGTCTGAAGTTCAATCCTATGTCATGTGCCAGCTTTTATCTTTGGACTTCAGGCCTCAAAAGCTCCTGATGTTTAATCCCTCAGTGTTTTGCTGGCCTTGCAAGGAAGTGTGTCATCAAATGAATGAATATTCACCTCACTTGAGAAATTACATCAAATGTGAAGAGGCTACCGAGAGTGAAATAGCTCAGTAGGCCCTTCATTGCCTGCAGTAACTCCAACTTCCTGCTGCAGGAACACCCAGCAAAGAAAACAAGAACCACCACAATGCTGCTGTAATGCCTGAAAGAAGTGTTTGTTATTCAGGAGGCTGAACAAAAAGGTTTTCAGATTTAAAGCCTATGTGCTTCGTCTTCTCAGGATTTCCTAGACACTGACAAGAGCTAAGGAGCCACATGCTGCCATGAGAAACAGGCACCTCAAATCTTTTGAAAGCTGAGGTAAAGTCTTTCAGCCTGCTGAGCCTCACCTTGGGGCACAGGTGAAGGTTGTTACCCCACTGAATCCAGAAGCAGCTGCAGCCCCTTGCTCCAGTGTTCTGATATTTCCCAGGTGGTGCAGGGTGACAGGGTAGGAGTACACACTCCTAAATGTGCCATCAACTTCCTCAGCAAAAACAAACAAAACACTTCAGATCATAATTTCACTGACTCAGGAGAACTGGATACCACCTGTTTTCAGTTTCTCTATCTCACCAGAGAATTAAGAAACCTGATCTGTGGGCTTCATGTTCATTATAGGTGACCTCACTCAAGATACCATTTCTGAACAAATGTAAGCAACAATTAAACTTTCCCAAACATTCTAAAAATAGCACATAATTTCTTGGAAGAGGAAATTTTCTACCTAGCATAGTGTAACTTAATACTAGACCTCGTTTTGATGGATAAAATAAAATCAGTTATGACCTAAAAATGAGCGGTAGCTTAGGTACTGAAGATTATGGTGACAATCTGTCTACATTTATTGTGTGCAAACAGAAAAAAACAGTGACCAACAGTATAAGAATTTATGAAAGGGCTGATTTTGGCTAAACTAGTGAGATTGGTCAGCATCACTGACAGGGACAGAAATTTAATGGAAGAAATGCTAAAAGAAGATTATAGTGGGAACTGTTCTCAAATTTTCTGTTGGAGGCTCCAGAAGCCAGAAATCCCCAGTCATGTCAGTGCTCTACAGGGGAAAAAAAAAATCTTTTTAAATATTGAAAGAGGATATGGAAATGGCAGTAAGGTATTAATTCTGATATATTTATAGAGTAAGGAAGAAAACAGAAAGGAAATGGTAATTATAATTTACAAAACATTTGACTGATAATAAGGAAATGAAGAGAACAATGAAATGACCAATACAGATAGAAATGATTACAGCAGTTTTTTCAACATGAACTATTGCTACAGGCACAGAGAAAAACTGTTCTTAGGCAAGTAGAAAAAGTAAAAAATTTTCAGAGGATAGATATTTTTGTCTGTATATCAAACTGAGCAGGAATTTTATACCGAGGGTGGAACAGAAAGATTGCCATCTGTGATGAAAAGGGGATATGAGGTAGCATTTGCTAAAATTAAACATTTTTTAAAAACAACAGACACATATCCTGCACTAAAAGCCTCTAAAGGATGAGGAACTCCTGGTAAAGTTAATTTCAACAAAACTTGGGAAACAAAATTTCAAATGACAGAGGATTAGCAACGTCATTTGAACACTCAAAAGTAATGAAAGGATGAACTAGAGAATTACAAACTGACCAAGTTAATGCTGATCCTGGGTAAATAATATAAAACTGAATTCTAGAATATATTACTAAAAATTTGAGGGAAAAATGTAATTAAAACCTCCAGTATGGTCTCACTTGAAAAGTGGGGTTTTAAAATCATCCCTTTTTTGGATTAAAGAACAATTGATCAACTAATTTTTATGATTGTGTTTAAAAGCCTCTGAGGTAGTGCCCTGCAGAATTTTGATGTTAAAATCTTTCAGTGACATTCAGTGGGAGGGTTACCACAGGCTTACTGACAGCACTCAGCAGACAGATGTCAACGAGGGATATCTTTTAGAAGGTGTTCCCAAGAACTGCTCCTTCATTTAGCACTTTGGTCACTGACAGATTGCTTTTAGCAGGGAGCTTGAAGTGATGCACAGGGCAGGAGGTAGACAATAAGTCACTACTACAAAATATACATCATATACCATAGCTAAAAAGTCAACCATGAACCCAAAAAACGGTGATTCAGTGGGAAATTTTTCATGGATTAAGGTCATGACATGAATTCTAGCTGCAGTAATAAAAAGAGAATGTGTGATTTATAGGAGGGATATCAAGCAAAAGTGAGTAGAAAGACAAATGTGAGAAGAAATGGGTCCCAAATAGACATGGAAAAAAGTTGTCCAGCAGAAAAGGTAATGAAATAGAGAAAGGTGGTCTAAAGCATTATTCACTCAACATGATTTCTGACTTTTAGGAAGAGATTGGACAAATACTTTTCACAAAGACTGAGATATTTTGGTGTGCTATGGTGTCTTGCAGTGGGCAAGATGACCAGCTAAAGTCTTATTCAATCTTACATTTTGAGGTTTTACTGAATTTGGTGGTATCTATCTATACATCTACTCTGGTGTTCAGAAGAACATGAAAAGAATGGGAGGAGTTCAAGAAAGTGCTTTAAAAATGTAAAAACTTAGAGGTTTCAAAAAGTCTTCCTCCCCCCTCCCTTACAAGGTAGAATTATCCTCCAAGCAAGTTTAATAAAACTGGACTCCAGAGGAGAGAAAAGGATACTTTTTATATGTTTTTTCCCAGCCCTATATCACTACAGTGGCTTTTAATGTTCTCAAACTCCACATGACATCTAGTGAAGCTCATTAATAACACAGGATAATCATCCACTGGATTCTAACGAAATTTTAGATGCTATTTAAAAAAAATTAAAATATCCTGGATGCCTCTTAGTTACTTGGGTTTTTTTCCTCCTCCTTCTCCATTAAAGCATTGGCCCCAAACTGAACACAAAAGGGCCAATCAATCAGAGCCATTTTTATCTGCTGTCTTTCTCACCATTTATCTGCACAGCTTTAAAAACAAAAGCTGTACTAGACAGCATCAGATGCTTCCCCTTTGTGCACTGCTCCCATCACCTGTCGCACTGCTCTTGTTCAATCTTTGAAGGCAGTCTTCAGCATTCCTGCAAAATAATTTATGCATTTTCCCCACCTCTGCAACTACCTTGTGACAAGAGCCAGAATTCACAGAGGAGGATGCAATTAATGCATTTCCACCCTCTGAAACCAAAGCTGTAAAACCAGTGCCCAGCCTTGCCACAAACCCCCAGTGACATTGTCTCTACTGACAGAGCAGCTCAGTTGCAGCTGGGTTGCTCTGACCATGAATCAAGAGTGAAGCTCAATCATACCTGAGCCTGTGCCTGCAGTTCATTTAGCAATTTATGGTAAAGGAAGACTATAAATGTGACATCTGTGCCAAGATAATCTGTTTGACTGATCCCTTCCTAATGCTGGGGCTTAGCTTTGCTGAACAATCCCATGCATTGAATCCTTCATATGTGAAGTTAAATCAAAATTAAAAAACTAATTTGTCCCATTAAGGTTACCATTTAGAGGAAATATTAATCTGTTATGAAGAATATGGAAAAGTGGAAATCAAGGGTAGACCTACCTAAGGAGGAGATGTTAAAAGAAATTGATTAAGCAAAGAGCAAAACATCACCAGAATTATGCCTGGAGCATCTTCAAACAGTTTGGAGAAATTCATAAGGGAAATTATGGGAATTCATAAGGAGCTCAAATGGAACTGCTAATCAGAGAGGCAAAGTCACTGACACTGCCTCAGGGGACCAATGTTGCAGCCTATTTTTGTAGAGCAGCTGAACCAAGACCTGTGGGCTTTGGTGCTGATGCAGGGGAGGAATCAGTGAGGCACTGGCCACCAAGGGACTCTCTAGTGCCACTGGCTCTGCTACCCAGCACTCAGGGAACAGAGCTAGACTCAGATCCCAGGAGCTTCCAGCAGCTGGGCCCCAACACATGCCAGAGCCTCCTCCATAACAACAAAGATTAGCCTTGACATTTCCAATATTCTAAAACATAAAATAAGAAAAAAAGCAATATGTATATTTTTAGGCACTCTTCTTGTCTATACTATTTTTTCAGTAATAAATCATAAGGGTACAAAAAGAACTCAAGTTTATATTTAAATATTTTCAAGAAACCTTTAAGAGAAGTACATCCAGTATCAAGGTCTCTCATGTTTATAAATATTACAAACTATTATAAAACAAGGTGGCAAAAATTATTAAGAAATTCCAAAAAAGGATCTCAAGGTTGTTTTTAGGGTATTTTTCCTCTTAGATCCACAAAAGTTATCTTTTCAGTAAGCTGTTAAGATAGAAAATGACTATTCCCTTTAATTATGCTGGGAAAGTGAGGAATGGGGGAAGCAGAAGAGCTGTTTGAACTGAAAACCAGCATTGGCAAAAGACAGAAATGAATATACACAGGCTGTGCATAAATATAGATATGGATTTGAAAGGTTTTGAGCCACTAAAATAGCAAAAGCCTTGAACAGTCTTCAAATAGCAGCCATGGGAGCAAAGCAGCGGGATCCGTGTAGCGGCTTTGCAGGATGTGCAGATGTGCCCAGGCTCTCAGAGCACTGCTCACTCTTGGGAACTGCCTGGCTACACAAACATGGGCCTCACTTTGGGTTAATTTGCTGAGTATTCCAGCCTTTTTGCTTCCTTCTCAGCCTCCTTGGTGGCCCTGTGGAGCTCCATTCTCCGCTGCTGCTGACACCCGAGCTCATCGTTCAGAACTAGTGCCAGTCCAGCAGTGCACTGTAGTCTTGTTCTGAGCCCAGGATGGACAGACTCTCATCAGCCTTCACAAAGATTTTATTCACTTAAGGAATATTATGCGCCTCCCTCAGATGGAAGAGAACAGAACTCAGTCCCTGCAAAGATTTCCTTCCTGTCCTGGATGCTTCCATAGGTGTCTGCTTCTTTTCAGAGAAACAAATTTAATTCTTCTTCCTCCAAATACTTCTGTCATTATCTTACCAAAGGAGTCTGAGAGCTATAAAGTGTGTCCTGATGTCCAGGCAGAGATGCCTGAGCAGATGAGGGAAGGACAAATTTTACCTCGTGGCTGTGCAAGGAGCAGCCCACTGCAGTCCCCACTGGCCAAGTGTGCTTGTAATACGACACAAGTAAATGGGATATTGTCTCACACAATACCTACTGAACAGACTTGTCACTTTTCCCACTTTACTGTATCAGCTATTTCTTCTTTTGCCCTCTTAATCTCACCCACACCATTATATTTTTTTAGACTGTGAATCTGTTATGTTTCAAAAACCTGATTTTCTGCTCTTCTGGAAAGATACAATAGCAGCAGACTTTCATGGGCGAAATCAGAATTAGCCCCTAGGAGAAATGAGAAGATTATGATTTCTATATTATCAAAGTTTTCTCTAAAAAAAAGCAAATTTGAGAGAGATGGAAGTATTCAGTTCCCAGTATTTTAGAAAGCTTATACATACACTTACATCTCTGTGCCTGCCTGGCAACAAAAACCTTCCAAAGGCAAAAGGAATAAATAAAGAAGATTAACATATATGTAAAAAGCTGCTATAATTGTCACAGAAGGCCCCTTATAGTTAAGACTGAACGAAATTCTGCAAGTATCTTGGGATTTGTACTCAAACTGGGAGTCATCACCACTGAGAGACCATTTTTAAGAGATAGCCAGGTCACTTTTAATTCAAAATTTGATAAACAAATTTATCTAAGTTGCTTTTATAGTGTTTTTGCCTAATGGTGATAAAATAGATATGATATAGGCCTAAGGAGAATTTTGTTGGTTGGTTTGTTGCTTTTTTTTTCCTAAGTAGGAGCAGATACAAAAGAAAGATTACTTTGTAAATGCTTCGCAATTCTTAAGACCTAAACAGGGGCTAGCAACAATATCTATGAAGATTATTTTTGTGGAAGGATCCCTGTGCTTTCTCCAAACACTATGATACAGGTAATACAAAAAAAAAAATATATCTTAAAGATTGTGATTTTCTATTTTAACAAAGGCTGTTTTATAACCTGAAGGAAAATGACTATTTGACTGATTTTTACATAATCTGCTTATTTTCAATACCTACCTTTTCAGCTCCCCTGGCTATAAATAGCCCTCAAATGACACAGCAAACCCACAGATTCCTCTCATCTTTGTACACTGCAGATACCCCAAGAGGCCTGCAAGAGGGGTCCTTAAATCTTCCCTGGCTGGCGAAATTTTGTGAAGAAACATGGACATGAACAAGGAGAACCCACAGTGGAACCATGTGCTCCAAAGGGATGTGATCTCACAGGCACAGGGCTGACTGCACCAGGCCTCCTCTCTGACACTTCTCACCTGCTGGGAAGAGATGTTTCACAAAACCATAATTAACTTTTAAAACAGCAGGTGAAGTTAAGACCTCCTTAGAAAAGATGCCCAAACCCGTTTTACATAAAAACATTTTTATTGCTTTAAAGGTTTTATTAAAATGCCAACAGACCAATTACACTTGATTGTTTTCAGCATCTACCTACCTTGGTTATACCCAGCTTACAACAGTGAAAGGTATTTGCTCAATTACAGGCTCTCCTCTCCTTCTCAGGAACTACATTTTTTTTTATTCACTTCTGTTCCCCAGGTAGTCCAGAAAATTAGGAAATTTAGGTAGTCCAGAAAATCTCTTGCTAATCCATTTGAGCCTTACAATGAATTTAGCTGTTTATATATCAAAGGATTTGTGCTAAAACAACAAGAAAAGATTCCTCCCAAACAAAACTCCTCATGACCAAAAATTGATTGTATACAGAAAAAGAATCAATTTATAGAAAAAATGCTCTGTTTGAAAAAGCTCTGACAACTTAAGGTAGAAGATAAAAATTCTGGGTAGAATATTCTTTGCACTGGAGACTAGGATTACCTAAAGTAGTAAGAGATGGCAAACTCTAACTGCTCCTGTAACCATTCATTCAGTTTTTCCTGCCATGGCAACAATGCCATCAAATTCACTGTCCTGTCACACAGAGAGACTCATCAGGCAGCTCCTGCCTGGGTCCATTGGAAGACCATGGCTGCAAGCACAGGAGCCTCAGTGACAGAGTCCAAGGATGTGGCACCTCTGAGGGGGACCAGGTCTCTGCCTTGGCTCATTTCAACTTTTCCCAGAACCTTTCAATTTGGTCACAATGCCATTGCATCTCCCTCCCTTGCACAGCCAGAGAGGTGCCTGGGAGGTGACTGTGATGCAGAAATATGAACAGCTGCAACTTGGAAACACTTCTCCATTTGAGCTGTGAAGGGCTGATCCCGTGTCTTGCAAGTCTGTGAGTTTACAGGAGTGCCCCTGTTGCTATCAGTGCCTGTACAAGTGCATTACACACCAGGAGATAAGTTTGATAGTTACTGTCCTTTGAAAGATACCAGCATTGTAATATAATCCTGGAAAATCCTGCCAACAGTATGTTTAGAGTAATGGAACATAAAGGCTGCTTTAATGACATTGTCTTAAAACATCAAAATGGAAAAAAAACATAAACATTTCTTGTTTATAATATGTATATTATCTGGCTCCATTGAAGAATATCAATAGAGTAATTTGTGAAATCAATGGCGACTTTTAAAATGGTTACACTTCCAAGTTAAAGTAATATGTAGACACTGACAAGCTTCTTATGGTACCTCTTCAGTTCTCTAACTCAGAATTGCAGCATAAAATCTGTCTGTACCTTGGAAATCTTTGGGGGTTTTTTGGAGGAAGCTGTTTGGGTTTTTAATAGCTAACTACTATGAGAAATGATGGAAATCCGAAAGACATTTTATCCATCTCGTTTTTAATGTTTTCCAATTGTTGTCTCCAGAATAAGCTCATTCCTCCACAACCAGCAATTTTCTAGCCAGGGATTTAAATAAATCAGTGAGCAGTGATGTGCCATAGCTGCGTTTCTAAAATTAGTTGCACACTTATAATTCTGATTTCCCACCTCTGCTCTTCCCTGGAGTATTCAGGCTACAGAGCCAAAGGACACAAAACTGAACGATAAAGACAGGCATAATGTCTTACAGCTTTGCCAGAAACATATTTTTGGCATTTATGTACTAGAGGTCTCTCTTCAGCCAGTTTATCTATCTTTTCGTTCACTTCATCTTCACCAGAATATTCAGCCAAGTTTCAGCTCAGCTTATGCTACATGGAAGTCACACTGTTTCCCTGAGAGCCTCCAGCATGCTATTCAGAGCTTCTCACTCCTTTTTCTTTCCTTCCCTGTTGTCAGGGATAACCTCCGATGTATTTACAGACGAGAAAAGGATCCTTCTGGAAAATCCTTCTGCAGCTGAATTGAGAGAGCTAATGAGACTCATAGTTTTTTTTCCTGAGACACCACAACCACCTTCCAGCAGAAGGTGCCCATTTGCTTGCCATTGAAGGAAGCTCTTTGGCAGTTTCATCCAGGATCTATCTCCTGGTATTCCCAGCTAAGGCTGAGGAGCTGAGATGGAGCAGAGGAGCTCCACTAGGAGCATCCATCATGTTTTTTAAATCACAGCACATTGTCCATAGGAAAACTTTACTATTGAGGGTGGGGCTTCAGCCCTGGGTGCCAGAGCTCAGCCCAAGCACTACAAGACCACCTTGACAGAGCAGCTTAGCCCTGAGTCATGGTCCCTGCTGTGCTTTCCCTTGCCTCCTGCTGGGAATGGCAGCTTCTCACAGACCTGTGCCAGCCCTTATTGATCATGTGTCAGATCTTTATTGCACTCTCCCAAATCTATTAGTTGCTCTGGCATAAGCTGGAAGAGGCAAAGATGCATGAAGCTGCCTTGCTGACTTTTCTAATAGCTTTTCTTCAAATAAGCTGTTCCAATAGTATATACAACATTATTAACAGTTTATACTGAGGGCAAACTGCGAGTACTGCTAATGCTTCTTGTTTTACCCCTCTTCTTCTGGATCCACTTGTAAATACCCCTATTACTCCAAAATTGTAAAGTCTTTGACCAAAGATCAGATTTTTATCTGCGTTTGCAGTGAAATCACGGACCATAACTCGGTTCTTGCTGCTTCTGCCTCACAAATATTTTATTTAAAGTCCTGCTTCCCATGAACAGACCTTCCATTTTCCTTGCTTGCTCCACCTTCCTCAGCAACTGAAAAATTAGCAAAGTTCAGCTATTGACCCTCCAAGCTGCAGTTATCAGTGTCACCTCACTGTAACAAATTTTGATCATCGACTGACAAAGCCTTATTTCCCTTTCCAGCCTTTCCAACCCTTCTCTCCTCACAGTCGCTGTCCTCCCCAGTTAAACCAGACACTGTGCAACAAAACCCACTTGTTGAGACAATGCAGACTGGGAGAGTTGGATGGGCCAGTAGCATCCAGCACCTGTGCCAATTCTGCCCCCATTCCCTGCCCGCAGCAGCACCACATAAGGGATCTAGAGACATGAAAAACAGGCTTTGCTTTCCAGAGTTCCCAGAAACAAAGCCAACCTCAGCCTGTCTGCATAAATCAACAACAAAAACAACAAGCAGGAGCACTTGCCAGCTGAAGGATCACAGCCCACCTCGAGGTTTGTGCATCAGACTTAGCCCATATATCTCCAAAATGCAGCAGCAGCTGCCATGAAATTCTGTAGCTCAATAGCTCAGGGTGGCCCAGAGAAGGAAGAAAACCTCTGTGTTATATGATTCTCTATTTTTGATTGCCTCCCTACATCCTCTGCATTTCCATCAGAGATTGGTCACTGCAGGGAAGGGCAGGGATGAAGCAGGCCACAGGTGGGGGCAGAGGATGCACTCAAGGCTGCATTTTCAAAGCCTCCTGTCTCTCAGTGTCAACAGGCTGAGGAAAATGAGACAGAACCACAGATTTAAGGTTAAGTTAATCAAATCAATGTACCTAATCTACCAGGAGCTTGTATATTAATATGAGTGGGATGTGATGGAGAAACATGGTTTGAGAATAAAATGAATGAGCCATCCAGAAACACAAACTCAACCACCTCCAGCAGAGAGAAGTAAAAAATACCCCACCCCATCACAGGCTGTGTATGAGCAGCCAGCTGCATATGAGTGCAGCTGGTAGACTGACCATGTGTCACACACTAGCCATAGAACAATACATGTTCTTGAATTAATGCCATCAAATATTTACTCCTGTCTCTTCAGCACTATGAGCAGAACAGTCCCCAGGTCCCAAAGCTGGTAGCTCCTTCATCCATGGTGAGCTGAATTGATAAAAAAGAAGCTGAATTAGCCCTGAAACATGACAGCCTTTAGTTGTTTGACTTCTCCTCCTGGGATTGAAAATAGCAGGATTAACACCAGTCTGTGTGTCCACAACTTGCAATCTCACTGAGCCCCACCCCAGGAACAGTGACAAAGCAGAGGTGCCTTAAGAAAGCCATTTAATCTGTGGCATAAGTGAAGACACTGCCAGTGAGGATGTCAGACTTACAGATGTGTTTTGAACATCATTTAAAGGCCAGTTAAAGGGGACAGTCCCTCAAGTGGTCCCTGACTTTTAACTCCCAATGTCTTCCCAAAACCATGAAGGGCTTAATCCCCAGTTATCAAAGAACATTTATTAATATTGAACTCTTGCTGGTTCTGGAGTTGCATCACTCTCTTTTTCACCAGAAATACCATCTTCTATTTACTGGCCCCCATTTTTCACACTGTCCTTTTCACTCTCTGTCCCTTGAGCAAGGAAGGATCAGTCTGTGGGAACCAGAAAATCCAGCACTCTGCTCCTTCCAGTCTTCCCAGGAAGGAAGTTTTTCTCTGTGCCATACATGCAAAGCACTAATGGTAATACTGAAGCACTGAGACTACTAAATATTACAGTAAGCATAACTGCTTTTTTGTTAAATTATACTTGCCCCAGCCTGTAATCACAGTCATTTTCTGTGTCTTGTTATGTACAAATTTGGTCCCAGTTTGGCACGAGGATCCTCTTTGCTCTGTCTGGGCAGTGCAGAGCCCAGGCTGGGCAGGGTGAACAGCACCTTTCTGAGGAAAGCAGGTGTGTCCACATCCTCATCAGCTTCTCAGGAGAAGGCTAGAGATTTCATGGAAACACTGTGCTGGGACCTAGAAGTTCTGGAAGACATCTGGAATTCTCTGGGGGTATAAGGATGCACAACCCAGAGGGCTTTCATCTCTGCTTGTTCCTGAAGTTGCTTCTATAGTATGTGTAAATACACTACAAATAATTTCTAGGTTAGTAAAAAAATCACTTGCTACATCCAAACAGGAATAGGGGCTGCAGTGACCGTGTGGTACTGCATTATTTCAAACACACATCCATAGGTATGTCAGACTTAACCTTTGCCATCACATTCACCTCCTATTCATTTTGACTTATCACATGACTGCACACTGCTAATAATACCCTTATTGCCACTAAAAATGATTTGGAGGCTTAAAAAGGGTGCCATGACATGAAGATTAATCTCAGAGTAAAAGCCTGATTTTTGGTTGGTTTGCTGACTCACAGAGATGTCAGTGACTTTCCTCTGTCTCATCTTAGAAAAAGTGAAAAAACCAAAACAAAAAACAACAACCAATCTGCAGGGAATATCCTGTAAATTATACAAAAACAATAACAGAGAATTACAAAAGGTCTTGCACTTTGATACCATGTTGCTGGGTAGGGCATTTTTTGAAATACAGAAGTAAAGAAACTAAAACTTATTGAACAGAAGTGTTGTGAGGCCATGAGAACAGAGAACTGAAATCATCATCTTTATATGTGCTTCTCCCAGTCCTGTGAAATCTCAGGTTTGAGAATAAGGTTTAGTTTTGAGAATGAAATAGTGGAGTTACCATCCTGAAAATGTTCAAAAATACATAGACATAGCACTTCATGATATGGTTTAGTGGCATGGTAGTATTTAGTCAATGGATGACGACCTTAATGATTCTGATTCTAAGTTATTCCTCTTTTATCTTACATTTAATGGGTCTAGAAGATGCAGCTTCTTTGGGGTCTCTCTTTATTCTTTAGACTTTCTTCAGGTTTAGAGTAGACCCATAAGGATATAGGGAGAGAGGGAGGTTCACTGTTCCAAAACAGCCCCAAATTGCCACAAAGCACACTATCCTGGGATTTCAGCTCTGAGGACTCTGCTCTGCACTGGAGCAACAAACAAAGCTGCAATCTCCTGTTGTTGGGTGTCAGGATGTAACTCACAGCTCTGTGCTGCCAAGAGCAGATGACAACTGTGAATTGTACCAAGACAAAGGATCCACCTCAGAAATCACAGAGCCCTGGCTCCCTGCAGAGCAGGAACCGTTCAAACACCAAGCAGATGGTTTCCTCACTGCCTGGGCAAGACTCCTCACTACTGACCAGGTCTGGGGCTTGTTCTCAACACACCCAGAGCACACAGGGTCTCCCTGTAGACCAACAGTAACATCAGGTTTCACACTGTAGACCCTTTGCAATTAAAGGAAAATAGGCAACTTGCCTGAAAAAGCCACCAAAGCACCAGGTGGGCAATTAAGTAATTTTCTCTAAACAAGCAGCACCTTCATTAAGTGCTTCTAACATGTCGACCTACAAGAGTGGTCTCATTTCCCCTCCTCCTTCTCTTTTACATCTCACAATGAGGTTTTGCTTCTTTCCTCTCATTTCTGCAAGTTTGTTTTCAGCATTTCCTTTGCCTCCTTCTACAGCTCAGCTGCTGTTTGTCACCTTCACTGGAACTGCCTTCAAAGCTACTGGCTTCTTCCCTGAGATATTGCTGTCTTCTGTCTTACCTCACTCTGAAAAACATGGGCTTTATTGCTTATTTTTTCCTCTGCCTTTTTTTTTTTATCCAAGTGGGCTGAAAATCATTCTTTTTTCCCTCTGGACAAGGCAGACATCAGACAGGTCCATCTGTTCTCCTTACAGCATCAGTGGCAAAGAGACTGCATGGACACCTAAAACTTACATCCCACTCTTCAAGAGAGCTGACAGCTGAAGAAATGACCATATTGCAATTGCTTTTTCAAACAACTGAAGAGAAACAGTTAGGTGTTTGTGTTCTGAATACAATAACATTGATTTAGAGCCCTTTCTAATAAGAAAAAAGAAATAAAACCAAAATACCACGTTCTGGTAATCATTGTTTGGCCATCAATGTAGAGAGTACATTGACCAGAAAGACCAACAACAATTTCTGAGCCCAGTCCTGAAAACCTGTTAAATGAGATTTACCTTCTGAATTCATGTGGAATTGGGGGCACATCAGCAGAGGCTAAGCCTAAAGGACATCACAAGAGGATTTAGGTACAAGACTGAAACAGAATTCAGCACTGCAGAAAGTTGGTGATCTTAGTTTTGCATTTATGTGCTTTGAGAAGGGTATTTCAGACCTTAGACTATATGAGATTTTACCATTTGGCAAAGTCACCTCAAGGCCAAAAGGGTTGGCTTGTTTTAGCCTCATGTCCAGAGTATTTCACAAAGTTATTATCCCCACAAGGCCTTCAACAATGTGATTAGGGTGAGATTCACCTCAATGTTTGTAATGTAGATTTCTATATCTAAGCCATGTATTGAAGCTCCTCTCACAGTCAAGGCACCTATTTATTTGGCACAATTGCTGATAATTAGGGTGTGATAAATCACTGTTGCATTTCTTCAGGAGATCAGCAATGCTCCTGTGGCTGTGGTTTATACCAGCATCTGAGGAAATTTAAATGACACATTTAGACTTTTACAGGGAAGACATCTACATTTCATCTTAAACATCCTAGCACAATTACTGTAACTGCTGCTACTTCTGTTACATTATGATGTTAACAATACAGTTAAGATGCAAGTAAATCTCCTTTTCCTGAGTTAATTCATCACTCATTTGCTTATCTGTTGCTAAATTTAAAAAACTCCAAAAACCAGAAAAACAATAACCCCAAACCAAACATATTCCTGGCTATATCTTGCAGTCCTGCTTAACCATCAGCCAAGAATATACAAAATCACTGATTTAACCCATATTTTGCAGCTAAGATACAGTCTACAGCTGTCTTCTAGAAAATTCTCCAAGTTTGGTTTAAAAATGACAAGTGGAAAATTGATAATTTCTTGTGCTAATTCTTTCAGCAGATATCTGATCTGTTATCAGTCCTTATGTATAGCCTGAATTTATCTTACATCACCTTCCAATTGTGCTATATCATCATTTATGTAATTAAAAAGCCCTCTAGTGAAACAGAAACTCCATAGCCTGGAACAAACACTGATGGAAACTTCAGATTAATGCTAATAAACACATTATCTACTTCAAGTTGCTGGGAAATTAACTCATGATAGAGTAAGTGAAAACAAGCATTGCCAATGAAGACAGATTTCCATCTGCTCGAAATCTCTTCTTCACTCATCCTAATGGTGTTTTCTTTAGAGTTACTGTTTCCAGAAAACTATAAGGTATTGTTCTATAACAGCAGATTTTCCCTATGGTGTCCAACCTAATGTTGCTTTGGAGGTGATTATGTCCTCTTTGGTCTCAGGGAGCAATGTTCTTTCTCATCCCATTTGCTGGGGAATGTGGTGACTCAGGCACTCAGCCCTGGCTGTGTGCTCAATTGCTACAAAAACTTGCTGTCCATTTATTGTAACACCAAGAGCTCCCATCTTTAATTTCTTGGTTATCAACACTGGCAGCAAATGGAGCTGCAAACCAGGACATGGTATTATCATCTTGACACTGGGAGACACAGCTGCAGCTGTGATATGGGCTGTGCATGAAGCAACATGCAGGTCATGGGTTATGCCATGCTCCTAAACCACTTCCTCCTACCACTGAGACCAGGGACAGATATTAGTTCCATTTGTATCCTTCCTGAGAAGAGAAATGGGTGTCCACCTCCACTTCTTATTCCCTCTTTCTTGAGAGAACAGCTGAGTCACCACAGGGAAGCTGTTTCCTCCACAGGTCATCAATAAATCACTCCTTCCCAACACCATCACCACCCCTGGGCAAAGATCAGGAACTGACTCACAGGTGTGTGGGCCTGAATTTCAACAGTGCTACCAGCTTCTCCTACAAGGATTTGTTTGCATATGGCCTCAAAAAGCCTTGTCCAAAAGTCACAGGTGGCCCCCTGGAAGGACCTTACCCTGGATGCCATATTCCCAGCATCAGGGAGCTGGGCAACCAAAGAAGAAACACTAATGATGTTGGAATACAAGGTGATTCAGAGATAATTCTTGCACCTAAACTACCTTGCTCCATATGGATAAGTAATTCTTGATGAGTCTGTACTCTGGGACAATAGAGGAACAGTTTTAATCCTGACATAGGTGAACCCTCACTGGTCAAAATCCAGTGAGTTAAAAAAAAAAAAAATGGGTAGAAGAGATCAAAAAAGAAAATACAGTTATGTATGAGTAAGTGATGACTTGACATATCAGCTCTATCAACCTTCTATCAGCACCCAGGTTGAGGGATTTTAAGTCAGACAACTCTGCTGTCCTAGTCACATAATGTAGGAAAGGCAGAGCTGGATGATCCAGTGATTGGTGCTGTTCTTCAGTAGTGAGATGATGAATGCCACCAAGGAAAAGAGGGAGGATGGCATTGAGTGTGGGACAGGGAGAAAAATATGGGAAAGTGAGAAGGAGTTGCAGAGTTGAGACTGAATGATTCTTCTGAGTGATGAAAAATTGGTGGAAATAACAAATTACAACATCCGTTAAAGAAAAAAATGTCATTGGGAAATATTTCCTATCTTCAGTGAAGTCCAGTGATTAATGAAAACTATATCTAGCATTTCCCAGTGTCAGTATTCCAAACACAGGCAGCACTGGTTTGAGTTAGCCTAGAGACACACAGCTTCCTTTGTAGCTAAATATGAACATTATTTGCTCTGCAGTGGGCTAACCTGCCCAGCATCTCTGTCTTGACATTACATCTCAGTTCTGTCCGTGCACACTGAAGATTAAATAGAGTGGGGAGGAAGAAAACTGTCCATGACTCTGGGCCCAGAAGTCTGCACGTTATGTGAAACGCATTAAACAACATATTCTGAGAAGAGCAACCAAATTTATTGTCCCCTGCAATACAACGGAGTTCAAATCTTGGAGATGCACAAAACTCAACTGGATACAGCTCCAAGTAACCTGATTTAAGTTTGAAGTTAACCTTGCTCTGTGAGACCTCTAAAACCTTCCAAATTATGGTTGCAGTTGTCAGTTCCCTCCTACAGCCCCAATATCTGACACGACCTACACCAAGGAACGTGCAGAAAGACAGCCCTCTGCTTGGACAACTTCCCCAGCTTATCTGCACTGGGTTTGTTACCCAATTTACTGGATTTATGAGGAAGATAAAAATTCTCTCTCACGTTTGAGGAGCAAGGAGGGAAGGAAAGCCTTCATGTTTGAATGAACCAGCTCCCAACATGAAGGAAACAGGCTGTGACCACCACAGTGTGAATACTGGCAGCTCTGATAGGTTGGTGCTCACTTGTTGTTCTGCCAGGGGATCTCCATCTCTCCTATTTACCTCATTCCTCAAGCTGCCTTACACTACTGGGACGACAGGTGTGTTGTGTGCAAGACCTTGATCTTGGCCTCTGGTACCAGCAGAGTACCCATAAAAATAAAAAGATTTTGTGTTGGGTCCAGAATAAGTTTGTGGTGCAGCAGCCAAATCCAGTTGTTCTGCCTGTAATAGATTTACTCTGCATTTGCACTGACATGACTAAAAGAGGTTGCTGGCACAGTATTTCTGCAAAACCAAGCAAAACACAAACTAACAGCTGTTAAAGGAATATACCACCACCCAAATACACTTCTTTATGTCAGGACATTTGCATGCATCCAGATTTCATACAGTTTTCCAATGATTTTCAGCATTAGGTTCAGTTGTGTTGGTTTCCTGCTTCAGCTGGTATATGAAAGTGAGCATGCCCTTGAAAATACCGTGGTGCTTACATCTCTGAAAAGTCTCTAATTTTATACAGAAAACTATAGCACCTAAAAAAGTGTCTGGGCCCATGAATGACCCTCATGATTTCCCTCATTCACACCAGGTCATTCAAATTGACCTTCAATATTTTTCACAGGCTTTAAAAGGACAATGTTCAAGCCACCCTCAAAATGTTTTCTGATCCCTAAAACACCTGAAAAACAGTGATGCCTCTTCATTGGTTTTGGGAGGTAATTTTGAGTGATGTAGTCAAGAGGAGCAGTGCGAATAAACAGAAATTCAGGAACAGGAAGGAGGACTGATGCTAGCAAACTCCCAGCAAAGTAACTCCTGTGCCCAGGTAAATACAAAAGACAAGGGAAACCAGAGTCAATCCAGCCTCAGATTTGAAGCCCAGTACAACAGGTAGTTATACCTGGGTTTGAATGTAACCTCAAGATCAACTTCAATTACCATCAAAAGTCAAAAGCAAATTTAGGTGAGGACTCAGGGAGATAAAGCCCAAGGCAAAACAGAGAACAAAAGGAAAGTGGAAAGATAAGAATCCCAACTAGAGAAGACCTTAAAACTACTGAAATATTTTATTTGGCATAATGTCAGGGATGACTGTAGGGTTGTCATGGGCTGGGATACTAAATAGTAACGTATATAAAGCTCTTGAGGAAAGAGAATTAGAATTGGGCATAATATTAATAAAATTCTATGTAATAATAAGAATCATATTCCTCTTGCTTTTAGAGGTACAACTCATTTGTCTAAACCTGGTTTTTACTGCAGACATTTACCAAAGATCAGCTCCTGCTATAGACAAGGGAGAGTTGGTCAGTGGAGCTGAAGCTGTGATATATCTCCATGTAGAGCAGACCTTCACATCTGGTTGGATGAATTCCACCCTAAAATCTATTGATTGTATTGACTAAATCTCTACTGACTATAAAGAGAAGCTAAATGCCTAATGCATGCACAGAACTGTACATGAACTTATTTACATTTTGCTGTCCTAATGTGGCTTTGATCCTTGCCCCTCAGGTCAGGCAGAAAGTTTCTCATTCCTCAGGTGTTTTCATTGCAAATATCTAAATTTAAATTAGTTCCATGAGGTCTCCTCTCTAGTCAGAGGAGAGTTTCAGGTGCTGTAAGATGTGATTATTCTCACCCATTTTAAAATTGCCTTTAAAATTAGATCATTTGCACTCCAGAAAGTTCCATTTCCTGTTTTTCTTTAGCAGCCATAAAAGAATTCCAGACAGATACCTCAGATAATGTGCTAGATGGATGGATCACATTGTGGAAAGACTGACACTCTAACCCTGAGGAAGAGCAAGGAAATGCAGTTTGTGGAAGTAATTTAACACTGAAGACAGTAGTGTACTCGGCACTGTACTGTGTGATAGCACCATTTTCTGAGAGCAGGAACTGTCATGAGCCAGCCTCTGGCAGATCAGACCTCTGCACCCAGGACCTGACAAAGTAATGGAGCAACATCTACAATAATGAGTGAGACACAGTCAGGAGAAATAGCCAAACATCAGCAGCCACACAACTGGACTATCTTCACATTCTACACAAGAAATTTGGTAATGAATTATCAGTGGGCTCTTCCTCCTGGACTTCTATCCCAAAATGTATTTTTTTGTTAATATGCCAAGATGTGGGGGTGAAGTGTTAAAACCTCCATGGGAGTTTGATCAGCACAAGCAGTGTTGAAACAGAAAAGGCAAAAGCCACAGCAAAGTCCCATGAACAGGAAGGAGAAAGGATGTAGAATGTAAAATATGTTATTGAACACACACCTAGGGTGAAACCTGTATTATCTCAGTGGAATAAGATTTCTTGGGACTTTTGTCTAAGTGAAAGGTCTTATCCCAGTGGTAATGGTTTGAAACTAAGAGCATCAACTTAGATTAAATATAAGGAAGAATTTCTTTTACAATAAGGGTGATGAAACACTGGTGCAGGTTGCCCAGAAAGGTGGTGGATGCCCCATCTCCAGAAACATTCAAGACCAGGTTGGATGGTGCTTTAAGCAACCTGCTGAAACTGAAGGTGCACCTGCCCACAGCAGTGGGATTGGACTGGGCCTTTACAGGCCTCTTCCAATTTAAATTATTCCAAGATTCTACCCCAAAAGTGGCTTTTTGCCTACTCAAAGAGGTAAGATCTCACATATAAGAATGATGTCTGCTCTCTTAACCCGAGGATGCTCATCCCAGCTCTCTGTCCCTGAGGCCAGCTGGAATGACTGGTGTCCACATCACCAACCTCACTTGCCTCCAGAGCAGGGAGCCCAACTCAGACTCCCACAGGGAGTGGTCCCAGGTCTGTGGAAGCATTTGATCTGTGCTCAGTCTCTCAGAGACCTCAGAACAAAACCACCACCCAGCAGTGTTTTGCTGTCAGTCAGTGTGTGTCACTGCTTGGGAACATCCCATTAGTCAAGACATGGCTAATGACTGCTCTGGGCATGAGCAAAGCTGCTGTCATAGCTGCAGAGCAAGGCTGGTCCTGAGCTGCATCTGGTGCCATGGCACAGAAGGTGTCTGAGGTGTGATCAGGGAGCCTCACCTGTGTGCATTGAAATTCTCCCAGCACATCTCACATGAGCAACAGTGTTAGCAAAGGTAGAAAAGCAAATTCCAGCTTGTGTAATTACCTAGCTAAACTAATTCCCCTGCAATTTCAATCAGCTGCTCTTGACATTCCCTCCTCAGAGTATAATCCCTCCTCCTAAACACTCTGAGCCTGCATGGAGAGGCATGAAGGCAACAAAGATAAGCAGAGCTGATGCTGCACTGCTAAGAACTGGTGGGCAGCTCCACACCAGGCACTTTGGGGATTTCACTATCAGTCCCTCAACAGCTGCACTTGCTTCTCCTCCATCCCTATGAAAGCAGAAAATTTTACACTCTGAATTAACAGTCAGTGGGGAATGTCTTGTAAAGAGTCTCCAGGTTTAAAACATCTCTGTCATTGACCTAAAGTTAGGTATAGCCCAACTCTAATGGCTTCCAAAAACACAGAGGAACTAGGACCTGGACGGTTTGGGATATTTAAGCTTTCAGCATTGCTTTAGTTCTACCCCAGTGGTGGATGGAACCAGGAACAATTAATTATTTTATTGTTTGAGATACACATCATATCAAAAGGATGAAAAACCTGAGATGGAAAGATATCAATGAGATGTATCTGTAATCTGAGATAGAGAGATAATAATTAAATGTGAATCACAGAACTAAATAGACAGACATAGCCTGAAACTCAGGTTTGAACAAAAAGAAGTGAGGAAATATTTGCAGTTTAGTCACAGGTGCAATATCTCATAAAATCTTTGGTTTAGTACTAATTCAGATGACTGGGAGAAACTATATGACAATAAAAACTGGATCCAGAGCTAGAAATAATGTTCTAACAAATTACATTGTGCTAACCAGGAAGCAGGGAAGTTGTTATTTAGTGAAATGCTGAATGGTGTTTGTAAGTATTTCCTTCATGATCTAGAAAAAAAAACTAAATTGAATGCTAGCAAAATTGTGAGGTACTAGTCTAGAAGGTGATCAAAACACTAGTGAGGACAGAATAAAATAAATACAAAAGCAGTTGCGATTGAAGAAAAGCATCATTGGAGAGTCAACATGACAATCTCAAACATGCGTTGCCAAAGGAATGCAAAGCACATTCATGCAGCTCTCAGCCACAGCTCTGAAAACACAGGACAAACAACTTCCAAGTATCCATGAAATGAAATAAAGTGTGGAAAGTCAAAGGAAGTAAAAGACAGCAGCATCCCAGAGAGGATGAGGATTCCTCCTCTTTCACTTCCACACAATGGATCTCTGCCGCTCCACCGCCACGCACCAGCAACTGAGAAAAATTAAAGCAGAAAATACTTTGGCAAGATTAGTTACAAGAGAGAGGGGAGTGAGAGCAAATGTCCTCTCAAGAGACATAGAATGCATCTCACGTCAGGGATCGGCATCGTTCCACACTGAGATTTAACAGAGTTAGAGATATTACACCTTCAGGTCTGCATGGTTTGCACCACTAAGGAGGACAAGGTGATATCCTGGTGGCAACAACCAGAGGTGGTTATTGAGCTATGGAAAGGCTGAAGGTTTTGTGATGGATCCTGTGAAGAACTTGAGCTTAGAAGGATCCCACCAAGCCTGAGCAGAACAATGAGCGGGTTGTACACAGGAAGATGATGATACCTCATGCTGCTTTCCACCAAATCCCAGTCACACTTTTCTGCTCTGGATTACCTCAGTGTCACCTTGGATAGGTTCCCTCTGACTTCAGTGAGATCTTTCACTTTCTCCAAGTTAAACACACATTTATGCAATTTGCTCACTTACGACTGGGGAAGTCAATTTACAGATTTCCAGACTGGAAGTTCTCCAAAAGTGCTTTTTTCCAAGTAGGTTACCAAAACCTAAATATCCCAGGGCATGTCCCTCTTTCCACAGAAAATGCTGTTTCCCATCTACCATCCTGAGACAGAAGGCAGCATACACTTAGCAGCTCTTGTGGAGCTTATTCCCTGCAAATATTCCCTATTAATATTTATGTTATCCCATTTAATACAGTATCTGCCAGAAGCAATAGCAGATGCATGGCTCCATTCTTTCTGTAACGTTTCATGCACAAGAGAGTATGGCATTCTTAAATACAAAAAGGCAATATAATGTTATTAAATATAAGAATAAACATTATCATTTATTTATACCATGCAAGGCTGATCATGGTAGTCCCAGCCACTTGGCTGTGTCTAGGTCACCAGTCTTTTATGTTTGTAAACAACATATAAACTTTCTTAATGCTCACTTGATCAATTTTGATCAGAAAGTTTCTTCCAGCTATTAGATCAAATTCCTCAAGTTCAGACCTTGTCCTTGAATATGCATGCTGTGTGTGACCTTCCACATGCATCTCAATGCCACAAAGGACTTTTTGACAGTCAAGGGATACAGAATTATGTTCTACATATATGCACATGTTTGTAGGTTGAGAAAACTATAAATAAAAATTATTCAATCAAGTGATATTTGAAGATGAGAAAGAAAAAAGAAAGAAATAGGCTGGTGGAGTATATTCTGAGTTGATCTTTGGGAGAAGTAGGAACAGCTGGGGCACCTTCATGTTCACCTGCATACACAAAAGCACACAGTGATATATGATTGGCATTATATATATGAATTATTTTTTTTAATCCAGCTGTTAAGACACATAGTCTTCAATTACTATTTTTTCCATTAAATTTGTTTTGAGTGTTCCTACATTTTATAACAAAATGAGAAAACAAGCACAGAAATCCTCTCCCTGCTCATTTTTGTACCATCTCCCTAAACTCCCTTTGAGATTAAAACAAGAATTAAAGCTCAGGTGTCCTCTTCACCCAGCAGCTGTCCCAGAAGTGCACAGACCCTGCTGTGCCCCCATCACAATCCATTGTTTGCAACAAGGAACAGAGGAATGTGAAGAGGCTGGGTTGGCTTTTATGAAGAGTGATACCTCTGCCCAGAGTTCAGGCTGGAGATTCTGAGATAAATCTAGTGCTGGGATTTCCCACTGACAGTGCCTCCAGAACTGCTGGGGTGGCACTGAGATGCTGCTGCTCCTCACACCAAGTCTCTCAAAAGAGAAGAAAAATGTGATTTGCTGGCTGCTGCAGTGGCTTTGCTATATCATTGCTTGTCAAACTGATTTAATTTGGGACTGTTCAATTTTATGGACCTAACACCAGGGACTATGACTTCTATTTGAGGGGCTATTCCTCAGCTGAGCTGGCAGCACTGAAAGACCAGCAGCTGAGTGTTTGCTGGCACTGGCAGTGCTGCTTCCCCCCGACATGCTGGGCTCTCCCTCGGGCACCACTGGCTACCATGGATCCCAATTCCCATCCAGATGGGGCTGGTGTGAGCTGGGGACTGGACCTGCAGCAGGGTGCTCAGGGACCTGCAGCCCCAGGGGCCTGGGGACACTGAGGCACATCCTGTGCACCATGCAGCCCTGTGCCACGAGCCATGGAGCAGCACCAAACCTTGGCAAGTGGCAGCATAGTCATGGCAACGTGGAATTCAGGGCAAACCACCCCAGTTTGGGGGTACCCACTGTACAGTGGGTCTTGCTTCCAACTCTTATGCCCAAGCACAAAGATTTGAGGCTGCAGGTGAACACTTGCTCCCACCAAAGGGCCTGGTCCATAATTTCAAGGGAAGTTTGAATGCTTACACAAGCACTGGGCACCTGTGAGCTGCTGAAGGGACTGCAGAGCTGCATCTGGGGATCACCAGCCACTCATTACCCAGTGGCTTCCCCAGGCTGTGCTGCCCCTTCTCATTCCCCCCAGCAAATCCCAGCTTTCTTCTGTCGTGCAGCTGAATCCCAGCAGCTGAGCTACAGTCACATGTCCCCAAACCACACAATCCCAGGGAGGCTCCACAGGCCTCGGTGGAGCTGCAAGAGCAGAGGTGTGTGGTAAGGTCTCCAATGACTAAGACTTCATTAGTTTTTACAAAGTATACTGCAGAATATTTATCCGTGCATTATGATGAATTAGCATAAATAATTAAAGAAGAACCCATATTGGCACACACATAAGCAAAGGGCCCTCACTAATGGACCAGGCTCGCTCTGCTGCTCAAGGGATTCACTTAGATACAGTCTATGCCAAACAAGCCAAGAAAGAATTCGTATTTGTCCCTTTTTTTACCCTAAATCTTCTCCCATCTCCCTCCACATGGCTCACAGAGGCTGGGGGATGAGCATATCTTATGGAACATTTCCTGAAGGGTGAAGAGGAAAATAATTAAAAGCCTCCAGACCTTCAACCTGTTCCCCAAATCCCATGACACTCTTTCCTGCAAACAACCCACCTACAATCAGTCATGCAAGAGGTGCTTGCTGGTGCTTCCCAGAAATGCTGCTGATTTGATAGATCACATGACTCTGCCTCCTCTTTTTATTCCAGGTATGAAGCAGTACTGAAAAAAGATTGCATGACAAATAGAGAAGGGTTCTCTAATGCTCCCCATGGCTTCCCCCTCGCATCCGCAGGTACATCGTGGTGATCTACACCACCAGAGCGCAGGTGATACCGTACACTTCCCCAAAAGGAAATATCTAATCCCAAACCTTTTCCTAGTCTTATTTTTCCATGAAGATAAAGGCTGTTGTTGTCTCAGAAGACAATATGAAAATGAGAATATCTCCTAGTTACCTCTCCTTCATCCTCTCTAAGTTAGGTTAAAAATTTTCCACAAATTGCAATTCCAAACAATCTGGATTGTGTTAGCTTTCTGGACTCTGTCCTTTATCCATCACATATTTTGTGCTTACAACTAAAAAACACTGCAAATATAAAAATCTTACTTTTTTTCTATTTTTCATTCTATTCATTAATGTTTCTGTGCATAAATAAAGCATTTGGATGGTTTGTGGAGGCGGACAGGTCTGGATTCTGTCTCCCTGGCCACAGCATGCATCCCATGAAGCACAACTGCAGGAGTTTCCTACAATATATTGCACTGCCTAACACAAAAGGAAATACAGAACATCATGGAAACATCAGCTGTACCTTCAGTGACATGAGCTCAGAAAAAAACAGGAATAGGCAGTAGCCTAACCTGCAACCCCCAAGAGACATTTCCAAATTACACATCTCAAATATATCTCATAATCTCAGATTATTTTATTTTATTTATTTTATTTTATTTTATTTTATTTTATTCTGAAAACATTCAGCTAGAGTTTAGATTTACAAACATGAATTTTTAATGGGAAAACAATATTTTCATACCAAGAAGGACCACTAAGATATTGCCATATTGCCAAGAACACCATGAACCCTGGTGACCCAGCAAAGGGGAACATCATGGGCAATAGATAAATCTTTTGTCTAGTAGAGCTACCAGAGAACAAATATTTTCAGATGGTGAAGGAAACAGAGATAGCTTCTTTAGGGACCAAATCCCCAAGGATAGGCTTGGACAAACTCACTTGTGCAGAACAAAGAAGAAGGAAGAATCACAAGGAAAGTATCTCACGACACTTTCTCTTAATTACTGCCAGTGAACGCTGGATGCTAAAACTGCCATCAGGAATTACTCCCTTTCTCAACTGCATCTCTGTCCCTAGGGCTTGGCAGGCCCTGATCCCGTTTATGAGTTCTCCTTGAATTTCTTCATTAGACTGAATCATTTCAGAACACCCAGCGCCAACCAGAGCGAGCGTTTACGAGGCAGCGCTCGAGCCCCGTTTGTGCGCACGTTACAGCAGAGAGACCCACACAGGATCACAACCCCTCTGCAGCCATGTGTGCCTCTCTGTAGGATTTGACCAGATCCCACCTGTACCACCCTTTCTGAAGTTGTGCCATCCAAAGCTTCCACAAAGAAAAGGCTTTTCAAAGCCCCGTCCTGCCCCTCACACAACACCCTCAGCATGTCTTGAAAAGTTGCAACTCTCTTCCATCAACAGCTGCCTGCCTCCCAAACCCTGGGATATACACAATAGTGGAGTGCTTTACATGATCTCTTCGTTAAACACCTCTGAATGCTTGGATTTATAAGGAATTCATCACATGCAGCCATGCTGCAATCCCTTTTGGCCCTCAGCTGTTTATTCTCTAGTAATTTTTATTTGACAGCAACAATCTTAATGGTTAATTTTTGTTCTGTGGCACTTGCTACAAAGTTACTCAGAAGATGAGACAAAGTGTAACATGCCATTAAGATAACATAAGTGGGACTTTCCTTGAAAATTAAAACAGAATCAAATTTGCGGATTTTATTGGAAGACTGGCAACTCTTGCCTTCCCAAGGAAAAATGTAAACTGTTCTAGTGTGAAAAGAAGCACTGGGAGACTGCTGGGATGGAACTACACGGTGTCACAGCTGCACCTCCAAATGAGAGAGACTCCTTTAAAGAAGGAGAAAAGGTTAAAAGACAATTCGTTTGAAAGCAAGAATAAAGACTTTGCGTAACAATTTAGCTGCTGCTTCCCCACAGCTCCTGCTCTCAAGCAGATCTTCCTTCTCCAGTGGCAGGAACAAGCTCTGGAGCCTGTCAGCCACATCTCAGCACACTCTTCCATCACTCTCAGTAGATTCCTTTTGTAGGGCTGGATCCTACAGTGAGGCAAGACCCCACAGCTTTAACTGAGTTCAGAGGGAGATGAGACTGAACAGAAACTCAGTGGGGCCAGCTTGGATAGCTGGATGTCCTGGGAAGGGATGGAGTGTCTATGCTGGGCTGACAGACTTGTGCATTTTATTTCCTTTAAGGAGAAACACTTCTAGAAGTGTTTTGTTTTGTTTCATTTTCATTAATATTGAATTTGGCAGTGATGGTTTTCACAAGACTGTTACTGACTTTTGTGAGTCAGACTGACATTTCTGTTTTGCAAGACTGAGTAGTCATCAAAGACAAGCTGACCACTCAGTGTCAGGTCCACTCCTAAGAAATATCAAACCTATAATTATGTTTTTCCCATTCTGTGATACATATTCCATAATTGTCTTAAGGTCAACCATACATCTAGAGAGTTATCTAAAATGAATGCTGTAGCTTGGAAATTCTTCTATCACTGCAAATAATTGTGGATCGCTCAGCTCACCTGAGCTTCTCCAGACACATCCACTGTCCTACTGCTTATATCAAGACATGAGCCTGAACACAGATTTGACTCAGCTGCCACAGAAGCATGCAAACTGCTTGGAATGTTCTACTAAAGCCTCACTGACGTGTGAGTTGGCCAAGGCAGGATGAAAGGGGTGCTCCTCTGTCCCCTCTGTCACAGTCGTGACTCTCCCCAGCCAGAAGCAGCATTATGCAATACTGAACACAACTTAACAGCAAGCTCCAGAAACACACTTCAAGTGCTGTCACTCCCTACCTGCTAGCACGAGTTTTCCTATGGCAAAAAGAGGTGAAAGGATTGAAAAAGTGTCACGGCATCCAATTTCCAGTTTCAGATTTTAAGCTGGAAACAGGACCAAGATGTACTTTATGAATAAACACTGAAAAGAGGGGAGCAGCAATGAATGAGTGGTACACAAGCAGCACTCTAGTAGTGAATTAGTAGTCTTTTAATTCTTGCTCAGGGCTAAATCACTGCAAACATCAATAAAAATGTGCCTGAAGGTAAAATCTCAGCCCTACTTTCAAGTTGTTTATTTGAGGTGCAAGGACTATGCCAATGATCAGGACTTCCTGAGACACAGCTCCAGGCTCACAACCTGTGCATCCTAGAGAGCTTTGTTTGTCTTTGGCAAATAAACCAATTTCAAAAATCACTGCTTAAATCCTCTGTCACATAGAGCTCTGCACACCTTATAGTGCCAAAGAAAAACAGTACCACCGTGATCACTGATAAACCTCTGGGCTTTCAAACACATTCAGAACACTAAAACACACATTTATTTTAATAGGACTCTGCCAACTCCATTCTGTGATGTTTGCAGAATGATATTTTCAATATTCCTTATGAAAACTTAAGGCAACAGAATTTTTAGGAATGCAAACCAGTTGTCATTCTCTTGACTTGTCACCTATGGGCCATAAAACGAGTTTATTTCCTCTCGGTTCACTTGTGGTCAGTGTAACTTTCTGGCTGACAGCGCTGCAATGCTCGGGTTTCATGCACTGCGGGGTGATGCTTATCGGACCGAAACCTGATGGTTTTCATTTGACGCTTTTAGCTACGGAAGGAATGGGTTCACTCGCGGTCTGTAACAGCGAGCTGAACCTCACGCTCCAGGTTGAACTGAACTGGCCGCGTTCCCCCGAAGCACTTCGAGCCTTAAAACCGCTCAGAGCTTGGTCTTTCTGGCATCCCTCTTCCAGTGCCTCAGACACACAGGCTCGGGAATGCCACTCCAAGGCAACGTGGAGGTACGGGCAAGACAGAAACACAGAGTCAAAAGAAGCTGCTCCTTTTGGAAAACCCGACGACATAAGATAAATAATACCGCTGAGCAGCACACCCCGTATCAGACCCTTGCTCCACACACAGCCGGCTCCGGAGCGAGCCCCCGGAGCGCCTGACACCGAGAATGATAAAGCAAAACGGTGGCCGCGGGCGCAGCCCCCCGGGGCAGCCCCGGGCGCGCCCTCGGGAGCCCCGCTCCGCGCTCCGCGTACTCACACGAAGGCGTGATAGAGCAGCGCCCAGCCGCGGGGTCGTTCCAGGGCGTCGTAGATCAAAGTTTGGATGCGGCGGTACCTGGCGTGGTTCCGCTTCACCGGGCGGCTCAGGGGGGTCTTCGCCAGCAGCCCCAGTCCCGGCGGGCTCCGCTTGCCTCCTTCCTCCTTCCCGCCGCCCTCCAGCAGCAGCGTCCCGTCGCGGTCGCCGCCGGTGCCCAGGGCCAGCGAGCCCTGCTCGGGGTCGCCGCCGGCCGCCGC
>VZTB01004485.1:494636-603813 GCA_013397245.1 Thryothorus ludovicianus
TGTCGAGTCATCCACGGTGTGGGGGACCCCGGCACCGGCCCCCCGCCACGGCACTGCCCTCCTCTTGTCCCCCCACCCCCTGGCTGCCACCCTCCAGCAGCTGCCGCTGGGGCCGCCGGCGCCGAGCGGGGAGATCCCGGCAGCCGGCGGAAGGGGAGACCCCGCTCGGCTCCCGGGGATCCCCCTGCAGCATCACAGCCCCCCTCCCCCGCTGCGGCTGGAGGGAGGGAGGGAGGGGAGGGCATTCCCGGCCCCCGGCGGGGGGCTGCTTCCACCGCCGAAGCAGGAAGGAGCGGAGGATGGGGATGAAGGATGCCGGGAGAGGCGGCGAGTGGGCGGCTGGAGGCGCTGGCTGCCGCTGCGGATCGCTCCGAGCCGAGCCGGAGCCTCCGCCCGCGGACCGGGGTTGGGGCAGCACGGCCGGGCAGCCCCTGCCCCGCAGGGCAGCGCTTTTTGCGCAGATCTCTCGGGGGATGCTGCGTTTGTCCCGCCCGGGCGGCTCCTGCCGGGAGCGGCGCCGGTCCCGAGACCCGCCGCGGACCCGCGGGGGCCGCCCCGGCCCGAGGGACCCGAGAATTCCCCGCTGTCCCCTCTGCCGTGTGAACCCCCACCCTGGTCCAGTCCTCGGACCCAAAACCTGACGGGTTGTGGTCAACAGCCCCGGACCCTTTTCCTTTCAGTCACTTCGATGCGAGCCGTTGTGTGCCTTACACCTTTGGTGCCCTCGGATTTCTTCCACAATGCACTAAAATCATCCCCTCTGAGCGCTGCTCTCGAGTAAAAACCGGCCTTCAGGGCTGAGCGTTCGCATAGCTACACTGTGGGAGGATATAAGGGGTCAAATAATAAAATAAAATGTAATAAAATTATATAAAATGAAATAAAAAATANTAAAATATAAAATTCAAAGCCTTACAGGTTGCTGGTTGTTTTCATGGGAGGTTCTCCTCCTCCAGATGGGGGAGTTCTCCTGGTATCTCCTGAAGAGATGCCAGAACACCCAAGAGCTCTTCCAGACTCAGAAGCAGATTTGCCACCTACTCTATCTGCTCCTGTTCCATTCCGGAGGGATTTATGATCTGAGCAGTCCTTTCTCTGTTTCACACACCAAGAGGGATAGCAGATGCAAAGGGAGCTGCTGGAGGTGGTTTCTGGACTCACCACAGGCCATACTACTCTGGACCAGACAATCCCAGGGCACCCAAAACCCACACTTCTGTCATTGCAGGGCTGGGTGGAAGAAAGGCTGTTTTCCCTCTCATATTTCACACCCTGAGGGTCTAAAATTGAGCAAATTCTGTGCCAAAGAAGAAAACACACTTCTTACTTCAGCTCTGCAGGCTCCAGCATTAACATATCCCAGTCACCATCTGATTTCAAACCTTTGCAGCCCCCAGGGATTTGCCTACAGGCCGATGAGAGCAGACAGAGTGGTATCTCATGCTCTTGTCTGCAGTGTCAGTCGGGATGCTGAGGTCTCCTGACATTATCAGCGACACGGGGCTGGCCCGGGCGCAGCGCTGGGACCGCGCGCGTTCTGCTGCCTGCTCAGCTAACATCTATCAGCATCATTTGAATGTCATTTATAGCTGTATTCCCAAGGAGGGCTGTGGGAGGCTAGGAAGTTTTGATAACTAGGCCATTTATCTCTCTCCAGCTCCTGTTCTACCTCAGTACAATAGCGATTACACTTCCCAATGCCACAGGGGAGCTATAAGCATTAGCGAGGATGTATGGGGCACTGAGAATGAGCACTTGCTTCAGATAACACCCTATGCCTTAACCTTCATCCCAGTGTTACATTAGGAAGAGGTGGGAGGAGAAGGGGAGAGGAAAGACAATTTATAGCTAACCAATTCATCATAGCTTTGAACCACAACAGTAAATGTTCAAACCGAAATGGGGATGGTAAATAATTTTCATGGGGGGAGGCAGTAAATTATTTTCACTTGCAAAGGGTCGCTCCAATGTCAGATAGCAATAGGTGATTGATAGGAAGGCACACCAGCTTGTTTGGCTTTTATAACACTTACACCAGGGACACAACACTTCTCAATATCAATTACATGTTGAGGTTTTTCAGTTGCAGGCTTCTGAGACATTTTCAAGCCTCAAATCACGCCCATACAAACCACCACTTGAGACCCAACAGGAAAGAGTTTCCATCACCTCTCTAAAATTAAAATCCCACAGCTCAGTGTCAGGAATTCTCCTCCTCCATATTCCATCTGGGATAACTGCTGCGCAGATGTAGCCGTACTGGCTGAGCAGTTAAAGCAAGGGAGGTTGGCTAAAGTCTTCTAAATCAATCCAAAGACACACAACAGTTTCAAGGGGATCTGAATCAGCCTCAGAAGTGATGCTACAGTACCCCATTGGTGGGACCACTGCTTGGGACCACAGTCCTATTGCACACCTGCTGGCAAAACTCCCTCTGATGTGGGAGGGGTTTTGGCCAGATGGAGGGCTCTGGGCTATGATTTGGCTAAATGAGCAATTACACTCCATTACTATTATTTATGAAGTGTTGCTGGCAGCACCCAGAGTGCTCAGGTTTGATATCTACCTCCTTGGCTGACACTGGAGAGCTCTGTAATCGAAAGCAAGTGCTTCTGCCGTGCTGAAGCTGGCAGCCAGGAGGCTGTTACAGGCTCTGACAGAAGCCCTGATAAGTATCTCTCGGTAAGTTACACTGCCCTCATCAAACAGAAAACTAGTTCAGTCAAAGGGGTTATAGCCTAAAATCAGAGGAAAACAGGATTCTATCTGTTGGTCAAGATAATATGGCTTTATCTTGACTTTTTCATAGGTCATCTGGATTCTTGTCAATGACAAAGCATTGGAGTGCTTGGTAAACATCATATTAACACACAAAGTCTGTTCTGGTAGAGCCACATAAACATTCAGCTGGACATCTAGGAGGAAAGTGCAAGTGGCAAATCAGTTACTGTGCAAAAGACTTTAGGAGCAAAATGGACAAACAGCTGCTCATGAGCTCCAGTGAGAGAGGCACAGAGATTTGTTACTGGAAAAAATTGTCAGCCTATCTAGGAACCAGGAACAGAAAGCAACACTGTCTATACTGTGAGTGAAACTGTCATTAGAATGTCGTGTCCTGCTCTAGTAGGGCGTGCTTTGAGAAAGGTGAAAAGCAGAAGCACAGGGATCTTGTCCCGGGATGAGAGATTTGAAGCTTGAGAACCTCTTGACTTACGAGTCTTGTGTATGGAACAGGACTCAGTGCATGGAGGGTGAAGCTGTAAAACAATAGAAGTAAGTGGTATCTCAGTTTCAGTGTAAGCACTGATGTTGAATTTTATTCCCCTTTTCTATCCTTCTTCTGGCTCCTCTGTCTTATTAAGAGAAATTTTTGCAATACTTCAAGGCTTCTGGTTTTTCATTTAGGGTGACAAGACCTAATCCCATTTTTAGCTAGTCTCTAACACTAATTTCCACTCAATCTTTGGGGTAAGTTCCATCAAGCATCCTCGTGTTCTTTCCTTGGAAGCTCCAAAACCTTTAAGGAGGACTCTATTCACACACATTCCTACCTCTCTTTTAATAATTTTGTTAAAAATCACTGCTTGGATGCCCACAAAATCTACCAGTGGGACCGAGCATGGTCTGGAAGCCTCTACTGCCAAATGAGACACTGCAAGTACAGCACTGATAGCCCAGATAATTCAGGCAGCAGGAGGAGCCTGGGTTTCAAAGAGACCAGAAACCCCATGGGAGCTGATTTAGGGGGTTGTTAACCCAGACAGAGACCGTGCTGTCTCAGCTGCATTGTTCAAACATCCAGCCTGAATCTTGTACTGTGACTTCTGTGTTCGGCAACTTTCCCTCTTCCCTCTTTGTGCATCAATGTCCTCCTTCTTCCTTACAGCTACAGTCAAACGTTTTAAAGGGTTTGTTTCCTAAGAATTAGCATTGAAGGAATCCAGGGTGTGGCTTAAAACAACACAAAGTGTAGCCCAAAAAGAACAACTGGTTGGAACAAGACAGAATAGACTAGCCAAGCATGAACCACTCTTGGACTTGGTCTTAAGTCAGAGTTGCAGGTTTGATCTTTATTTTTAGAAGCTATAGCTTAGTTTGACTTGAAGTTATGTTCTGTGATCAGCAGATGGTCAAACTGATAAAAATGTCACACTGGCACCCAGACCATTGCATGAACTTCATGAAACTAGGTCAGACACACAACAGTCATATTGGGGAGACCGAGATCAATGTCTGATCCTAAATCTGCTGGTGGAAGAGAGGTTGAGAAGTCCATGAAATCTCAAAGCTGTGCAGAAAAATAAAAGATAATTTTGACAGGCACTTCTTCCTTCTCCAGATTGCAGATGAACCTAATGAAAAGTAGCTGCTTTTCCAAGCTGTTTTCTGTGCAGTGGAAGCCAGAGCCTATATTTGCTGTATGTTCAGAATCAAAATAACTGTAGGGCTGGTGCTGCTGGTCTCAAAGTGGGTAAAATTCATTAAAAGAAAAAAGAACAACCAACAAAATAAAACAGCGACTATAAAACTGTAAAATACCTTCACAGTGCTTCCTTGAGAGAAAGACCTGCCAGAACAGGTCCCCTGGTCCAAGAGCTAGAAGGGCAAGTGTTCCCTGGTTTGCAGCTGCAGCAACTTTGGCCTAGCAGAAAACATCCCAGTATGCCAGTGTGGAAATGAGGACACAGATGTCCCCCACACTGACTTTGCTCTCCCTAAGCATTGACTTTTCTGGCATTCACATCCTCAGAGCACAAGAGCATCCACAGGAATGGGAGACCAACTGCCAGCTGCCTTTGGCCTTGTTGCCTGCCAGCTTCATGGAAAACAGAAAGTGGAAAATAAATCTCCACCACTGGAAATTACTGCATGGGCAAAAGAAAATCAATACATTGTAACTTCACACTGTCTTAATGTTATTAAAATATCGTTGAAAACCAATCAAAAGAGCATCCATAATTCACTCATACTCCCCTTACTGAATCCCTGTCATAGTCACAATGTATGTAGGCATCCATAATCTTGCACCATCATTTTGCATAGTCCTTGTTTTTGAGACAGAAAGAGGGATTTCAGCCAGCAAGGTTCTTACATTGCATCAGCACCTTCAAACCTTGGGTTTCCATCTATGGTGAGCTCTGACCATCCTAGTCCTTGACTTTCTTGAAAAAACTACTTATCTGAAAATTTTTCATTTCTCAACCCTTTCACATGGTTGAATTGACCTTATCATTATTCATTTCCAGGCATGACCCTTTAGCACACAAGGCAGGGCAGCACTAAATCCTTAAAAGTCAAAAGGCTGCCTGAAAAAATTCTTCAGGGAAGGAAAGCAAGCAGATAAAGATGGGTCATCAAGAGTCTTTCACTTACTCTCAGTCTCATGCTTTATGACTTCTTCTGAGCCTCTTGGAGTTTTTCACATCCCCTCCTGACTATGAGTGAAGGAAAGTTAGGTGAGAGTCTCCCTTCCAGGTGTTGGGACATCACACAAACAACTCCAAATCCAGACATTTGGACTCTTACCATTACAGATGGCAACTCTGAGGAATATGTATTGAAATCACTACTGGTTCCAATGATTTCTCCATTTCAGATAATTTTAAGGTTCCATATTGTGCCTAAGATAGTATTGTATCTCCCTGTTAAAGTGGATCTCTCAGTTGAATATTTTGCCTTAGCATAAAAATAATCTGTTGTAATGTCATTTGCAGAAATCTGATCATGCCATAGATTCAACATCAGTCACTACAGAGTTTCTAGGAGGTGCAGCCTGTGACTTCTTTTACAAAGGGCTCCCATCAAATTTCTGCTTTGCCTTCAGATCCACAGAAGTCATGCTTGCAGCAATGTGTCTTGCAAGAAATTTGCCCTCTGATTTCCTTTATGCTGCCTGTTTTCATAGGAGGAAGCAGACAGGATCAGCAAACCAGTACCTCTTAGGTATTTTCTAGAAATATTTACCCAATGTTTCTAATTTTCTGCAAAATAGGAATGGCCATGTGGCACAATTTGAAATAGAAAAGAGGAAGAAGTGGCAGCTACATATAGCAGAAATCTCTGAATATCAGTTTTAAATTGCTATAAACAGATCCACTGCAAATTCCTCGGTCAAATCCCTTTTAGTGTAGCAAGACAGAAAAGGCCTTTGCTTTGGGGGTCTTGTGTGCCAGAATTGTGTTTCTCCATGATTTGGGCTCCATCGTTGATGGTAAAATATAAGGATGATTGAATCACTGGTGCAACTTCACCACCAGCTCTGGATGGGACAGTAAGGGGTTGTGTGAAGCATCCCACACACTGAAATAGTGATGTTGTCAGGCAGGCCCTCATGGTGCAGTCTGCTTTATGACACTCAACAGTCCTGTCCCAGGAGAAAACTAATAACCTCAGTGGAAGAAGTCTTCAGCTATTCACAAAATCACAAAATCAAAGACTGATTGAGGTTGGGAAGGAAGCTGGAGATCACCCGGTCCACCTCTCCTCCTCCAGCAGGGCCACCAACATCAGGATCATGTCCAGAGGGCTTTTGAGTATCTCCAAGGCTGGAGACTCCCCATGTAAGTAATATCTTGCTTCTGAATACCCAGTTTCACAAATTGAAGTATCTGACACATGTTTTAATTTCAAGCAATTTGGCCCAGAACAATGCTATGATTTACAGCTATCAGTCCTTCACACATGGAACCCAGATCTAGTTTGTAGAGGTATCTCATACCGATTTCAAATTCAGCCCATGGGAGGAGAACATCTCAAGGGCTGGCAATGATCCTAAGGGCAAGTTTCTTCATGCTACCTTTGGTAACTGCAAGATTTCACTGCAGTCATTCCAAAGATGCCACTTATCACTTCCCCAAACAGAGGAAGAAATTGCCCTGCCTTAGGACAACTTCTGTCTTCATAAATATAAAACTGAAAATCTATTTCCAGCCTCCTTTCCTTGCCCACTCATTTCCAAGATGACACTTCTCTCTCCCATCGGAAGCAGTCTCTGACAAGCAGCTCCTCCAGGACTTTCTGAACACTGCAGCTCTGAAGAATCAGCAAATCCTCAAGTCCATACCACACTTATGCCAGTTTTTGGGTGGCTTATCTCAAGATGGACATTTTCCAGCACAGGCAGGCACAGCTCTCCAGCCCATGCAGTCTCTCCATGCTAAAGCAACCGTGAGCTGGATAATACCAGGAGCTCACAACATTTTTTCCCCTTGGTTTGCAGCTGAACAGGCCCACCCTAATACACAATTTCCATTTGAATGATGCTCTCAAATCTACAGCTTCTGTTGTTCTCATATGCTGTCTTTCTGTTTCATAATTTGCACCTTCTGTATGCTAGTGTTCAGAAAGGGAAAAGTTCATAACCAATTGTAGAAAACTGTATTTTATTGCGCAAAGATGAATGTTGATCAGCCTGCACAGTACCAAAGTTGACTTCAGGCAAGAATCTCTGTTGTGGCTGTATCCTTGTTGCAGCTCCCAGGTATCACATAATTCCTGCAGCTCAGAGAGCAAGGGATGCACTGTCAATCTGCCAAATTAAATATTTTTTCCATTTTTCTGGAGAACAAATATACACATCTCCTACCTGGAATGATGTGGGACCCTGTACTATCAGAGCAGTGTTTTTCTACTACCATTGCCTTTCCTGTTGCTCCAAAGATCTGGTTAGGAATTAGCCATGAGAACACAGTCACAAGGCTCTGCTTTGGAGTAACCCTCTGCCTATCCATCAAGTCAGCTCTGCTGGACCATTGCAAATGTGGGTCTGGGTGAGTCCAGGGTATCTGAGCAGTGGCAACATGGATGTGCTCCTTAAATCATATTATTGTTTAGTTTGATTTCATAATGAAAAATCCAAAGAAACTGTGAACAGAGGCTGTGTGTCTAGAAGACAGAGTGGGAAGGAGTAGGATTTGCTCTCATCTGTTCAGGAGGAGAGTTGAATTGGAAATTAATACGTAGGTGTAGCACTTAAAAGATCTTGCTTTCTTTTCCTACTATTACCTATTCCCTGTGTGGCTGTGATCAATATTACTCCATGTACCATTCAGGGAGCAGTTGTTTGTCTCAGTTCCTGAGGATTTGGTCCTGCTCTCCATTTTCTTCCAAAGCCAGTGCACACAGTTCACTGGAGCATTAGGGCTTTACTGCTTTGGCACTACAACTTCTGGTACTGTGCAGGGCCTGGCATGATGAATGGGATCCCTGAGCACTTCCAGAGCCAGCATGCAACATTATTAATGAGCAGGTGAACAAGGAGGTGCATGGCACTGCAGTTCTGAGTGTGAGGACTGAGGCACTGACAGTGAAAGCACATCTGTCAGCCCCATCTCCACCAGATGGTTCCTTTCGGTGCCCAAAGCTGCTGTCATTTATTTCACCAGTAATTTAGTTCAGGGCTAACTGAGGAACCAGCATATGTGAGGACAGGTAGGGGAACAGTGGTCTGACACCTGAAAACTTTGACAGGAACATAAATCCACAGAAATTCTTCAGCAATAAGTTAAAGATACTCAGAGTTTTCTTTTGAATGGATGATCTGATTAAAAAAAAAGAGAAAACAAATTATATGTGCTAAGTTAAGCTCCTTCTTTTTATTATTCTTTCTTGAAGCAAATCTTCAGAGAAGTTTTTTTACTTGGGAAACAAGTGTTTTGCTCATTAGAAATAGTTTGAAAGCTGATTCTATCTTAGTTTAACAAAATAAAATGAAAAAAAAAAGAAAAAGTTTGGCGCAAACTTGTTAAAAGGCAGAGCAAACAATTATTCCAGCTTTTAGCATCTGAGCAGTTCATGCTCAGAGCTTCAGGAAGGTTTAAACCAGAGCAGTACTTTCTGCTTGGGGTGGATGCTGAGGATGTGTGTGGGCAGCCAGGGCAGCAGCAGGGAGTGGCTGGGAGCAAACAGGCTGCTCCCAGCCAGGCAGGCTCTGTTTGCTCATCTGTGACCCTGTAAACGGGGAAGATTTGGTACATTTTTCACTGAGGTCCAGTAGCAAGGCCACATATTTGTCTGAATCTTCAGGCAGCCTGAACTCAACACTCAGTGTTGCAAAGTTTCACCTTTTTAAAGAGGGTATCAAAACCTCCTGTGCTCCTAAGATAAACATTAGTTCTATCTTATCACTTTTTGATGAAAAGACAAAATATTTCCTCCATGAATGACTGAATGTTCATCTTGCTGTCCCATCCCATTTTCACAGCATCAAATGTTGGGCTGTGATCATGGCTGGAGGCTGGATGGGGCTCTGAGCAACCTGGGCTAGTGGAAGGTGTCCCTTCCTATGGCAGCAGGTTGGAACTGGATGATTTTAAGGTCCTTTCCAGCACAAACCATTCTACAATTCTATGATTTTGTGATTGTTTTCTTGGACACTGAAATCAAACTGAGGAGCACTCAGTCTTGATTACAGTTTGATCTTCTTTGTTGGGCAGATCATTTGTGGTAGTCAGGTACACTGGGATCTTGAAGACTTTGGTAGGTGTTTCTAGCAAGCTACGAGAAGAAAAGCATTGTAAGGTGAATGGTTTCAAACTCAAATTAATGATTGGACTTTAAGCTGAGCTGAGGGGAATTTTTTATTGTCAAAGTCGAAACATATTAATAAGAAAATTATAACAAAGAAAAAATTGAGTGAAGGGTTTTTTACCTATTTTGCAGAAGCTTAGACAGAGTCAAAAACTTTCTTTTGAAGTTTGGTTTGAAGTGTGTGTTTTACCAGTTCAAAGATCTCTTTCAGCAACTCAGACTAGTAGTAACAAAATTAGAAATGTGGCCAAAGCCAAAATGCAGTACATTAAACAGTCAGAAACAGATTACTCACATGGTGCTTTCTGAGCCTTGAGGTTGTTTGCAGTACTGTTGAAGTTGCATGAGGTCCTTTAATGCAGCTGAATTTACAGTGACTGTTTTTAAGGTATTTCTCTGCATTCAACAACCTGAACTCAGACTTATTCCTTTCCAGTTCAACACCTCTTTTCTCCATATGTTTGTGTGTAGTGTGTGTAGTTGCACCATTAACGGCCTCAGACACCCCAAATTCCACCCAGCAAGGACTGATGATGTCTGAGGGGTGTTGCTCAAGCAGAGGAAGTTCAAGGTGCTGTGCCTTCCTCCCTCGTGCACAAATGATTTAGATTGGCTACAGAGAAATCACATTTAACACTGCTGCAGCTGTAGATTTTGGTTACCTAAGCTGGCTGTTGCTCTATTAAGGTAAAAACCCATAATTTTGCTGTCTGCAGAACACACAAGACAGGTTCAGATCCTGGGGGTTCTGAGGTTACTTTTTTCTGCCGTGGGGACTTACCATTCCTGATGTTTGATCCTAGTGGGAACACTTTCCTGGAGCAGTGTTCAGGCACCTTTCTGTACTTTCAGAAGAGTACTGCAATCCTGCTTTTGCAATTTCATGGGGGAAAGAAACCAGTTCAAACAAAATGTTCTCACTTTTCCTGAATTGCCACCATGTGAGGTCTTAAAAAATATTTTCCCTTATATGGTAGAGGTTTTGGGCAGTGAAAGACCTAAAGCCCATCCCAAGAGTTTGTTATTACTCTCAGAAGCTTCCAGTTCTTCAGCCTCTTGAAGTTTGAACCCCACCAATTCAAATGAATTAAATGCATTTAAATGTCTTTCTGGGCACTTTCTCATTTCTTTGAGTCCTGGTGGCCCTTGTGGCTTTCTCAGAGTTCAGCACAGAAGCCAGCCAGTGAAGAAAAAGAAGAGCTCAGAGGAAGAGATGCAGATGAGGATCCATTTTGCCAGATCACTATCTGCTTCCAGGCTGAATTACAACTGAGTCGCTCCTATCTTGGCCCAATCAGTCTGCCCTTAGAAGAATGATCAAAGAAAGTCTAAATATATCCAGGCTTGGAGAATGAGCTCCCAGCAATACATCATGGAGGCCAGAGACAGGGCAGTTTAAAGGCATTCTCAGTGCAGCTCCTTCACCTGTAGCTGACCTTTCTGCTCAAAAAGAGAATTAATTCTTTCAGACTGTCAAGAACTTGTTCTTGGGAGGCATCACTAAAAGGGATAACGCCTGTACCACAAGATATTTTTGTCCTCACCAGGAAGCTACAAGGGCATTAATTTAAATGCATTAACACAATGTCACAATTTGTGGATGTTGGAGGGAAGCCCAAGCTCCTCTCCACTCCCTCAGCTGCCTTTCAGCATTTCTGTCTGGGACAGGGCATTGATGGACCACAGCTGGGACTTGGTGCTACTGGACACTGAAAGATGTCCCACTGGGAAGGGTAGGAGGTGTGGGAAGGTGAATTAGGTGTTTCCAGGTCTCACTACAGCAGCTCACAGAACAATAGGATGCAAAATTTGCCCTTAGATCACTCAGGCACAAGCTGTATTAAACAGCAGAAGCTCTGCACTGAAAGAACTGATGGAAAGCTGAAGGCAAGGATGACTTGGCCAAACCAAAAGTCTTCATTCAGATCTTCTGAACACCTCTGTATTTCCCCAACAGATTTCCAGCCAGCTTGGAATGAGCAAAACTCTGAAATTAGGTGGAAAATTTCAGTGAGGATTTCAGTGTCTAGACTGGGATTTGTGGTGTTTGAAAGTCCCAGTGCACATTGTTTCAGGCCTCAATTTCCCTACCTTCAAATGGAGATGATATGGCAATAATTAGTATCTGGAAAGCACTTCAGATGTTTATACAGTGCATTCCCTAGAGCCAGTTACCTACAATCAATGGGATATAATGGCCTCATATTATTACAATAATTAAATACTTCCAGCTCTTCATTTAACTAATGTTTACAGCGCACCAGTGAGATAGAAAAAATCTCAATTTTACCTGGTTAACAGAAAACCCATGTAAAGGAAAAAACCCCTACAATATTCAAGACCTCATATATAAAAAATCCCCATATGTTTCTGAGCAATTAAATCCAAAGAACTGTTAGGCAGCTTAGATCACTTAATTTTTGGACTGCAGGAGTCCACCCTGAAGCTCAAAGGACTGCAGCCATGCACTGCAGGTCTTGCTCTTAGATCCTGGTAATAAAAATTATACAGACTATGATTGGAGCCGCTGTACTTCTGCAGCCCTCTCCTAGACATTTACTATCTATGGTTCTAAATATAGATATTCAATAAATTATTGCTGGGACAGAAGGAGTCATGCTTGCTCTCTGAAGCATCTGTCTCTATGGCCAAAGCAAATTATTAGTATTACACTTCTGCTAGCCAGCTTGTCTTTAACCCACACATCATGCTGGAGAATATTTTTACCTTTATCACATTTATGGGATATTCAAATATAAAAGTCTATTTGGATTGAGAATAGGCAATAGAGGCATTTTTTAAATAAAAGTATCAAAGATTTCAAGAAAAAGACAAAACAAAAACTTCTAGGATTTTATGTCTGAAGCTTGGGTTCTGTTCTGCTTCACCTTTCCTTCCTTCAGCTTGGAAAAGAAAGGATAAATCTGGTATAGTTAAGCTTATGATCTAGGTATATATATATATATATATTCCTTTTACTATGAGTAAATACATAGGCTACAACCATAATCACAAATGCTGGCTCACTAAAACCTGAACTTTTTACAACCTACTCTTGTGTTTTGTGTAATTGAAATAAAACAGAGGCTAAAAAGATGCATCTGAATAATACAAGAAGTTCTGTGCATAGGATGGTGGAAAGTGCACATCCAATGTGATTACCATGAACCAAGTGGGACTGTGTTATTTCAAACTGATTCTGGGTTGTATTATGTATCCCCCAGAGAATTTCTTCCAGCATAAGTTACAGCAGACAGACCTTCCTATATCTAAAAAACATACTCCATTTGATGCATCTTCAGAGTAATACTGAATAATAGAAGATACTGTGTATCATCTTAATTTTTTATGATGCAGTGCCACAAGACAGGTCAATTTTTTTTTCATTCTTATAAAAAATAAACCCAACAAAAAAACCCTCAAACATGTAGAAATGTAGAAAAGTGGGACTCTAAAAGAAAGACTCTAGAAATTTCAAAACTTTGCTTTGACTTCTCTGCTAGATCTGGCTGCTCATATCCCTATTTTCTCAGAGTCCTTCAAATAAAGCATCTGATGTAATTTTTTAGATTTGAGATGAAGGAAACAGACTCTTTTAGCAGCTTATGAACAAAAAATGAAAGGAACTTCTGCTTGCTGCTCATTTCTTTCCACTTCCTCTTGCCACTCTCATATATAAAATTGCTCATAAGCATTCACAGAAAAAATTCAATTTAAAGTAGAAATATAGACTCATAGAATGGTTCAGGTTGGAAGGGACCTGAAAGATTATCCAGTTCCAATCCTCCTGCTATGGGCAGGGTCACCTTGCACTAGGACAGGTTCCTCAAGGCCACCTAATAATTTCACCATTCCTGATGGATTTTTCCATCAGATGCCTGACAAAAGTTTGACTGGAACCAATAGTAAATTCAGTGTTGTGCCAACAGAAGTTCATTTCAGCAGTGTGTGGTAGAGATCCTTGGCCTTTTGTTAGATACCCTTGCCCAACCTTCTGTCCCACATCCCTTTAAATCCAAAGCTCCTGCTGCTCATTAAATCCCTACTTTTGGTTCAGGGGTTTAAATTACTCTATCAGTACCATCAATAGACATGAGCCAAACTTTGCTTTCTGTGGGCAACAACAACAGGAGAGAACTTCTTGTTGGCTCAAAAGGTTGTTAAAACAAAGGGAAAATATATAAAAACCTCCACTTCAGCAACATCTACTGTGTCTGTGCACTTTGTGTGATTTGAGAAGCATTAACATTTTGTTTTGTTTCATTCTTGTAATTAGAAAGATTGTGCTTCATTATCCCACTGTAGCTCCCTCTGTGACACAGTCCTGGTTATCTTTGTAAAAGCAGTATTTTATACCAGCATCCAGTTCAGTCAACTGAGTACAAAAACATTGGATGTTTCTCCATTTCTTATTTTAAAACAGTATTTAAAGGAATAGGAAACAATATCTCCTTCGCCCCAGCCATCTTCTTATGAAGACCTTATATTTGGGAATGATATAAGGAAGCTTTTCAGACAAGGGAGTTTATTTCCATAGAACTGAATATTTGAACTATTGAGGGGAAAGATATATTTTGAGGACTTGGGTTTTTTCCCTTTTTCTTTACATGACAGCTCTTATTAAAAAGGAAAAAAACAGTTCACATTAATTAACTGATATTTATGTGATGGGAAGGAGGGAGTTGGGTCATTTGTTTTTCCTAAAAAGGCCCTGAAGAGCTGTTCTAGAGAAGAATGATTGCATAGATATTGGTTAAGAAGTTTCTAAGGTTGTATCTGTGAACTGTATCCAAAGAGCTCCACTGCCTCCTTTTCTTCAACTCATCTGCCAGTATCCTGCCCTTCCTTTAACAATCAGAGCCTCTCCTTGTACAAAACATATGCTCACAGCTAATAAGATGATGCTGTCAGTGATACATATAATCTTGTGTTCCTGTGTGCATATGTTAACTGCAGTATTCATTTGGAGTATTCTGATATTCAGAAGGGAAAAGGGCTTTCCTATATTTATGTTAATTAGCATAACATAGTCTACCCAGAATTCATCATATTCTGCTAAGCTCTGCCAGAGAAAATGTATTAATAGCTGAACTGTTGCGATCCTTTATTAATATCAGCACTGCAAGCTCTGTACCAATTTTAAGGCTTATCAAGAAGACAGGATTCTTGTACTTATTCCTTAAGTCTTTCCTAGTAAACAGAGATAATGAAAAAATTGCTCCAGGAGAAGAAGCTTGGGAGGAAAGTCAAGTGGTGTTTAACTCCATACAGGGTTGTTGTGTCCTGTAGCTGTTGGATCAGTGACAATGAATTCTTCCAAGAATTCCCACTTCAGGGGAACATTTTGTGCTTCTTCATTCCAGATACCTACACCTTAAATCCTTGCCATGAAGGCCTGAGGAGGCCCCTCTGATAGGAGCACTTCCAAGAGCAGCCAGAGCAGATATGTCTGTTTTCTGGGAAAGCTCTGGTGAGGCAGGATGTTCTGCCTAAGTGGTGGTAAACCAACTCAAACTTTGCCCAATTTGTGCCCAATTTACAGAAGTTACTGGTGGATGGAGAAGTGGGGTCACACTGTTTTTGGTATTAGAGAGTGCTGAGATCATCCTGAGCCATCAATCCTTAAGTGAAACATTCAGAGGGTGTTTTCTGGCTGAAACTGGCACTGGTGAGGGTGTGGCCCTCACAACTCACCCAGAAACATCTCACTGACAGGTCAGTCACTTTATGCTAGGAAAGTCCAATCCCATTTTTTAATGGCAGGGACTTCTAACACACTCCTAGATGTGTGTGGAGATTCCTCCCTGGACTGGCAATGTCTCTCAAGGTCACTCCTCCAGACTGAGCAAAGGAGAATTGCCCAGAGCCATTGATATTGATAAGTAACACCAATCTCTACTTAATAATTATTAAACATTGAAATTGTTAATTTGATAAATAATGCATTATATTATTGGTTATAACTGCCTATATATTGTGTAATAAATAATACTGATTAAAGTCTCTTAGTCTAATCATTATCATTATCATCATCAATTTAAATAAATCATTTACTTTATTCATATATTTGGCTTAATATCCTTAATCCTGTGGGAAAAAGTCATGTAAAGGCTCAATTACACCTATGTAATCCTTTAGACATAAGTTATTGACCAGGTCTGGGGCTAGAAGAGGATCCAGCCACACCCAGACTCTTTTCTGAGGAGTTTAGAAAGTGAGGGGGTTCTTTTTGCTTCTTGTGACTAGATGGGGGGTGGGGGGGGGTGTCTCCTTGATAAACCTTGTCCAGAGCTTCCATTCAGCCCATGACATCTGGTGTGACACTGTTTTCCTCTCACAAGGATTCACTTCAACTTTCTCTTTTTCACTTCAGCTTTAGTCTTTCCTCTCTGCTCCCACATCCCAGCCCAGCATGGGATCTCCAGTCCCGTCCGGCCGGGATGAGCAGGGCAGAATTTATATAGGGATGGGAAAGATGGTGTGCCCAAAAGTAGAACTTCAATGGTGTAAAATAACAAACCCAGGGACCACATGGTCTGAGGGCAGCATCCAAAAACACAGGGGCATGGCTAACATAACAGTATATGGGGTTACCTGAGGGCAGGGTCCAATCTCGAAGCCTGGACAGGGACATGACCTTGTATGTCAAAGGTCCCGAACCAACAGAGAACCAGAACCATGGCTTGTTTTGGAATGATCACATTAGAATCCTTTCAGTATCCTGCCTCCCATGGTCTATGGATTTTACACAAACTACCTGGGCTAAGCTATTGTCCATCCCAGCTAGCTCAGCCGCAACACTCCCACATTTTCAGTGCTTTTTTGGTACCCTTCACTCCTTTCTCTCAAGGTGTCCCCTTGTCTTTCTGGCTAATCATCTCCGAACTGCATGTCTGGACCTGGGGCACGATTTTTGCAGAGAAAGGAAAGCAAAGAGAATTTTAGCACACCATGTGTGGGCAGTGCATTGTCTAATACAATATACTCTGTCTGCCTGGGGGATCTCTTCTGTTGATGATTTTTATCAAAGGAATTGTTTTGCCTGCCTACTAAAAGGACTCATTCTTCTTGAACTCCTGGGTACAAACTGGCAAAAATATGATTAATACAAACCTCCAATAATTACCACTGTTTAAAAAAATCATCAAGCTGAATAGGGTAAAACATGAAAATAATTAAGAAGAAAGAGGAAGGAAGTGCATTATAATTTGGATAAGAACAGGTGCATGGCTATGAAGCAGAAAGAAAAAAACATGAAAAAATTGCTAAACAGCAGGGCATGTTAGTTCCTTTCTACCATCTCTGTATTTGCAAAAGAAATCATTGAGTCAAGGGCTACAAGTGAGAACATACCAAGGAAACAACCTCATCTAGGCACAAGTTTTACCAGTTGGCAGCACTGACCAAGAACATGAAAAAATAGGAAGAGTCACATTTCTCCATCTGGCACAGCTTTTACAAGACAGTCCTGGCACAAAAGCAGTCGTCTTAGCAAGGCAAACCTTTACACCTGCAGGTAAATAGTGCAGGGAACACACACTTCTGTGTCCAAAGATAAGGATAAGGACTGTCTCCCCATGTACCAATAATCTTTCTTTGCCTTTGTTTCCTACTACTCTTCCCTGAAGGATATTTTGAGATCCCATTGGCTTTCATGAGGTCTAAATTTTCTAAATCATCATCTTCTCCATTCTATTAATGTTTTATTGGAGTGTATTAGTTTTCTGAGCTGCTGTCTCTTCATCTTTCCCGCATTGCTCTATTTGCTCTATTTCATCAATATAGTTCATTTTATAACTTGTTTTTCATTTTTATAAGGATTATTCATTAAGGTTTCATATGCATTTGAAAGCTTCTAACCCTGACCACTTATCTTTGATGAAAAAAAAAAATAGCCTATTTGTTGCAGAAACCTGTCAAACACAGTCTCCTTGGGATCATGAGCTGTGGTGAGATAATGAAGATGGCTGGGGGGCTACAGTGGAAGGATAAAGGAATTTCAGGAAGGACAGCCTGGAAAGTCAAGCAAATTGCCCTGTGTGAGCTGGAGAAAGGCATGGAGCTCTGCCTAGGGATGGGTGACGAGCCAGCTGAGAGGTGACAGGTCAAGAGCAGTGGTCAGAAAAACACGGCTGACATGGCTAAAGGCCACTGGAGCTGAAAAAGCAGTAGCTTCAACTACTGAAAAAAAGCTGAAAAAGTTTCAGACAACTGGAAGAAGCCTCATGTTCACAGACTCTGGTCTGCAGCAGGGGTTTGAATCACTCTGGTATCTTCTGAAAGGTCACAAACAAACCCACTGCCAGGCTCAAAGTTGTGTGGTCAGCAGCAGCCTGGCCAGAGGTCAGTCCCTAGGGGTGTAACATGGGCTGATTTTGGTAGAAGTGCTGTTTAACACCTGCTTAACTGACAGAGATGGATTGACTGCACCCTCCGGAGGTTTCCAAGTGACACAAAACTGGAAGAGGTGATTGATACATGCAAGGTTGATGCTGCCATTCAGAGGTACCTCAACAGCTCAGAATAATGGACTGACAGGAATCTCCTGAAATTCAATACACAGAAACAGAGAGCCCCGCATCTGCCAAGGACCAACCCCATGCACCAGAACAGACTGGGTGCCAACCAGCTGGAAAACAGCTCGGCACAACAGGACCAGGGGATCCATGACTGACCAAGACACGACACAGAAATGTGCCATTGCAGCAAAGAGGGCCAGTGCCTCCTGGGCTGTGATAGCTGGAGTATTGCCAGCAGGTTGAGGGAGGTGATCCTTCCTGTCTGCTCACCACTGGTGAGATAAATCTGCAGGTTGTGTCCAGTGCTGGGCTCCCCAGTAAGAGAGGGACATGGACACACTGGAGCAAGTCCATTGAAGGGCTGTGAAAATGATGAGGGGGTTGGAGCATCTGTTGTACAAAGAGAGGCTGAGAGAGCTCAGACTATTAATCCAGCAGCAGAAAAGGATCAGGGGGATCTTATCTATGTGTGTAAATACCAGTTTGTGGGGAGTAAAGGTAATAGAGATTCTTCTCATTGACATTCAGTGACAATAATGAAGGTAATAGGCACAAGCTGAAATAAAGGAAATTCCACTTAAAATAAGAAAATGCCTTTATATTGCGAGGGTATTTAAAAATGGAATGTGTTCTCCAGTGAAGCTCTAGAGATGTGTAGCATCCATCCTTGGAGATATTAAAAATTCAACAGGACATAGCCCTTGGCAACAAGCTGTAGGTGACCCTGTTTTGAGCAGAGCGTTGAACTAGATGAGCTCCAGATGTGCCTTCCAACCTCAGCTGCTATGTGATTTTGTGAAATACATTCAGCCCAACTGCCCAATGCCTGGATACAAAAAAGAATTTACAAATATTCTTTGATTGAAAGTCACTCACTGTATAGTTTACATTCTGAAGATGTGTAAAACAAGGAGTGACAGGAGGGCTTTGCTTGGTTCTTCAATGAAACAAATTCTCTGGAGTAACACTTCCAAGCTAAGACCTGAGGGCTTGTACTACAGATCTGACATGCCCAAGTCTCTAGCACACACAAGAGTGTTATTTCATTCTTAAACATGAGATTATTCATCAGTTTTACCAGAGTGCTGGGCAAGACTAGAAAGGACAATAGCTGACCTAGGAATTAGAGTCAGTCTTTGAGTTAAGGTCACACCTCCACCTATGAGACTGGGACAATGCATCTGACCCTGGAATATGCTCTAGTGATTAGAATGTTGACAGTTGGCCAAAATGAAAAATTTGCTGTTTTGAGTATCTTCAGGTACTCTTGTTCAGATTTTGAGCAAGATTTGCCCTCTCACAGAGCAGCAGGAAAATTTTCTGAGTTTATAGTTGTAATAAGAAAAGGATAAATTGTTGGGGGCAACTGAATGCTGTTCATTTGGTGTCTCAACAGAGTAACCCTTTAGAAGTCAGCAAAAAAGAAACACAGATTGAATCAAGGTGGCAAATATACCCACAGACACTTATATGTTCCATCAGGAATTCTTGGGAAAGAATTTCCTCTAAGACCAGGCATCTAGGAACTTCTTTTTGCAAGAATCTTGGGTTTTTTATTTTTATTTTTTTGTGCATCCTAATGGTACAGTTTAGGAAGAACAATATTCTCTAGAATTTAATTTTCTTCTACTTCAGCCTAATGATTTCCTGATCGGCCTCAGCAGGGATTCAAACTTAAACTTCCTAACATCTTATATATAGTAGCAAGAAACCAATAAATGCATTTTGATTACTGCAGTGATACTCAGCTGTGCCTCTTGATACAGCAAGAAAGAGGAGGTGCTGTCTGGAGACATCTTGAGATGGTGAAGGAGGAAGAGTAGAAAGTGACAGCCAAGACACTGAGAATCCCATGGCTGAGTAAAAGCAAAGGTGTTTGCACTCAACACATTAATAGCAGATGAAAATTACTCTGGACATCTCAGAACAGCTGGAAATGGCTTTGTAGCCCGTGTATGACCATGTGGAGGGTCTGGAAAAGTCATGCTGGAGGCTGCAGGTCTCAGCAGGGAACCGACCTGGAGCCCTCCAAAAGCCAGAGCAGCAAGACCTGAGAAGGAGTCTGAATCCACTGTGAAAGTTATGGTCACTGAGTATAGTCTTGGTTCAAATGATGTAGCATTTGATCTCTGGACAGTAAACCTCAGTCAGTGTTCACTGAAAATTACAAGTCAGGCCATGCTGTAATGCAAGAGAGAGAGAGACCATTTCAAAAGAACTATATACTTCAATTAATTAATGAGGAAGGAAAGAGAAAAACTACTGTATTGTGAGATCCAGCCCCTTAGTATGCAGAGAGAGATACAAAAGTATTGCTTTGGTGCACACTAGCTCAACCTATGAGTCACTGTGCCAAATCCAACCCTGGTTTTGAAAGGCTGGAGAAAACAAAAAGAAATTTATTCATTTCATTCTCTAGAAACAATCTTTGAGCTCAAATACTTACATCAGAAAGAAACTGCAGATCAAAGAGGCTGAACACTGTGTTATCTAGCAGGTTAGTCAATTAAAGTTCTCCAGTGTACCACAGGTTTTGTGTTGGGGTCTATCTCCTAATTGCTGCTGTATCTAAACTCTCCTTAAGGGTCAGTCATCCCTTCTTTCTGTCATACAAGTACTTTTCCATCCGGGTTTGTGGAGCAAAGAGGACACTCAGTGGCTGGTTAGGTTATCACAGGTATGTGTTCCAGTTTTCCAAAGGAAAGCATCCTGGATGCTGTTGGCAGAGGCTGCTCACAGAAGGGTGCAGTGCCGTGTTGGGTACAACAGCCCCAGATTCCCAGAGAAGGGCACTCCACTCCAGCCACAGGCACACTAAGGCAGTGATGTATTTTTCAACTATACTTTTGACAAATGCATTTCTTAGCAGAATTTCTTGTAGTTTCTAGGAGATGGAAGAAAAAAGATTTGAGAATATCTCAATGGGATTTTTTCCTCTTTGTATTCTTTGTAGAAAATAGGATTACCTGATTTTGGTATTCACAGCCACAACTTTCCCTGTGCTGTTAGGATGAGCCTCCAGGGCACAAGCCCAGGACCCTTTGTGAGCACTGCAGGCACTCTTTACCCAGCTCCAGCTGAGATGGAGACTTAGATCAGGGCCACAGTGATGCAGCAATGCAAAGTTAATATTTATGGCTGAAAGGATCCAGGCAAGAATTTCCCCAGTATGGAGCAGAATTGAGTTTTGAGGAGTTTAGCCTGTGTCTCAGTGCCCTCCAGTGCTGCTGATGCAGCACACCAGTGTGAGGGTAGGAAATATCTAACAACTCCTTTGCTAGCAAAAGACCTTGACAGAGAGCCACCAGCCATATGGTGTGTGCTACCTGCAGTGTACATATATATATATATATATATATATATATATATATGTGTGTGTGTGTGTGTTGTTATCTCTGCAGTGCCTGCTCATTTCTTTCCACAGGATCCCCTTCCCAGACAGGGAGTAATGCAAAGACTCTTGCATTAGTGAATGTTGTTGCAAAACTTTCCCTTCATCCCTGTAACTCCCAGATAAAGGTTGCAAGCAGCCTGGAGGTTTGACCACAACTGTGGTTGTATTCACTGCTGAGTTACCCAGATAAAATGGGCTATAATAATCTATTTCTCAAAAAATAGGTAGTGTATGAGTTCCAGAATGAGTGTATCCATGGGCTTCTTTTATTATCAACATAAATACAGGGAAGTCAGGAATTCAATTTCTTCTGCTCCTTACAGGTTCCTGGTATTGAGGAATAAAGAATATTAGCAGAAGAGCAGAGGCAAACTGCACCACTGCTGCCTATGGTTTTCTAGCTTAAAAAAAGGAAAAATTGGAAACTTCAAGGCTGGTCTGGCAACATTTGCTGTAATTAAGCTGATGTATCATAAAGGGGGAATAGTGTGGGCAGAAAGAGTGCAATTTCTAACTAGAGTAGTGCTCATTTGGACAGTGACTGATACTGGGAAGTGATTGGCAAAGACGTTTTTTACATTCTCAGGCTGATAAAGACAGCAAGAGGATTTCCCACTGTTATCAAGCAGAAATTTGCATAGAGCTCAAAAGCAGAATAAAACATTCCTGTAGTGAGTAAACTGAAAAAATCTTCAATATTTCTAACATACTGAGCTGGCTATAGTTAAAAATGTCCTTTGCAGCACATCATCTTGCTTTATCCTCCTTTGGCATCTGACTTGGATTTCCTTACATCCTCCTTTTTTTGCCTCTCTTGCAGTCTCCCTGGCTGCCCCACCTGGAAACAGTCAGGAGCAGAGCTTTTATTAGTAGCATCTTCTGGATTTGGCAATTATTAGTCAGCTCCAGGCCTTAAAAAGGAAACCGTTCTGATTACATTTATACTCCTTGCATGCTCTTTAGCACAGGGACTGTGTTTTCACCCTGCATCTGCAAGGCACAGGAAGGGATAACGAGTCATATTGGAACTACCACGGTGGAGAAAATAGTGCAGCTGCTGCTGCTAAGGATCTGAGTGATGGCAGCTACAGACATCCTTCAGAGCAGGTGTTTTAGGCTGCCTGTAGAAGAAATAGCTAATGCTGAACAATGTGTTTGGGAAATTTTGTCAGCAAACATGTTGGTGACTTAAAATACAGAGATATTTATATATTTATGTGCTTATAGATGTATACAAGCTTATGCTTACTTGATTTTCCATACTATGCAGAATAACTGCCAAACATGCAGATCCAGTGAACACCTAAGTCTGGACAGTTCCTATTGCCAGGCTTTGGTTTTGATTTGTCATATCACTGAGTTTTATTGTTTTTACTGCTCAACCTCTATCAAAATAGATCTGACACATTCTTCTCATCCCTTCAAAGCAGGCTGCAGTAAGGTGATGCTTCTGGACTGTATCCATTTACATCCATCTGGGACAGCTCCTCAAAATAAAGGCTTTGTGCAAATAATCATCTGCCAGGTAAACCAATATGGAAGCAAATACTGGCACATTTTCTTAAATCATGTTTTTGTTAAACTTCCTAAAAGCACTTCAGGTGTCTGACACTACTGGAATCAAAACAACCTAATTTTTAACATGTTTTAAACTGTCCATTGTTAAAACATCTGCCTGGGACATCACTGGAGGGTTTTCCGCAGGGATAAGGACTGAACAGGCTAATTTAGGATTTGCCTTGTTGTTTCCCATTGTTTGCCTTTAAGTCAGCAATTTCAAGCTAGTCCCACTGTGATTGCTTTGTCCTTCAAAACTCCCTTCTCTCTGCCAGAATCTTTCTAGCATTATGTTATAAGTTGTCTCCAACTTGCCTAAAATTTCTGGAGTTTAACTGAATGCAATTCAGTTTGAGAATTAATGCAATACAAGAGCATAATCAATGATCAAGAAAAAGCAACATTATCCTTTCTCAGTGTGTTGCACGCTGCAAAAGTCAAACTAGACCAACTCTAGTCCACAGTTACACATATTCCTTTCAGTACACCCACCAGAACTCCATTAAGGCTGGCACCAAAGACCAGAAACTTTCTGAGAGTCTTTTGAACATGGTTTATGAACATAAAAGTCCTTCAGACTTCATCTAAAATTTGTGAACAGGACTTACGTAGGCTTTATAACAATTTGGCTTGCATGCTACCAGAACAAAAAGCCCCTTTGTCCTTATACTTGAACAGACTAGAATAAAAATGTCCAAAGAATCCTGAAACAAAGTAAGTAAAATCAATATGTCATTAGCTTCAGACAGAGGAACACAAATTTATATTTGATAGTGCAAATAGTCTCACGAGCCCAGAAGTGGGAAAATGGAAGGAGGAACACATTACAGAGTAATGTTTGCAAGTAGCAAAGTCAGGAGCTGCTGCTTCACAACTGCTTCCCATGAAATCAGCAGTGAGAGAAACCTGGGTCTGCACTCCAGAATTAGACTGACTTCTTTAAAAACTGTACTTTCCCTACTGCTTTTCAGGCTGGTGTCTAATTCACTGTTTGTGGTTTCCTTATGCCTCTCTCATCGTTTTTGCTTTCCCGGTGTCTTTCTGCTATTCAGCGTTCCGCCTGATTTGTTTTTTCCCACCTACATGCTCTTGCACATCCACCAAGCCCCATTTTATTTCCTGCTCTCATTGTAAACTTCTAAGAAGGCTTGACCCAGCAAAGGGGCTGTGCTTTGTGCCTCCTGTAGCCCATCAGCTGCCATTACTGGGACTCACAAGGCCCTAAATGCCTCAGTGCTCTCCAGCTTTCTCTCTATCTCATCAGCACTTGCAATTACTGGCACTGCATTTCCCAAACCAAGTGCAAAGAAAGTAGAATATCTAAACTGAAACACTTTGTCTTATATTCTTTCTGCACCCTAAAATGACACTTCTAAAGTAGGATGGTTCTTTTCAGTCTGGATCTGTATCTTTGGCAAGGTTGGCTATTAAAATATCACTGCCTTCATGTGCTGCCCTTCTCTCTGTATTGGTTGTCAAGTAGTTGGGACCCCTACAGAATCTTCTTTAATACTGTGGTTTGGAAAATCTGTTTCCCACATAGTGACTGAATACTAGCAATGACACTAAATCACTCCACTCCTTGGTTTCATCTTCTTTAGCAGAACAAACCTTTTATTCATCCTCCTGCTACCCTTTCTGAAAAAGGTTTAGTGCTAGGCAGAATAAAACTGCAGGTGGGTACACAGAGCTGAATTTAGCTGCTGAAGTGGAATTACCTTGCACAAACATTTGCACACCTCTAAGGAAAAATAATATCTCAAATTCAAATTTAATTCAGGTTTCATTCCAAAAGAAGCTTTTAGAAAGATATTTGTTAGATCAAGATGTCCAAAGAAGAGCAGTGTTCCCTAGGAAGGATCAGCTGGGAATAATGGGAAAGTGTGAGTGAGCCTTTTAGGAGTCATGCCTTACAGGCAAGGTGGTTGTGGAAGAGATAAGCAATGTTTTCTGCTCAGTGAGGGCAGAATAAACAGTGCTGCTCTAGTCTACAGCATGAAAACAACGTGGCAATAGATGCTGCTTTTAGAGGCACACTAAGCAAACATCTGAGAAAAGTCTAGGGATGGCTGTTCTGATCTTGAGGAACTAAAACAGTCCCTGTGCCTCCTCAGTGTTCTAATTCCTCTGGCTCTAGGGGATCTCACAGCAATTCTGAGAAGCTGGTGCCAGGCTCATCCAGCACTGTGTGGGTTGGCACAGGAAGGTCTTGACAGCAGAACCTCACTGGGAAGAAACTTAAAAGCCACACCAGAAATGAAAGGCCTCAGCCCTTATGGCTGTTCACACCTCATTCCCAAGGGAATAGCAGCTCCACAAGGGAAGTGGAAGTAAGGTCTCAGAGCCACTCACAGCTTTGCCAAGGCTCATCCTGCTGGCATAGTCTCTCAGTCATCAGTGATACTGGTTTAATTGCATTTGCAATTAAACTGTGCTATTTCCGAGCACCCTGCGCAACAACCCTAATTTTGCTCTCAACGAGATGTGACGTCTCTGACTTCATTGACAGTCTAAGTTGCTGAAAAGCTGAAAAGTTTTAACTCAGAAGTGACACATAATCCTGGCCTGTGACCACGACCCTCAGTACTGATTCCATATCCTTTTCATATCAGCTCTGTCTCTTGTTCTTTAGATGAAATCATCCAGGATGGCTCCTGTAGGAGGGCTCGATGGCTCTCAGAGAATTGTAATGTGACTGACTCAACCTCCAACCACAGACCAAATTCTCCCTATTTAAATGGAAGTCATTTCCTCTCCTGCTCTGCCCATGGAAGGGACATCCATCACAGACTGCAGAAGAGCAGTGGGGCTGGTCTGCACTGCCAGTCAGGGATGTTCAGGGTGGTCTTCAAGAAGAATCATCAGTAAGAGGTAGGAAAGCAGGGCAAAGGATGACATTCAGATTATTGGGAACCTTAAATCACCTCCCTAAAAAAGTGGAACAAGTAACTCAATGTGTAGAGAGGGAAGGGGTCAATCAGGCTGTTGTTAATATTATATCACAAGGCACAGCAAGGGCCATAGTTTGGAACTGACTTAAAATTTTTATAGTGGAGGGCATTCAGCCATGGTTAAAAGCTTGTAATGATGAAGACTTTACTTGGTTTTTCATGAAGCTGGTTAATTGCCCTCTTAGTTAAACATTAGCTTTATTTTTCCATTCCTGGCAATGTGGCTTCCTGGATTTATAGTTTATAGTCCCTGGGTCTTGGTGTACCTTTATCCCCTGGGTAAGAAGGCCCATGGCTCCCTGTCAGCTCTTTGAGGAGCTGCCTGTGAAATGCCAGGAGTGTTCCAGCAATCACTGTGGGCTCCCACATGGGGGCTGGGGCTCTCACAGAGTGCTGTTCTCAGAGCCAAGCCAGCTGTCACTAAAGCCCAATTCTCAGACTCGTGATTCGAACACAGGCACTTCTTTCTCCGACTTTGTGTGCAATTATCAACAGTGCCCTATTATAACAATTTGCAAACATGGTACAAACCACAAGCTACTTATCAAACCTCCATGAATCTCATAATTTTCAGTCACTGTTTTTGTGCAAATTTAGAGGCTTCTTAAATTAAGTTTTGCCCTCTGTTCCTTTTTATTACTGTTTATTTTTAGGATAAGAAATGTGCTTAACATCATTTGATAGCTGAACATGGAACAAGTAGTTCTATTAATAGACAGAAGTGTTCCTGTTGCTGAGGAAGATTAGTATAACTGTTTGCTGAATGAAAAGCACAATAAAAAGAAAACATTATCATAAATGAGAATGTTTTGATTGTTTGTTGTAGTTGCCCTTGGTAATGAAATACAAGGTGAAGCTGCAGAAATAACATGAACTTGAAAAATTTTATATATGTGAATAATCTGTATGTGGAGGAGGTGTTCTATACGAGGGACTGGTTTCTTGGTGTTTTCCCCATGGCAGTGTTCCTACAGATCATGACGTCCTTATTAATGCAGATGATGTCAGGTTAAATACAGTACACACCTCCCTAATTTCAAACATAACAGAGATTACTCTGACTCTTCTTTTCAGGCTAACTGAACCCAGAACTTGTTACAGATTGAAACCTAAACTAATGTATCAACTATCAACTGAGATTTGTGTAACCTCTGGTCTCTTGTGACCAGTGAGAGGAGCCAAGGGAAAGGCCTGAAGCTGTGTCAGGGGATGTTTAGGTTGGATATTGAGAAAAGGCTTTTCCCCCAGAGGGTGTTTGGGCACTGGAACAGCTCCCCAGGGCAGTGGTCACAGCACCAAGCCTGGCAGAGTTCAAGAAATATTTGTACAACACAGTTGGGCACCTGGTGGGATTCTTGAGATGTCCTGTGCAGGGGCAGGGGTTGGAGTCAATGATCTTTGAGGGTCCTTTCCAGCCCTAAACTTTATCTGAATCCATGGTTCTGACTCTTTGCTTCTGATTCTAAGTACTAAGAGCACAGACAATAATTTTTTACTGAAATGTATGTTTTATTTTGTTTTAAAATGAGCAGTAACATACTTGTCTTATATACTTTCATTATACATCATACTAATAGTTTAAAGATGCAGGGCTGTTTTTTCCTACTAACTCTTGGTGAAAATGATGTGGGCGTTAAATATTTACCTAATCTATTTAAAATTACCAATCTAATTAAAATTCTTAAATAGTCCTGGTGAAGTCCTGTCATTTTTGTTTCAGTGACACTTGGGTTACAACCTCTTGGCTGATTCTGATGTCCAATAAAAGTTTTGTTTGGATGGTTAAAATGTTCTCCTTATATTTTTATAGCATATCTACTCAGACTCTAGAAAAATCACACACTTCTAAACTGACTTGGGATTGGCCTTACTGAAGCTGATTTTTTCCATGGCCTTAGGTAAACCAATATTATCTCTATTTTATGTCAAATTGAATTTCACAAACACATACACAAAGTCACAAGTGTTTCAAAATCAGCTTTCATTTAATAAACCTTTGAAGAAAAGTATTTGAGCACTAAAAGGCACAAAGTGCATGATATCTGGGAAATGTACAGCAATATGCTGTCACTATGTGAGAAGTCAGTATTTGCTTAGCTTTAAACCTCTTTCCTTCTCTATGAATATCAAAATACTTATTACATTGCTATATGTGTGTATAAAAGCCAGATGAAGTAAGAAAAACCCTGGACTTGCTAATACAGGCATTAAATGAGCACATGATTGGGTTTTCATTTGCTCTAAGTAATGCAGACCAAGAGTTGCACTGTAGCTCAACATACTGAACTTGTTTTCTAGGATTTCTAGATTTCTCCCTGCTAGGCCAAGCTGCATCAAAATTGCAAGGGAATTCAGTTCTGCTGCTGCTGACAGTATTTTCTTGTTAATCTTGCTTTACATTATGCTATTTGCTTGATTGCCATGTTTGCCCTTGCCTTACAGAAATTTTGTGCCATGGAATAATTTTCATATGAGGAAGGAAAAAATTCATTTCATCTACTCAGATGCACAAAAGTCATGAATGCAGACAGCTCCATAGATAACCTGTGCACTGGACCAGGTCCCTCATATTATGTCTACATCCCCACTATCTGACACCAAGGGCAGCTGCCTGCTCCTGTATGAACAAATGTGAAACAGAACAGCTGCATCCTTAATCCCATGGGGAATGTCCCCAGCTCCTGTGAGCTCCTCAGCTCTGTCTGGGGACTCTGTGGGAGCTTGTTAGTTGGTCCCAGGCAGAAAATGCACCAGAAATAATTACCAGAAAGTGTGGAGAATCAACACTGTTAACTTAATGGCACAGATGTAGCCTGAGAGTCCTCTTGCAGTTAAATAGGAGAAATAGGCACTTTGTCATAAACACCAAAAGCAGATAACTCACATCTTTAGCTGCTTATTTCATTCCATGACTTTAAATGTATGAGGAGAGATTAGGAGAGAGACAGGCATCTATGTGGTAGAAATCTAAAGGTAGAAGGGATGAATCTTTCTGAGCTCACAGCTTGCAACATAATGTTCCATATTAAAGTCAGTGGAACTTAATTAATAGTTTAGTCTTACACATGCACTTCAAATGTCCTTTCTGTCCATCAGTAATTTCTAAAGTCAAGGCCAATTCCTTCAATCCTGTTTTCACTGAAGCTAAGGCCAAACTCCCATTTCTTCATTGGATCCTGGATTTCCTTGTTAGGGTTCAAGTCTCCAAAGGAGAGATGCTCGTTTTAATTGGATTACTTGCCAGTGCCTCTGCTGATAGGCAGCAGAGACTGAGAAAAACAATTATAACTCTGATATTCTGGACAGCTCTGCTACTCTAGCTTTCCCCCAGCATCTGAAGAACTGGCAGCTCTTAGAAGAAAGTCCATACTAAATTAGGAAACGCTCCTTTCTGCTCTACATTAACAGCTTGCTAGCAGCAGGAGACCAAAGAGTTTTGCTCTATGAATTATTTTTTTTTAAATGCAGAGAATTAGTTCTTTTCTTGTTCTCTATTTTTATTGCAACACTTTTGCCAAGACTCCATATGCCAAGATGTAATTAGCTTTCAGAGAAGACATTTGCAGATCTGGCACAGACCATGGATAGTTTAACAGCTTCTTTTCTGTTTCTTCTGAATATTAAGCAGGAGTATATAATTGCTTGTGACTTCTTTCAATAGATCTCTGGAGTTTAAATAATTTTTCAGAATTAGATAAATATTAAAAAAAAAAAAAAGATTAACACAAAAAGTATTCAAAGAAGATATTTTAGGCACATGTAAAATCAGGAATTCCTACAATTATGTGGTTCATTTCAGTGCAAATACAGCTCTATCTTTTAATTATACATATATTCTTTCTCTCTCTTGCTATATAAAGATGAGAGAGACTGAATAAAGACTGCCAGGTGTGTGCACTAGAGAAGAGCTGATTTTCTGAGGGCTGCCATGTCTTTTGGTATTCCATATCTCTGGAGTGCTTAATATCCCATTAATTTCTCTTTATATTTTATGGCTTTTTATTTGCCCAGAAATTTGTTCTTAACAAGACATCTGGAGCTAGCACGATATTCTCAATGAGCTTGACTCAAGATCATTGGAAGCATTGAAAATTTTTACTGATATCACTGCTTTTCACGTCACCCAATTCCTGTTCCTGCCCTCCATGGTACAAGCCATAGCCACCCTGTCCCTCAGCTCCTTCAGGCTGGCTGATAATTGCTGTTTTACTGCCCACCACCTTCCAGGCCGGGTACAAAGGACACAAACCCTCACAGCCATGGTGATACTCCCCACATTGCACTGGAACAAGCATGCAGACAGGAATGAGGTAAATCAGCCTCACTCCTAGACAGACTGAGGGTAAATGGATATCTGACCCAGATGGAAGCTGCTGGAAGGTGAAGTACCAGTATTACATTGACTGAGCATCTCCTCATATGTCCTATTTGCAAAGAAGGCCCCTCTCACTGCAACAGCTCTATGAATAGCTTCTGCAAGGATGTCTGGATTCTTTTGATGAATTTTCCACAGCAGGTCTTCACCTCTGTTTACTGGACCTCCTTTGGCTCTGTGGATCTGCATTCTCCAAAGTAAATGGTATTTTGAAGGGCTTTTCCCCCACACTTGTCTCACTCTTCCACACTGTGCAAAAGCAAATGCCAGTGGGACTTGCAAGGGCTGCTCTCAATGGCAGTGAACTCCCTTTACTGTTTCACACCAGAAAAAAAAATAAATATTGAAAGTTATTCTACTTCTGTAAGACTATCAGGAGTTGGACTCGGTGATCCCTGTGGGATTCTTCCAGCTCAGGATACTCTATGATTCTGTGATGACTGCCAGTTGTGGCAATGCACACATCAGACATTGTTAGAAGATACTGTGCCATGGGGACACAGGAGGGACAAACTGGTGAAGCAGCCTTGTATCTTGGGTTGCAGTACAAGATGTAACCAGAAATGTGTATTCTATCATCATCTGTTGAAACCAGGGCAGGGGGACTGTGGGGTAATCCTCTGTCAATGGACCAGCTGTTAAAAAACCAGCTGGGGCAGTTTTCTTCATCACTTCCACAAGCCATCCTCCCTCCAGGGAGAGATCTTCTGCTCATGGGCCAGTGAGTCTCACTAATAAAATTACATCATCCCACTGGGAAATGCTCCATCCAGGGAGAGGAGCCAAGCATTCCTACCTGGATAAAAACCTGGAATTTGGAACACCAAGACAGTCTTTTCCTCCACTAAATTCCAAAAAAAGAACACACCCATCTATACCACCTCTAGACCTTCAGAAGAAAACTACACTTTTCTACAAGATCATTGCTTCAACAGAGCCACTCCAGGAGGGCTGCAGCCACCATTTAGTCAGACTGCTACCAACACCCTGACCAACAGAATGTTAAGTTGCATTCTAACTCTGCCAGTAAGCTTGGTTTTTTTGTATTATTGCATTTTTATTTTTTAATTCTCCTAATAAAGAACTATTATTCCTATTCCCATATCTTTGCCTAAAAGCCCCTTAATTTCAAAATTATAGTAATTCAGAAAGAAGGGATTTACTTTCTCCATTCCAAGAAAAGCTCCTGCATTCCTTAATAAACACTTGTCATTCAAACCAAAACACCTTGTGTAGGTCATGCATAGGCATGAGGCTGCTCTGTGCATGGCAGTTCTGCAGGAGAGTTCTTGGGATGTGCTGCAGTTTATGCAAAGAGCTGATTAAGTTTTACGTAGGTAGAGTGTGACTGAGGTAGGAAAAGACACTTGAAAAATCACAGACTCATAGATTTGCTTGTGTTGGAAGGCTGCTTAAGAATCATCCAGTTCCGAGTCTTCTGCCATGGCAGGGCTGCCATCCACTAGATCAAGTGCCTCAGGTCCCCATCCAATCTGTCCTTGAACACTTTCAGAGATAAGGCATCCACAACTTCTCTGGGCAACCTACTGCCCAATTAAATAAGTCCTTAAAATGGAGTGTTTACACATGTCCAACTTAAAGACTGCTTAGGACTTAAAACTGAAAAGGCGGACTTGGCCTGAACATATGAAAGACATAACAAAATTCAATTTCTTTCATAAAATACCTAACTGAAATGTTTTGCTGCTTGACTGCACCTTGGTAATGCACCCAGAGGGGAAAAAAAAAAAAAAAGCAATCTTGGTTTGCTCAGTAACTTAATTTGTAGAACTATGAAACAAAAAAGATGTCAGTGTTTGCTGAGCTGGTAACAGAGACTAATCCACTGCAAGGCTGGAAAAAAACATGCCTTGTTTCTTACATAATCTGGACAGCTTAATTTTCAAAGGGATGTATTTTTGCATGTCAGAAAGTCAAGCTCTTATTAATAAGGCATTTAACAGAAATGACATGGTTTTGACAAAGGAAAAGTAACAAACAAGCAGAATGTGATGCCTCTTCTGGCTCCCTCCAAAGACTTTTTCAAATCCCATGCTAATTAGATGCATGTGCAAACAATTGATGTGTCATGCCTTTAAGAAGCAAAGGCTTGTTTTCTGTGAGGTAATTTCCCCAAAAATTCGTGCAGGTTCTCCTGTCTTCTCAACAAGAAGTGATGTTAAGGATAGCTGAGTACCACACGCCGTGGATCACCTGCCTTCAGCCTTCTGGTGTCACTCACCAGCTGATTCCCACTGCCTGAAGAGCTCAAGATGAGGCAGCCACTGTCAGATTCCATCCACTACTACCATCCAAAAGTCTTTAAACAAGAGCCTGGGATGCTGCAGGCTTTCTTCACCTCTTCTGTATGAACACTCCAAACCAAAAGGCTGCCTGTTGTCCCTGGAAAGAGAGACTGGATATTGCAGTGGGAAACTTCTGGACAGTCATGGATGTTTGATCTATACAGCATCCTACCTATGAAATCCAACATTAGCTAACTGAAGGCTGCTAGCATACCCACCTCTCCACATGACCCCTCCTCCTATTTATCTTCACCCTTTCTGTGCATCCTCATCCTGTGCATATCTGAAGAGTGTGGAAAATGTGAGTTTTTCACACTGCCATAGTAGGGGCAGTACAGGTTTCTCTATTACCACCACTGCAGGAGAAATTCTGTTGCCATACAGCTCAAATATTCCCATTTCAAAACAGGAAGCAGACATAGTGAGGACCCTGACCAGGTAAATACATGAACCCTATGAGGATTATAGAATCCCTTAATAAGGAAGAAACAGGCATAAGTGACCTCAGGAAACTGCAGGATGTATGTCAAGCTAAAACAAAAAGTAAAATAACATAAATAATGGCAATAAGGACAAAACTTTTAGCAAGGCCATTGTTTGAATCTGAATACAACACCAAGAACCAGCCTAGAGCAGCAGTAGGGCTGAAGGTTGAGCCCCCATAGTGCTGTCAGCTTTGCATGGGCTCTCTTCTGTTCAGCATGTGGAGCTCTGCACAACCTGAAGAATGCCTGTGGGGTGGTGATGAAAGAACCAGAACATCCAGCAGCACTGCTGATTGGGTAGATGTAGAAGGAGAAAGAGACAGTAAAGAAAAGAATAGGAGAAAGAAAGGTCAACAGTTCTCTCCTTCCTAGGCCACATTGAGGGCTAAAGTATTCACTTGGTGGGCAATGTGAGGATGAAGGCAACAGAGCTGACACAGCAGAGACCCACAGCAACACCAGTCATTTGGGTGTCACTTGTTTGAAGCATGGTGGAGGAGAATGCATTTGTCACCAAGTCATGGATGGCACCAACATGTGAACTGGAGGAGAGCACCAGGTGACAATGCTTCTGTTGGATTCTGCAACTCTTGCGATATGGCTGCAAACATGGGCTGAGAGGAAGGGCCCCATCAGGCTCCGGGAAGGGTTGAATATTCTTCCTCAGGATGGACTTTTGTCTTGGTTTGAATGACAGGTGTTTGCTAAGGAAGGCAGGAGTCTCCCTTGAAACGGAAAATATAAACCTCCTCCCTCCAAATTATTATAATTTTGAAATTAACAGGGCAAAGATATGGGAATAGGAATAATAGTTCTATTAGGAAAATTAAAATAAAAATAGTAATAAAAAATTCCAAAACAAACCCACTGACAGAGTCAGAATACAACCTGACCCTGTGGGTCAGGGTGTTGGGAGCTAAATGGTGGCTGCAGTCCTCCTGCAGCGGCAGACGTGGTTCTGTTGAAGCAGTGATCTTGTAGAAAGGTGTAGTTCCCCTCTGAAGGTCCAGTGGAGATTGATGGGCCTGGTCTTTCTCTGAGAACCCAGCAGAGAAAAGGCTGCCTTGGTGTTCCAAAACTCAGATTTTTATCCAGGTAGGGATGCTTGGTTCATCCCCTTGGATGGAGCATTTCCCAGTGGGATGATGTAATTTTATCAGTGGGACTCACTGGCCCATTAGCAGAAGATCTCTCCCTGGAGGGAGGATTGATTTTGGAAGAGATAAGGAAAACAGCCCCAGCTGGTTTTTTAACAGCTGGTACACTAACAGAGAATATTCACACACACACACACCTCCCCTGCTCTGGTTTCAACAGATGATGATAGAATACACATTTCTGGTTACATCTTGCACTGCAACCCAAGAAAATTTGTTTATCTAAACCGTCACAAAGTAGAGCTGCTGTCCTCAATTTAAGCAAATTTTTGAAGTAGAGTGAAGAGTCTCTTCTTTTGCACCCAGGGGACATCAAGAAATCTGGGGAAAGAGCTGCAAGGCACATCCTGTGAGGAGAAGCTGAGAGGTCTGGGCTTGTTTGATTTGAAGAGGCTGAAGGGAAACCTCATTGCTCTCTAACAGTTTCCAGAGGGGTGAAGGCAAGGGAGAGTGCTAAGTTCTTCTCCCTAGGATCCAGTGACGGGATGCATGGGAAGGGTTCAAGTTGTGTCAAGAAGTTCAGGAAGGACATTGGGAAGATGTATTTCTATACGGAGAGGATGGTTAAAGACTGGAACAGGCTTCCTAAAGAGGTAATCAATATCTTAGGTCTGTCATTGTTTAAGAGGCATTTGGACAGCTACACAACTAAATTTTGGTGAGCCCTGAATTCATTAAGTAGTTGGATTAAATGGTTGCTGCAGGCCTCTTCCAACTGAACCATTCTGAGCCATTCTATTCATTTCTGGCCTATCCTATCCTATCCTATCCTATCCTATCCTATCCTATCCTATCCTATCCTATCCTATCCTATCCTATCCTATCCTATCCTATCCTATCCTATCCTATCCTATCCTATCCTATCCTATCCTATCCTATCCTATCCTATCCTATCCTATCCTATCCTATCCTATCCTATCCTATCCTATCCTATCCTATCCTATCCTATCCTATCCTATCCTATCCTATCCTATCCTATCCTATCCTATCCTATCCTATCCTATCCTATCCTATCCTATCCTATCCTATCCTATCCTATCCTATCCTATCCTATCCTATCCTATCCTATCCTATCCTATCCTATCCTATCCTATCCTATCCTATCCTATCCTATCCTATCCTATCCTATCNCCCTTCTTCTCCTCCCACTTGTGTGGGGTTTGACACAAACAACCTTAGGGGTTCATCCGTGGATTTCTATGCATAGGTTCTGCAAAAATTCATAAGAGAACTTGTTTCCAAGGATTTGACATCTACGCATGGAGTGCATTTGAATTTTTCTGCCCATCTGGTATTGAAATGCCAGAACAAAGGAGGAGACCAATAAGAACAACTCAAGTTCACAAGGATTTAGTGCAAGAATTAGCAGCTGTTTTCAACTCCTCTATTCAGACCACAACTCTTTCTCCTGACTGATGTTCTCAGGTTCACTGATGTATTTGCCATATAAAAAGCTATTTTTGAACACTCAAGTAATGTTTTACTCCAAAATTCTTTACAATGGAATTCACAATGAGTTTCTTCACTAAGGTCTAAACAACTCCTGCATTTTTTATTGTCTGCCATATTTCTATATCATACTATCAGAATAATCAAGGTTAAACTGCCAAGGTCTGAATCCCCTGAGAGAGTGGAGTAATAAATTTAGTGGAGACACTGTAATTGCTTCACCCTGAAATGCCAATGAATATATTGAATATTGTAAAACTTCTCACTGCCCTCTTACCATTTCCCAGAAAGGTACATTACATGCAGATATTAATTTGTTAATTGTCATGCAGTCAAAGGCATGCAAATGATGTAAAAGTGGATCTACTAAAGAGTGTTGACATGCAAATTGTAAATTCTTTCAAGTCTAAAGGGAACAAGAACATTCATCCCTTTCCAGCTCCAGTATAAAATAAGGGTTCATTAGCTTTAAAAATTAATTTTAAAATAATTTGTATATGGGCTCCTAAAGGTAAAAGTAAAAATGTGTACCTGTAACTGTTGAAGAACTTTTCAGTTGAAGTGACCTTTCAAATGAAAATGATATTTTTGAAAAGCATTGTACAGATCGCAGTGGAAGTGAGGAAGTCCCAGCAATTTACTCTCAGAAAGTGATATGGACAAAAATGCTTGAAGTGCCTTTGGCATCTCGACATGTTCTCCTTTCTCCTCAACTCCAGTCCAGAAGAAGGGAAGACACTCTCTCCTTTGCTTTATCTGCAAGTGGTGGTGTCTTTTTAATCCCATCTGCCTTTGTGGGAAATAAATTTTGTGCATTTAGTACATCTGACTTGATAAATGCTGCATGGGAAGTAAGAAAGGTTTTTGTGTTTTTTGAAGACATGTTCTTGAAATTCCTGCTTTTGTGTTTTGGGACCAGTCCCTCTCCAGCATAAATCAGAAATGCTGCTGTATTCTACTTTCTGTTATATATTTCCACAGATCCAAACTAAGTTTTTAAGCAAGAACTGGTGAGTTCAAGTTTAAACATTTCCAAGGAAATTACTAAACGTATGGTCTGATCACATTGAAAAAGTGGAAAATCACTGTCCTCCAAAGGCATCTCAGATTAGACACTAAAAACAGAAGCAATTGAAATGGCCAGACATTTGAAAGTTTTACTGTCCATATTTCAACTCAAATAGAAATACTTTCACTGAGAGTATGGAAAAGGACGTTCTCGTTGATATAAGGCATTCATTTTTTCAGAAAGCTTTTGACATGGTTGAAAGATTAGGAAAAGGAACTCAGCTGTCATGGCATAAAAAGGAAGTTCAGCTCAAGGATAAAGAATTTCTTAAAGACAGGAAACAGGGTAAAAATAAAGAGTTTTCACAATGGAGGATTATCTGTGGATCCCTAGTGAGCCCTGGGCTCAAAGCTGAGCTGCTCAACACCTTCTCAAAAGGTCCAGAAAAAGAGATGAAAAATGAGATGATAGTATTTGCTAAAATAAATGTTGAGGTGATAAAATGGCAGGAATCATATCTTAAACTGCCTGAGAAGAACACAAAAATGTCTGAAAATCCCAAGGAGTTAAGTGACTGAAGGAAACAATAGCTCAATATCTCTATAAAGGGGAAAATAACTCTACCTAAACCAGCTTGATCTGTCAGCAAACAGTGGCAGGTTCTTGTCTAGCTATTGAAACTCAGGAAATAAAATTTGAGCTCCCTATACGCAGTTTTATAAATATGTGGGCACAATGCTTGACAGTATTCAAAAGATAAGAGACCATTAGGAATCTGTAGGAAAGTGAGAGATAACATGGTGCTGTGTAAAACCAGGGGCAGACACTTCGATTTTGCCCCACTCTGTCCTGGATGTAACAGAAGTAGAAAAGGTTCTGAGGAAAACAACAGGATGAATCAAAGGAACTGGGAATCCCCAAGGATATGTTGATAGGCTTAAAATAAACTAAGGCCAATATTTACAGGATGCATAATTAAAGCATGAAGCTTGTAGCCACAGGATAAAAGATGGAGGTTTATAAGCATAGTTAGTGTGAAATAACAGCAACACAGATTCCCAGAGGAGGGTTCCATCAAAGATAATTGCATGTCAGCCCCCTAACTTTCCTATAGCTGCTGACTGTCTGAGATTGTATCAGTGAAAGATCAGTCATTTCAAAATTTCTTGTACAGAACAGGGTCAAGTCTTCCCAGCAGGGCATACAAAATTGAATCTTGCCTCTCACAGATTGAGGGGAAGGGGCTGGACTGGGTTAGAGAATGCAAGAGAACTGCCTGCCTCAAGGGTTAGCAGCTGTGCTGGGGCAGTCACACACAGCCCTCCAGAGCAGTGGGAGATTGTAACTCACTGGATTTGCTGGCCTACAAGTGTTCTGCTTGAACTGAGGCAAGTCTTGAGCTAATTTGGCTTTTGACTTGACTTCATCTGGTCCTCCTTATACCTTATTGGTAAATTTGTGCCTCCTGCCCTCCAGTGATAGGCTTCTGAGTTATATCCACATCTCTGCCACTGCTGGATCAAGTGACTGAGGTATAACTCTTTATCCAAAATTCTTCATATCATAACCCATAAGATGAGCATATCTTTTCCCAGTTTTGACTCAGTTCACCAATAATTTCTGCATCAATTAAGCTGAAGTTGGGAAGCTTTCAGGGCTCCTCAGGAAGTGAGCAGAGACTAGATAAAACAGTAGAGCTCAGACCTTCCAGGTACACTGCAGGGTATGAAGTATGAGGTCCTGAAGTAAGGCACCTGGGGATCTGAGTGCTGGGAATTTCATATTGCAAAGACATTTTTCCTTAAGTGACTCATCCTTATAATAAACCATGCTAGATGGAGAATTTAAGAGTTAGTTTGAACACTAAGTTGTTTACTCAAATTCCTTTAGCAAAGGGAAATGGTGACAGCTCCTATGAACTCTAACCAAGAACTCTAAAATCAGCATGAAAGATACAAATCAGCACCACATTCTTCAGGGCCACTGGCCTGGAAATGGACTGGTGTAGTTTGGTTTAGTTCAAGACTGGGTGGTAGCTTTGAAGTAGGTTTCCTGCTTGTCTCCATTTGTTGTTCCCTTCTTTGCAATGTCAGGGAACAGATTCTTAGAACCACCTGAACAGACCCCCTGTGTCATGCCCCAGAATGGGCAAGGAGGTACAAAACTAGTGAGAACATTGTGCAGGACAAGAAATGGGGGGAACATTCACACTTCTCTTCACACAGAGGTGCTCCTTCCTCAGACAGACTGAACAATCCTTTGGATCCTCTTTCCCAATCTGAGTAAAGATACAGGTCAAAGAATACTCTAGAAAGTCTTTACAACCAAAGGGAATCTGGAACCTCAGTCTGTCTGACCAAACTATGCATTTTTCTTCCTAATTCAAGATCCCTGTGATAAATTCAAGATCTGATATTTCAAGAGCTATCAGTGTTTGAAACTAATTTCACAGCTCATTTAATAGGTAGACTTCTCTGTCCCTACCCACATATAGTAATTTTCTTTAGTCCTGTGATCCAGATATACCCAGTAATAAAATTTCTCCTACTTGAATCCTGAGCTGATTTAAATGGTCATTTTTGCCAGCTGTCCTTGAATCTTCTACACTGAATCCTGAATTAATACAAGGGGAAAGAAAAAAGAGCTTCTTTGTCTATTAAAGAACATGAACTAGATTTGAGGTTTTCGATGATAAGATAGCAGGTTTGAGCTGACCCAGAGAAATTCATTTGTCTGGATAACTGACTGCCATGCCACACATTTTTGTACTACTTAGGAGCAAAAATTAGACTGAGTAATCCCTTTGAAACAGGCATTAAAAATCTTTCCTCAGTCATTAAACCCTTTCATTGCCTCATTAATTCTAGCAGTATAATCTGTTTTTGATTAACCAGGTTGTTAAGCATCCAGTGTCAAACACTGATAAAGAGGAAGAATTTGCTTTACAGATCACAGATGTAATTATGTATCTTAACACAGCTGATAAAGTGTGAGAAATTACCTTCAGCCCCACAGAACCCCCCCAGCACATTTGCACCAAGTAATGACACCTTCACCACTATAGGTACATATTAACATGTCATGGGAACCTTTGATACTTCACTACCACTTTGAGAATGTTCAGACTGAAACTCAAGTTTTGTAGGATAGAAATTGAAAATGTTTAATTGATTTTTCTAAGATTCTCTAGACCTTATTGCAGAGGCACACTTGGAAAAGTTTTAAGAATATTTGACAGTGACTTAGTTTCATATATAAATTCCAAGATTGAACTAAACTGTAAGCATAAATTTTAAAAGGCATGCATTTTTATTTAGCATATTGAAAAATAATTTTAGTGAGATGAATATAGCTTTTACTACAGACATAAGGAAGGGTGACACTTTTAAGCATTTAAATAGCTGAAGCTGTAACTAGATACTGAGCATAAGTACACATAAGGAAGTTCTGAAAATGGTGCAGGATATCAGCATCTTTAAATATTCAGAAATACAGTACAGAGTCTAAGGTTCATGGAAATTTTAAAAAATTTGTGAAAAAAAAGGACTTGATTCCCTCAGAGGATTTCCACTGCAGAATGGAAAAGCAAAACAGCTTGGATTTCTTCTGTAGCAAATGTCATGCTTCACTTCAGCTATACTTCATAGGTGACTGATAAATCTCTGTGGATGTTTTCCCTTTGAAAATTTTATACTGATGATGCACTTTCATTTAAATATGGAAGCATATTGGAACTTTATTATCAATCTCAGTGAAATCCTTAATTAAAAAGTCAGATGGCTGCCTGCCTTGTTGCAAAACCAGAAGAGCCAACACTAATTTATGTACACTGTCAAACAGGCATAATTATGCTGCTGGTAGACTTGCAGATGGTTAGCAGTGAGAGCATAAAAACAAGGGTCAAAACATAACCACAGGTCACATCTTTCTAGCCAAATGTTCACCATACACATATTTCCAATGAAGTTTCTGAGGAGAAAGATGCTTATCGTTTAGAGTTGTGGAGTTTTAAAGTGTTTCTGTTCATATTATATATGCTACAACTTCTGAGATCTTTTTTTTCCTAGACATTCAGGCTGTCCTACACTGAGAGTTGCATTTCCAGTAACAGAAGTATAACTCCCAGTGTGGACTTGGTTATTATGATTTTCCCATGTATCATGCTAGAAAATCTGTTGTCAAATATCAGAAAAGTGCCTTTATAAGTTGAGATACCTCCATATGGTGCCCTACATGAGAAAATTGACATTTTGTGCATATCTGAACTCCTCCATAATGCTAACATCTGGACAAAGCAGGGAGCTGGTTCTGTACTATCCCATCTCCTTAAGAGAATGGGTTTTTTACTCTTGATCCTTGGCCAATTGCCACCACATCAGGGTCTCTCTATGAGGAGCTGTAGAGTTTTTTTAAATGAACTTGTGGCTGACATTTCTGTGCTCTGTGTAAGGGAGTGGTTGTTGTTGACTGTAGGAAGGGTTTGTAAGGCAGAAGAAACAATGCCCAGTCTGTCTAACATGATTTCCTTGCTTAGGCAGAAGAAACAATGCCCAGTCTGTCTAACATGATTTCCTTGCTTACCTGCTCCTTCTGATGGAATTTTATCTATTTTCTATATTTTATAATTAGCTCAGGTAATCCATGGTGATTCTGAAACCAGCAAGCAGTCTCCAGAATTGATGTGGCTGTCACAATGTTTGACTGTGACATGTTTGATGCAGGAACAATTTGTACAAAACCTGCTTCAGAGAGATCCTACCTGATTATTAGACAGTTCCAGTGCACAACTGTGCAACCAAGAGCAGCACTTCTGCCACTAATAATAACTTTTATCATTTCTGCTTTTTAAAAAGTAAAATATGAACTGTCACTCTGAGTAAGCTGTGTTTTCTAAATTATGTCATATCTTTTGTCCCTTTTAATTCATATGGTGTTTTCTTAGATTTCAGCTTCATTGAGCTTTCACTCTGCCTGGGTGTATCAGGGGTAGAAGGAGAAAACTTTTTCTGTCAGTATTGCTCAGGTGCTGAAAATGAGAACAATAAGCTTCAGAATGCTACAGATGACTGTAACAGAAGAAATACATTTATTCACAAATAATTTGCAATTAAACTGTGAATAGGTAGTGCCCAGTGACAGCACCAGAGACAGTGAGCACAGGCTGTACACAGGAGATCCCTCTGAACACCAGGAAACACTTTTTTTTATTGTGAGGGTGACGGGGTGCCTGCACAGGTCACCCAGGGAAGTTGTGAATTCTCCATCCCTGGAGATATTCTAAAGCCATCTGGATGTGGTCCTGGGAAACTGGCTCCAGTTTAAACAGGGAAGTAGGACCAGATGACCCCCACAGGGCCCTTCAAACCCTGAACATTGTGGGATGCTATGGGCTAGTTTGGGTGATGTTACTCAGCCCAGCACTGACAGCAAACACCTGGTCTTTAGTAACTGCTCAGAAAAGACTAATGCTCAGGTCCTCTATGGCTTTCTTTCTTATTCATTACCCAGTAAGAAATGTATTTGCTACTCACCAGTTCCCCCTTATGGGAATTATCATTTGAAATGTGCAGTGAGAAAGCATAATTTGTATGTCCAGCACTCTTACCCATATATAATATACCCTTACTGCATATATTCAGAAATCTACCTAAGACTAAAAGAACTTTTGGTAGTTTGGAACAAAGTTTGCTATTTTATTGCACAGTGTTCTGCACTACAACTGTAATTGGTAGTGCAGGGTAGCTTTACCCTGTCATAGTGTAGCAGATTCCCTTCTCCTTTTTCTTTTTTTGACCAAGATGAATCAATTTACTGCTGGAGGGAACTGGACACTTTCTGTTTTATACATCAACAAAAGTCTCATTCTGATAGCAAATCCAAAACATACATTCCATCCCAATTTTAGAACAAGAGGAAGACTTTGTGGCAAATCCAAGGGCATTCCTGAACTGTTACACATCTTTCCTCTCAGTACTGCTAGAATTTGTCATCAACCCCATCCATCTCCTGTCTGCTGGGTAATGAGTAAATCCATCAATTGCATACTGCTAAAATTCATCGAGTCATCTAGTTAGAGGTGAAATATCACAACACGCTTTCTGAAATTTTAATCTACTTAACCCAATTACATTGTAAGAGATAATGCTGTATGTACAACTGCTGAGTCTGCAGCGGCAGAATGAGGCAAGTGGCAAATCAAAAAGCAGCACTTTTTTGTCTCCTCTAAGTAGGAGAATTGTGTTCCAGATGCACAATGGCTTTGATCAGCTGCCATGTCCTTAACTGGGGGAGACAATGCTGGAGTTTCCTTCCTCAGTCTTCCTTTCTCTGGTGGGAGCTCTGACCATTTTTCATTCCTTTTGTTATCTTAGAATTTTCATTATAAACAGGATATTTTATCTACATTGGCTGCATGTCCTTTGTCCTCTTTTGTCTTCTTTTCTCAAAATTGCATTAGAATAATCAGTAATTTTGTAAGGTGTATTTATCCTCTTGCGGTGTCATCCTGTGCACTTTGTCTCCCTATGATCAACCTCTGCTTGTGCTCTCCATGGCCCACACACAACTGAGAGGTTTATTGAAGCTGCTTCTCAGAATATACTGAGTTTTCAGGCTGGATCCCAAGATTATGTTACCACATGAAACAACTCTTTCTTCAGTAGTTCCAATAATGTTTTGCTACCTGGTATTAATTTTCCTATTAGATGTAATTGTAGTTCAATACATTTTTTATTTTTTTCCCCCAAAACTGAGCAAAATCTATTCACAATGAAACTAGATGAAAAAGAGAACTGAGTTGGAATGGAGAAAGATACAATTGTATTTTCCTTTGGTTTGACATTGGAGATTAATTTTTATACCTCTCTCTTTATGAAAAAATAAAATAACCATATCTAACCAAGTTCCATGGATGCCTCTGTTTTCCACAATTGTCTGAAACTCTTGACAGGTTCATCCATATAGGCTGAAGGTTGGAAAAGTTGATTGTGCCTACAAGATTTTCAGAAATAAGCAGTGAAGAAAAAGAGGAAAGCCTGTGAAAGGTTCACCTCTTAGAAACATCAGGAAATTCTCACAGCAATCAATGATATTACAGGAAATTAAAAAATTTTTGATTCTGCTGTCAAAATTTACTCATTTTTATCTTCAAAAAAGTGATGGAGTCTTTTCACCTATCCCAAGGTCAGCAAAATCCATACCTCTGTAACCAAAGGAAGTAGGCTTGAAAGGAATAAAAACATAAATTATCCATCTGACTGCTAAAAATTACATTTTCTGCTGCCTGTTTTTCTACCAGGGCTGCACAGTTCCATGAAACAGCACCAACTTTTAGGACTCCCAGGCTCTCCCTGGGCTGCAAGGGGGTCTCTGTTCCGTGGGGGTCTCTCTGGGGTGGCCAGAGAAGGGGGGTACCCCTTCTCTGAGCCTGCAGCCCCTCCTGCTCTCCCCCTCCTGCAGCTCCCCCTGGGGTCCCTCCTCAGCCTCTCCTCCTGCACCGATGTCACCTTTGGCCCCTGCTGGAACCTGTCTGTCCCCGAGATCCTGCAGCCCCACTGCCACCCCTGGGGCAGGGACACCCTGTGCAATCCAGAAAATGATCCACGCCCACCCTACGGGCATATTACTACTCAGTGAGATCAAGAGATAAAATTTAATACCTCTTTTCCATAGTTAGCTGGCAAGGTTAGGCATTTCTAGTGAATTGAGACATATTGCAAAAGCAGTTGATGTTTTTATACTCCATTAACCAGGGCAGAGCTGATTAAATATATTCCAGGGCTCAGAGGCTTGTATCATAGAAGAATTTATTCTGGAGTTGGAAAAATTGAGTCAGTGCAAAAAATAAAAATCCAAGATGATATGACAGTCCATCAGATGATGCTCAAATTCAACTTTGGTTTATGTCTTTGAGATTTATAAATTTTCCTTTCAGCTTTCAGTACATCCAGCATTAGTATGAAACTTCATTTTTTTACCCTATATCCATTTCAAATTACAAAGAAAATGCATCAGTTCAAGCCACAAGCCTAAGTTGATGGATATTTTCTGCTCCTCTTCAGCGCACTTCAAGATTGACTATTTATCTTACATTAAACATCTGTGAAGAATCACAAAGCACTTTAGAGTAGCTAAAAATTCCCAGAATTCAATAGGAATGTTTTAATTCAAACTGCTGAGGTTTTTGCAAAATGTTTTTCACAATTAGGGATGCAGCACTTTCAAAGGCAGTGTTATGAATGTGAACATTGTACTGGGGATACTGTGGGCACTATGTGAACTTAAACAGTGGCTCAGTTATAACTGCAACTTATTATCTTCTATCTTAAGGATGAAAACCAGTTTTAACCAGAAAATATTGGTTGATTCTTCCTGATTTAGCTTGCTCTTGACTAAAAGCAAAACCTGATTTGAATCTGAGGCATTTTCTCTTCAAATGAAGTCTTCCATTATAAACAATTACAAATGCATAAGGAAGGTAATGTAGGTCACTCAAATTATTTTTTTATTGAAGTTTATCTTTATTCCCTCCCAAAAACTTCAAGGAGTGGCATTGCCAGGCAAGCTCCAGAATCCAGGAGCTGTGCATTATGCTGGAAATTTAGTCAGGAATGGTAGATTACAGCAATATCTCTCACTTTAACACCCTTTTCTTCTGTCTGCCATGAAAATGAAAACACTGAAGGAATACACAGAGATTTTTCCTATCCTTAGTTTAAAGAGAAAAATCATAAATCTTGTTACAAGTGCTTTCTTCCTTCCTTTTCTCTTTTTCTACAGTAAAGTGTTGTCTTGGGGTGGCGCTGTTCATTTCAACCAATGAGATTGCTGCGTTTTTTTGTAAAGACACATTCTTTGAAACAAAAGAAGAAACCGGAGAGGGTGAGCTCACTTCGCTTCCGGCCTCGGAGGGCGGCGGGGCCCGGCCGGGCTCGGCTGGGCCCGGGGCCGGCCCTGCCCGGGGTGGCAGGGCCGGGGCTAATTTAATTTCTCTGGTTTACTGAAACTTTGTTTTTCTTGGAGGGGTGGTGAGAGAATTGTTGGTTGCCTAAGAACTCACCAGGCTTTTCAGAGCCAGAAAGGACTCTGAACTAGAAGCAACTTTGAAACAAAGGAACCACCACGTGGCTGGGAGATTGGAGCAAACACGTGGAGCAGCCAGAAGAATGGTACCAGCAACTACAGCTTCTCTCCTGTAACTCACAGCAAACCCTGTCTACTCAACTGCTTTGAACTAACTTTACTGCAAGTGAGAAAGAGGCAGAAACACTGGTTGCAGTTTTTTTTTCTTTTCTTCAGTTCCAGTATTCCAGCAAGGCAAAGTTAACTTGATACTGGTAAGAACCACGTGGCAGCAAGGGAGCCCAGCAAGTTTTTTACAGTGCAAATCTGGATTGGGACAACCCTTCAACATTATGAGACTCTGTAAAAACTGTTTTCAATCGATGATAAAACTTAACCTTTAAAGTCAGTAAGGGAGAAGTTTGATTTTTTTTGGGTGGGAGGATTGAAGAGAATATTTTGAACTTAAGTTTAAATTCTTTTGTAAAGCTATGGTAAAGATACTGGACTTTGTATTATTTTCTCTGTGACGCATGAAATGTGTTGGGGGAAAGTAGCAATTTTGGGTACAACTGTGAATTGAAATATTAGTGATCGGAACAAAGAGATATTACTGTGATATTAGGAGAAACTTGGAGAAATGAGAGAAATAGAGATATTTGTTCCTAGAGATAAATAAGAAACCTGTTGTATCTTAAAGTAGCTCATTCTTAAAAAGATAAAACCCCAATGGGTAATGTAGTCTATAACAAGAGAAATTAAGTTTGTCATGCAGGAAATAATTTTTCTTCCCGGGTGGTTATTTTCCTTTGTGACAAAACTACAAGAAAACCTGCTTTCTTGTGGGAAAAGTCTCAATAGCACAACAAGAGAAACTCTTCTCTTCAGGTGAATTGAAGTTAAAACTGTTTTCTTTTAAAGAGTGATATACTGACTAGAAGTCATGAGTTTTATCTTTGCATTGTCAGTAAAAAAAAAGGGAAGGTTATCTGGAATTTGGTTCTGATTATCTCATTACTATCATTTTCCTCTTTTAGCTTTGTTAATAAAGTTTTTTTTCTTGTGTGTTTTCAAGTTTAAATCTACTTTTGTTTTCTTCCTTGTTTTTAATCCTATCTCACAATGAGAAAATAAACCCTCCACATTATTGGTGCGTTGGCCGGGAAACGAACCAAATCAATCCCATGTCAAGTGTCATCTCTCAACCCAGACAGTAAATTTTTTGAAGAAATGATAATCTCTGACATAAGGCCTCTATTCTAATTTCAGAGTTACTAAGTAAACAATCTAGAAGAAAGAGTTTATATATCAATATACTAACAGAAAATGCAGCAGAAAACATCAGCATAAAATAGTTATCGATAGGAAATATAATGATATTGCCAACTTCAGCTCTACTTTACTTTATTTACCCATAGGGTCATGAATTCAACACAAGCATTCACACTTCTTGTTGAGGGGATATTTCAGAATGTTTCAAATTAAGGGTGGAACATCTTCATTATCTTCAAAATCCACACAGCTCTTCTCAACCTCTGTAACCTTCTGTGGTTGGAGCTTTATAGGTCCCTGTCCAGTTTGTTCCTTTTCTTGGACTATCTTTGTCACATCAGGGAATGAATATTTACTAGGATCCACTTCTAACTTCTCAACTTGTCCACTCCTGTAACAAGAGGGAAATAAATGGAAAAAACTTAATTTCAGAGTCAAATATAAGAGAACTGTTTGAATTTATTATGATTCTATGGTTCTAGTTTGGGTGCCTGCTTATAAACACTTTGTCTTTGGTATGATGGTCGTTACTGAGTCCAATTAAAACAGGGTTAAGAGTTCTTGTAACTTGAGAATTGATTGCTAAATAAAAACCTCAAGTGTAAACACATGAAAGTAATACAAAATCTCTAAGATTTTGTACAAAAGAATCCTTAGTCTCCAGACTTCAAAAGTTAATTTTAGATAGCTGTAATTCCCTCAAAATCAGAACATGGTGACTGCTGGTAACACAGTACTGGTTGTTTATTGATGTAAGATCTTTTTTTTACATCCAGTTAGGTTTTAATTCTTTTTTCTTCTCTGTTCCTTTTTACACAGTTCCTTCTCACTCACTATCTATTAATTTCTAGGTGACAAGTCCATCTTTGGAAAACAGAAATACTTTCATTTATAGAGAAAATACAATTTTAGGAATTTGCCTTGATCAGCTAATTTTTATATTTTGGCAACATGAATCCTCACCATGTTTTTATTATGAAAAAATTTAATTAAATTATAAAAAAAGAGTTTAAACACAATTTTCAGATTCTATTGCTATTAAGGAACTCTTTCACATGACACTTAGAAATGTGTACTGGCCACTCATTAAGGCAACCTATCCATGTCACATGATGTTCAAAGATTTGAAATATATTTTCTGTTTTGCAGCATTTAATGTCATTGTTCTTCACTAACAGAAGAACTCAATTATTAAATGGAAAAAATTCTAACTGCTTTCATGCAATTTGTAACTCTTTACAAAATGAAAAAATGGCAAAATGGAAATTTAATTGTACAATTTTGTTTAATTTCTTAAAATTACAACATGATTTGTACACCTTCATACTCTATTTTATACTGAATCACAGTTCCCAGCTCAGCATTAGAAAAGACAATGCCTCACCCTTCAGAGATGAGAAAACTGTGTTTACCCAGGAGGTCAGAAAGGCTCCTTAGAAACAGAACAAATAAGGGGGAGGCAAAGTCACTGCATGACAGAATGCATTTTATGGGTGACAACACAGGAAATGAGTATTTGTATATAACATTCAATAAAAGATTTTAAACTGAAAATACACCATCTTTAGTTTTTAGAACAGAGAGAGTTTTGCAGGGCATCTTCCAGATTCTGCCAAGGCTTGTCCACCAAGGCTGGTGGAGATGTGGCACCCCAGCCCTGAGCTGGTGCAGGGTCCCTGTGCCAGGAGGGAGATGCAGAGGGGCTCAGGGCAGGGCTCCTGCTCTGCCCCTGCTCTGTGCTGGGGAAAGCAGCACTTCCAGAAGAGGCACTCACCAGCCAAACCACCTCTTTCAGCTCTATGCCACTAGATTTTTCTTGTAACTAAAAGGATAATTTGATCATTTTTTCTGAGCAGAACACAGCCAGAGAAGCTGCCTGCTTTAATAATCTGCATAAATCTTTTCCAAATAGTGGCATAAGCAAAAATTACTCAGAGTAGAATTTTATGGATAATGAAAACAAATATAAGAAAAGTCATTTCGTTACCCTGAACATTTTTCAGTTTATAAAGCTAGATTTTTTTTCCTCTGATATTGCACTATACTATTTAATGAAACAAAAAAGTGTTCAATTTGTGGCAACATTCTGAGAAATGTTCATCCCCCAAAAGAAAAGGGTATTTTTGTTTCCAGTGTAATTTATAAAATGTGCTGGGACCTGGAATCACTTTATCAGTCACTGTTGGTGAGATCACAAAGAGAGCAGACCCTTAAACTAATATTTACCACTAATCTGAGGCATCTCAGAAAAAGCTAAAAAACCATAAACATAAGAATAAATTAGGCTCAGCTTGTGCCTCCATCGCATGCTAGAAAAGAATTTCCTTAATTTGAAGTATTTCAATTAGCAGTGGTATCTCACATTTGTTCAACAGCTCTAAAATTGTACAAATTATCATCCGTGAAAACACAATCATGGAGTTTGAATATCTTATTGCTTAGTAGCAGAATAAACTTCAGAACTCCAGAAATGAATTAATAGCAAGTCCCATAAGTAGGAATCCACATAAACAAGGTATGAAAAGGTTCTTGCATCAGCCACTCTCAAAATTGCAACACACAGAATCTTGAACTATGTTAGCAACAGGCAACAGGTAAGGCTGAGAATCAAGCACAGGTGAATTTTTCCAGAAAGGAAGTGAGTTTTCATGTACTCACATGAACAAAGTCAAACATTCTATAATTGTTTAGTAAAGGTTCACAGGGCTATCCCAGCTACCATGATACAACAACAGGCTGACAACAAGACCCTGTTAGGCTGAAATCAGTGCAGCTACAACACAGATCTACTGCTCTCATCACACAATCCATGCAAAAGATGCTGGGTATTGGTGAGGTCAAGGGTAACCACCTGAACATTTCTTGAAGAAAGAACAAGGTTTGTTACCATGTAATTCCACCTAACAGAATAAAAATCATCTTGTTGCTGAAGTTCATCCATGAGCAATGGTAAAATAGCTGCTATGGAAACAAAAATACTCCTTGAAGGACCAGCTAGAGAACACATCTGGAAATCTCAGTGTTTGCAAACTATTTCAAATTCAGACCTAAAAATAGACAAAGTTCACAGTTTTTGGCACTGCTATCTGCTGCTGAGTGTTTTCTACCTAAAAATTATGGTCAAACACTAGAGCACCACACAAAAATAAATGAAAGCCTTTATTTCTTCCTGACACTTTTTCCCTTTGAAAGGGTATTTCTACCTCAACAGTTGACTAGGCTTTTAAAGAATAAAATTAGAAGACTCCACAATAAAGAAAGTTTTGCACAATTATAGCAGCCTGCTGAACAACCTGGTGTGTAACACATGGTATATCTGAGAATTTGGTATTTCTTGATAATTTACACTTTTATTTACACAGTCTTCAATCCCTGTACTTGATATTTAAATGATTTGACAGTTACATTTCCTTTGTCAACTTCTGAATTTCAGTAAAATTTAGATTGCTAGAGATTTCTCATATCTTTGATCCCAGAATATATGGTTACTGATACATGATTGAAAGTTTCCGTTCTGGTATCAGAATATCTAAAGATATTTAGGAGTCACAACCAACCACTTTGAAGAGACACTTTTTCAAATCTTTTAACATTGTGAATGAAACAGGACAAAAAAAAACATTATCAACCTAGACAAAGTCTTGAATAAGAAAAGAGTGATTCCAGTCTATCAAATGATATCTTATTTGAGAGCTTAGAGAAAGACAAATCTTTATTTAGGTATGTTAGAAACTGATGGTGAATGTGGGACACTTGTCATGCTCTAGCATTTTTGAAAATACAGGCTTAGAAAAAAATCTACTAGGTAATCCAAGCAAATAATTATGGATTTTAAGTACCTGGAAAATTAATTCCTCTTTCATTGCGTAAGAGACCTTTTAAATCTCCATATATGTGTGCAATCTGAAATGAAGCTGTAACTGGAGTCTTCAGAATCAGTGGGAAGAGATGAATATTGGTAGAATCAAATGCATTTCTCAGGGACAAAACAACAGTGAAGAATAACGAACAAATCAGTGGCAAATGTTCTGATAAATAAAAGGCTGATGATATCTAGGCCACTCTGTTCTAAAAGACAAATATATTTCACAAATAGAATTCATTAGACTGAGAGTGTATGTGTTACTAGTGTCCATGTTTCTAAAAGTTAGACAGAAAATCATAGCCACTGTGACATCTTCACTGTTCCATCTGTTTCCTTCTTTTGAATAATTACTTTGATACTAAATCTTAAACTGACCTTGTCTGCAACAAGAAATATGCTCCAATACCTGCACTATGCAAATTGACTATTAATTTCTATATATGGCCATAATATCATCTTATTTTCTCTCCTTTCACTGTTATATTTGTCAGCCAAACTTGAAATCCTTAAACATAAGGATTGGGAAACATAAGCTAAAAATACACTTTATTCTAACAATAGAATATTCTAATAAGTATATTCTAACAATAGAATAAAGTATATTCTAATATTCCAAAGTTATGGAATATTAGAAAGCAATTTTAAAGTCCATCTCTGCCCTCAGATTTTGTCCTTGTCCCATATGCACAATCAAAGATAACTTTAGACTGCAGTGGTTAGGAACTAACTAAAGTGTTCTCTTGAGAATGCTTTCTCCAGAAGGGCATGTTTCCAAAGCCTTCTCACCTTTATTACAGTTAAAGATTATCAGGTTCCAGTGTGCAAATTAATTTTCAAAATCACTCCTGAGGCACCCCACCTTTTGGTCTCCTCATTAGTCAAATGATGGAGATGTACATCCTCTACTTTGATTAGCTTCAGGCCTCTATGAGAATGCAAATGACTCCACAGTTTGAGATTAAGTTGAGTAAAAATAATTTTTAACATGTGTCTTAGTCATATCTGACTACACTTTCTGGTTAAGAAGCCAATTGAATTTCAGCTCCTATGATTCCTCCTATCCCATACAGTATTACTTGCATTCTAAAAGTTTGCAATGTCTCCATGACAGCTAGCAAACTCCACTGCCAGAAAATATTAATTCTGTAAACTATTCAACTCTCAAGATTTGTGATCTAATCCTAGGTATTTATTAAAGGCATTACATCCCAACAGAACTGATAACTGATTTGTCATTAGTGGTCTTTGCACACATTTACTCATCTGTCATTCAGGCCACTCTTCAGATGCACTTGGCCTTCTTCACACTGAAATGTTTGTGCTTGGTTTAGACACTGAGAATCTGGGTTTTGAAAGATCACATAAATCCTCTTGCAGTTCTTTCAGATCAGTTTGTCTGCAATGCCATTCAGTTTCTGACCTCATCTTATACCTTCCCATTCCCAGTCCTGAGGAAATTACTCATTTTGTTCTACTGTACTTCACATGGAGTTCTCTCCCTCCTAACTCATCACATCCCTCTGTGTAAGCTGTAGGAACTTAAGACTGGGAGAGATTTTCAGCCATTCAGTCTGTGGAAAGGTAGTATTCTGACACTTCACAAGGACTGCTTCAAGAATTCAAATTAGAATTTCTCACTTCCAAAGAAAGATTCTTACTCTTACATCTACAATTTTTTCCCACAAAAAAAATTTGCCTCTTCTCCACCAAAGTTAACCAACCTAAATCAGGTTCATCCAGTCAATCAGAACTTTGCAGTATGTTTCATCTCCAGCAACACTTACATTTAAAGTGAGATAGCCATAGAGAATCTTTGAAATCATCAGTCTTTTATTTTTTATTTGCTAATAAGCAAAGAAAAGCTCAACTAAAACCAAAGACTTCTCCAAGAAAAGTAAACTAATGCTTGTTTATCACTGAAACTGCACACCATAAAAGAAGTTCTGTTAATGAGTCTTATGATGAAATGTTTGCTAGAAAAATATTGGAATTAAAATCCAATACAATTATTAAAAACATTCAAGTTTTCTTAGTCTCAAGTTCAATATAACTTATAGGTAATTTTACATATTTTATGTCTCTCACAATTAGTGAAATTTAGTTGAAACTGGATAACCTTTTCAGAGATTTTTATGGGTTCACCAGCAGACAGAGGTGGACAACCCAGCAGCATTTTTTTTTCTCTCCTTAAGAATCCAGATTAAAAAAAAACAAACCAAACAAAACTGAGACATAACAAAAAATTGCCAAAAGCCAAACATTATTCATTTCCACTAGGAACTGATTGCAGTAGAATGTAAGTCAGATCTCCAACCTAATGTATTACATGGCATTCTCTAGAGCATGTACTGGCTTGGTCACCCAGGGCACTCCTGCATAGCTGAGAGGGGAAAAGACACTTGGGGCAGTCAGATTTGCAATGCCTGAGCTACAAAGAGAGAAATCACTTCGACCTTACTTTCCTTATTTCTATATAAAAGGTGTGTAGATCAGAACTTGCTGATTAGTTTTTAATTCTGCAGAAATTGCTACTCTATTCTTTTGCCTCTTCAAATTAAATCATTCTCTGGCTACATTTCTCAACCTCTCTGTATATAAAGATCTACAGTAATTAAAAAAAAACAAAAGAAAAAACTCAAAAAATGAAAGAAAAAAGTTGTGTTCCTATGAATATTTCATTACGGGAGGAATTCAAATGTACATGTATTTACATTTAGAGACATTTTGAGTTTTATTTAAGTTTTTTTCTTCTCCAACACACTAAAGGAATAATAGTCCAAAGCTGAAGCTAGGAGACAAGGATTGTTGACTTTATGTAACTGTTACTCTTAAGATTTCCAGTACAACTTCAGAAAAGTCACTTTCTATCTGAAATTCTCTGAATTTCCTCTATGCAGCTGTGGAGAGCTCAACTTTGGTATCTTACAGCTGAACTGTGAGGCCAGTTCCAGTAAGGAATGGCACCCTCAGCTACTGCATTAACAGAGGCTTTGTAAATATAATAGATCAGAGTGTCAAATTCCTTCCACAGAAATTTGCCTCTTTGAAGGCTCCAAATACAGTTTCATATACAGTCACAGAAGAAATCTCATCCATGGCAGAAGTAATGACAGCATCATCATGTAATCTAGCTAACAAGAGTTAAAGAGATTTAAAGCTCTGCATTACAGTTTGGCAGATTATATGTCTGACAGCATTTAGCTAAGACATCTGTAGCTGTCAAGTATAATCACTGTAATGAATGTTCTGTAATCCAAGAGACAACTATTCAGCAAATTTTTAACATCTGGCTAGTAAGCAACTTTTCAGCTAGAGAGGTCAAAACCTACTATTTTTAGAAAGAACTGTAATTCAAAGACTTTTCCTACTTTTACTTTTGTGGTATGTATTCCTATAATATTTTAGCCCCCAAAATCTGTAGAAAGTATATTCATAATTACTTAAAACTGCATACAAAACAAATACAAATTCTTGGAGTTTCACTATGCCATGGAATATCTTTAGTTCATCAGCTGGCAGAAAAGGGCATATTTCACATTATTACTTCCATGATCCCATTATTATTTAAATGTTTACTATGCAGCCAAAACTAAAAGCAAACAGAAGGTTCTAAAGAAATATATTTTCCTAAACCACAAGTTCGGTTTTTTTAAAAACTTATTTCTTGTAATGCATTTAAAGATTTAGCTGCTCTTCTGTGGAAAAGCTCCATTCTTTTTGCAAAGAAGAGTCAGAATAGACTCACAGAACAGTTTGGGTTAGAAAGGAAATTTACAGGTTATCCAGTTATGCAAGGCACATCCTCAACCAATCAGGTTGCTCAGAGTCCCATTCAACCTGACCTTGAATGTTTATAGGGATGGGGCATCCATCACCTCTCTGGACAACTGGTGCCAGTGCTTCCTCAACCTCATAACACAAAAATTCTTTCTTATGTATTTCCCCTCTTTTACTTTAAAACAATTACCCCTTGAAATCTGTCTCCATCTTTTTTACAAGATTCTTTTTAGTATGAAAGGCTGATAGAAGGTCTCCCTGAAGCCTTATCTTTTCCAGACTGAGGAACCCAGACTCTCTCAGCCTTTCCTCATAGGAGAGATGCTCCAGCCTCCTGATAATTTTTGTGGCCCTCCTCTGGACTGGCTCCAGCAGATTCATGTCTTTGCTGTACTAAGGATCCCTGAGCTGGATGCAGAACTCCAGGTGGGGTCTTGGTAGAGCAGAGCAGAGAGGGAGAATCCCCTCCCTCAATCTGCTGTCCATGCTGCATTTGATGCCACCCAGGGCATGGCTGGCTTTCTGGCCTGCAAGTGCACACTGCCTGCTCGTGTCCAGTTTTCATACACCAGTATCCCCAAGGTCTTCTCAGGGCTGCTGTCAACTCCTTCTTTCCTCAGCCTTTCCTTACACCAGGGGCTGTCCTGACTCATGTACACTACGTTGCATTTGACCTTGTTCAAACTGACCAATTCATATGAACCCACTTCTCAAGCTTGTCCACATCCCCTTGGATGGCATCCCACCTCCTGGCATGTGAAGTGCACCACAGCTTGGAGTCACCCACAAACTTGCTGAGAGTGTGCTTGATGTGAAAACGTACTGGTGCCAGGGTGGGCCCCTGAGGGACACCACTTACCAGGGATCTGCATCCAGAGATTCATTGCCTACTCCCCTCAGGACACAGCCATCCTACCAATTCCTGATCCACCAAACAGCCCATCCACCAAATCCATACCTCACCAAGTTAGAGAGAAGGATGAGGTGGGGCACCATGACCAAGGCCTTGCAGAAGTCCAGACAGATGACAGCTGTAGCTGTTCTCTTGTTCACTGATACCGTCATTCAATCACAGAAGGCCACTGGGTTGGCCTTGCCCTTGGTGGAGCTGTGCTGGCTGTCCTGAATCACCCCTCTGTTCTCCATATGCCCCAACATAGCTTCTAGGAGGATCTATTCCAAGATTCCCAGGCAGAGTAGAAACCCCAACAGTGAGGTTGATGGGTCACAAGTTCCTAGAATCCTTCTTTCTACTCTTTTTAAAAATGGGTGCAATATTTCCATTTTTGCAGTCACCAGGAACTTCCATGACTTTGCAGATAAAAGAGAGTAAGTATCCTCCACTTGATCTGGACCTTCTAAAAATATTTGAAATACTCAGTAATCAGAGTGATGCACTGTTGTAATGACTGCTGCTGAAGGAAAAGGTACAGTCCTTGGGGCTCACTAGTGACCTCAACAAATTCTTGTAGATGCCCTATTATCTTCTCATAAGGCAGATCATCAAAAAAGGAACTTAATGACTGATTTTTATTAGAAATAAAAAAATTACAAGTAGAATTAATTACAACTGACTCTTGCAGAACCATTTTGCCAGTGTCCTAAATATTGAGACCAAGAACAGCCACGATCCAAAATGCCATTTTTTTCTAATTACTTATTAGCCTTTTTGTTGAACAAGATTCAACACAATGAAATCAAACAAGGAAACAAATGCAGCACTTCAAACATAAACAGATAAACAGCTGAAGGCACTTTGCTGTTACAGTGTCTCATTCTGGTATGAATACCATTGGCTACAACAAAAGGAAAAGGAAAGATTAAAACACATATTTGTACTTAAGTCAAGTGCCCATGAACCCTACTGTCTATCTACAGGAGCATTTGCTAAGGGTAAAAACAGAAAATAATGCATCACTGATATTCACTTGCTTTGGATAGTCATTAATTACAAGATTTCAAGAGCTGGAGTTGACATCACATTTAATAGGATGGATCTGTGTTACAAAACCTTGCAGAATTGCTTTTTGAACCTATTTACTAAAGCAGTAGATCAACCTGTATAACAGTAAGAAAATACATTCATGAGAGAGATTCAAAATAATTGCTTTCTAGAAGGTTTCCAGAGTTGAGTTCCATAGCAAGGAGCTCTGCAGAGGCCATTCTCAGTAGATGATTTTGTTTTAGGATATACCAGTTAACAACCTGAATAAGCTGATGGACAAAACTGATAGGTAAAAAAGAATGTTTTTTGTCTCTGCTATTGAAGATCATTTTTTAAAAAACAGCACCAGACAGATTATTAAAGCTTTTAGACATTTACTCTACACTAATCAATAATTTCATATTTTCAGCAATAACAAAAAAGAAGTACATATTCTGGCATGTGAATAACACACTGATAAAAATAAAAGTGATGCAGAAGATAAAAAGGAATTACCTTCTTGTGGTTTTTTGCTGTGTATTGCAGTCAGAATGTTTAATTGAAGCTGGAACTTTTTGCTTAGCCAGGATTATTTCTTTAGCCTAAAATAAAAATAGACAAAACATAATTCTCATAAAAGTTTGACACTTCTGCTCGTAAGCATTTAAATAATCTTTCAAAAATAGAAAATTGAGAGTGTCTGCATAAATTTTCTCTCGTGACATTTACTCTTTCTGTTACATTTTAACACTTTTCACTCAGCATGAAACACAGACATAAGGCAAGTTAAACCAAATTATCTGAATGGAAATATAGTCAAATATTTATAAAATCATACATAAAAGAGTATTTAAATATATATATACTTGTATTTAAATATATACCATCTTTAAATATATACCATGTTTAGCACCATGTTAATAATATACATTACTGATTGCACTTTGGTTTGGGTGTCCAAGTACTTGTTCTGACATTTTTATTAAAAAATCAGCCTGAACTTCTCACTCAAATGACAAGTGACCACAAACTCCCTCAGCCTCTTTGCTAAAACAGAAATTTACGTTCAAAGTCCAGATGAATTCCACTTCCCAAAGAAAATATGTCCACCATGATTTTTAGACAAAAGGGTATCTCATTGCAAAAGAATCTCTTTCCCTTCATTACAACAGCATGAGAGAGGGATCCCTTAAGCATTTGAAAGGAGGAAGAACAGGAACTGCACCAACTGGTTCATTTTATTGACTGCTTCATAGTGCAATTGATTTGAGAGCAGCCTGTTCCAGAATTCTTGTGAATTTAGTCTCCATTCTGAACCCCAAATGATACAAAGAGAGTCTGTAGCTCCTGTCATCTGTTTCTGGAAATCAGTGTGAAGAGGTTGAACCTTTCTGATTCTGTATATGCTCTGATGAAAAGAAAGCCTTGTTTCTTTCTACCTTCCCTCTTTTCAAGTGTTCTTTTCTTTTAACAGGAATTCATTCCACTGATCCTCTTGAGACTCCTGCTCCTTACTTTGTCCTCAGAGCACACCACCAAGGATGGTGAAGAAACATGCTGATTCTGCACTCATAAGAAAATACATCCTCGACAAGAACTGACCTTGGAACTTAGGGAAGGGTTAGGATTTGCCTACTTTGGGCTCAGCAAAAAATAACTGTGAAATTTGAAGCCTGTGGTACATAGGAAATTGGACTAAATATAATGAAGCTTTCTGAAAGTTATTCTATGACACTAATATTTATGATACTATGATTTCTAATATTTACATTTTTGTGTGCAGTTTTGGGTACCACAATATAAAAAAGACATGAAGCAAATGAGAAAGCATCCAAAGGAGCCACAAGGATGGTGAAGGGTCTGGAGGAGAAGCCGTGTGAGGAGTGGCTGAGGTTACTTGGTCTCCTCAGCCTGGAGCAGATGGAGGGGAGGCTGCACTGAGGTTTTCAACATGCTCATGAGTGAAGAGAGACACAGGCAGTGATCTCATCTCTCTGGTGACCAGTGACAGGACTGAGGGAATGGCCTGGAGTTGGGTCAGGGGAAGTTTAGGTTGAATATCAGGAAAGGGTTCTTCCCCCAGAGGGTGTTTGGGCACTGGAACAGGCTCCAAGCCTGCATGAGTTCAAGAAGCACTTTGAAAATGCTCTCAAGCACATGGTGTGACTCTTGGGGTGTGCTGTGCAGGGCCAGGAGTTGGATTTGATGATCCTGATGGGTTCCATCCAACTCAGCATATCCAATGATTCTATGATTAATTAGAAAATAGAAAATACACCTTTTTTAAGATCATTATCAAAGGATTCTAGATATAGATGTTTTATTGGAGTATATTTGAAAAAACAGAAGGAATATGGAAAAGCCATATTTTTATTCATATTTTCAGTCCACATTTTTTCCTACAATGGCTTTCATATTCTACAAAGGGAATTCCTCTGAGTAACAGATTTTCCCTGAAACACATTTATGCTGAAGGATTATTAGATTTCTAGAGTTCCACAGCTGTGTCTCCACATGCCTTTGATAGTAATGAAATATTACTGCATTTACCATACCTAGATAAGTGAGAATTATACAAAGCAATTTTATCAAATAACAGTCATGCATAATACACACCACTCCTATTTTTAGATTAATTAAGGAATCTAACTCTCATTGATCTTTAAATTCCTAATTGCTTTTGAAAGCCCAGGCAATAAAAAGCTGTCAGCATTCATTTGTGACTGATAGTATAATAAAGAATTAATCAAAAGTCCAAGTTTCTCTCTGACTCACAAAACAAGGAAAAACAAAGTTTTAAAACATGACAGAGAATGTCTCAGAACTCAAAATAAAATACGCTTGTTAATAACACTGGGGTTTGATGCTTTTACTCAGGCAGTAATTAAAATGTTGGTGTAATCTACCGATGACATTTTATGAAATCAGTTATTTAATATGCCAATTTTAGTCAAATTCTATTAAAGAATCTTCCAGGTTTTCATTTTCCTGCATCATCTGTAAAGATGATGCTACCAGAGCATAGAAGTTCAAAATTTGAGAAGCTTCATATCACAATTATTTTTCCCAGAACACGAGACATGTATGATGTAGTCACTATGAACATCTTACTCATGAAGACTCTCCATCCAAAGGATTATTGCAGTATAAACACTACACTTTAAAAGTGTCACTATATTATTTCACTGAACATTTTGTCCTTGTTTTGATAACCTTCCAAAAAATGTTGGTAAGCACTGCCTTAGAAAGGCACCCATTCTGTCGTGATTTGTTGTGTAGCAAGTAATAAGGTTAAAAATGTTTCCAGAAATGAATGTGAAAATTATTCTTTTCTTTTATTTATTATGGAATTTACTATCTCAAACATCTGGGATGTGTCAAGGTCATCACAGAGGCAAGGAAAGAGGTTTTGGTTTTGTTTTTAAAGACTACAGAACTATAAGCAGGCTGGAAGATGAATGGTGGAAGGTTTGTTAACGTGATCTGAAGCTCCCTAAAACAAGTGGAAAATACTAAGAATTCAGATAGATTTCTGTTGTTTTACTGAGAAGAGAGAGATATTTTGAGGATACTATTGCATGACCCTTATTATAGGAGACTATTTTTAGATTAGTGGACAACATTTCAGTTATGTAAGGAATTTGCTGGGCCATTTATCTAGTTGCAAAAAAATATTATTTTGATAACTGTTTTTTAGGAATAAAAGGGTAAAATACAGTGTAATATAGTAATTAAGCTTCTCTTGTCACTGATACAGCCTGAAAGAAATCGAATGTATTATGGTCTTCCTATTATCTTCCTAACAGAAATTCCCATTAAGTTGGTGATCTCAAACTGGTATTCTCAAGCATTGATAAAATTGGCCACAATATTCTGCTACAAAAATATCTATTGGCCTTCCTGTTGTCAAAAATTATTCATTTACCTTTCTTCCTATATTACATCCCATTAATAATAATAAAATAATAATAATAATAGCAACAGTAATAATAAAATTGGTGTGGATCGAGATCATCTGAAGAGGATCTATGCCCCAAAAATTAAAACTGAGCACTCTACTTCAGTCCCAGGGGAAGAGAACAGATTCTGTGACTGGAATAAGGAACAATGAACAGTAGGTTAGTATCTGTTACATGCAATTGCAGTGAAGTAACACAGATCCATCTTTGGTCAGCAAATCCATGAAGTTCTCAGGATCACAGGATGCTGGAGATTGGCAGGGACCTGTGGAGGTCATCTGGTCTAAGGCCCCTGCTCAAGCAGGGCCCACTTGAGCCAGTTGCCCAGGACCACGTCCAGATGGCTTTAGAGTATCTCCAGGGCTGGAAGATTCACAATCTCCCTGGGTGACCTGAGCAGGCACCTGGTCACCCTCACAGTAGGAGTTTCCTGGTCTTTGAGGGAACTCCTGCATTTCAGTCTGTGCCCACTGTCTCTGCTGCTGTCACTGGGCACCACCGAAAAGCGCCTGGCTCTGATTCTTTGCACCATCCCTTTAGGTATTTCTGTGTACTGACAAGATCCCCTTGAGCCTTCTCTTCTCCAGGCTGGAAGTCCCAGCTCTCTCAGCCTTTCCTCATAGGAGAGGTGCTCCAGTTCCTTGATCACCTTTCTGTCCCTTTGCTGGATTCTCCCAGTATGTCCATGTCTCTCCCAGCCCTAGACACAGCACTCCATGTCTCCCTTGAGTGCTGAACAGAGGGGGAGGATGGCCTCCCTCCACCTCCCAGTGCTGCTCAGCACACAGCTGGTGCTCTTTGACAGAAGAGGGTATTGCTGACTCAGGTTCAACTTCATGGCAATCAGGACTCCCAGGTGCTTTTCTGCAAAGCTGCTTTGCAGAATCCACAAAAACACCAAGCAGCATTCCACTCATGCACCTCTCACTGTGTCCAAGCTTCTCAAGCAGTTCTAACCAAACCAAGGCCAAGCTGAGAACATCTACCCAGTTATTCTACAGTGCTTCTCTCTCCTCATGTCTTACAAATATCTGAGAATCACATATTCTGAGATGAAGTATGCTGCAGAGCCTCAGGCTAGGCAAAATATGTAGGAGTAGCTAAAATATCCAGGTAGGTTAAATATAAAGTTAATCATGGAATAAAGGCAGTTCTCAATCACAGAGAGAACATTAATTTTGCTGATTTAGATATGATTTTATAGGCAGGCAGCAGAGTTAATATATATCCAGAGACACTTGGAAATATTTACATTTTCTAAAGCATTCATCATCCATAAAGGGACTAGCAAGATGTATGAGTAATAAATGCAGAATATGGGATAGAAAACTGACAATACTTCAAATAATACAAAGAAAAGTAACTATTAAACAAAAAAAAATCATATACTTTTGAAAACTGCACTATCCAAAATGGTAAATCTCAAGGCCTCATTTTCAAATAAATTTATGGAAACATAAATTCTCATTGGAGTGAATTTTGAATATTCAGAAAAGATCTACCTTAACCAATTAAGTACAATTTTCAGTATTCTTACAGTTTTTGGTAAAAATGCATGTTTGATGCTAGAGGGACTGTTTGTGATTCAATGAGGGGCTGTCTCCACAGGGACAGACAGATGCTATGGGACTGGAGTGTAGAAGGGAACGTAGAAGGTAATAACCATAAATGGAAAAAGCCAGAAGTTAGAGCTACTAGATGCATAGTCTTACAATTACATCAGAGCACAAAGAGAAAAAAATTGACCCCATATAGCAGGTGAAGCTGTTTCAGCTAAATAGCTTCTTCTTTCAGAAGGAAATGTACTTGATGTATCTATGTCCCCCTGCCCTTACACAACAGAGAAATTTCCTAAAAGCCAGAAGGGTAAGGCTAGAGCACCAAGAGATTGTTTTTTTACTGGAACTATCCCTGTGCAGGATTACTGTGTTACAAAAGCCCAAAGTATAAGGTGTCCTACAGAGGCCTTAAAAGCAACCCAATCCCCCCAGGGCATTACAGCAGAAGATGCTGCAGTTGATTAACCTCTCCCTCAGCATCCAGAACCCCACCACACAATCCATTCTCATCTCTGGAACTCCACCTCCCTAGAACTTCCAGCTCCCTGTCTGCTCCAAGCAGTTTCAGGTGGAACACCATGTTACCACAACCTTCCTGCTCTATGGTCACAGCAGTTTGCACAGCTGCTCAGGGGATCCTTTCCAGCCAGGAGAGCATGAAGGGAAAATGAATTAAGCAACTCTTTTTCCAAACACATGAGAAATGAGAGTAGTGCTTCACCCTTTATTTGAACAAATATGCAACCTTCATACATGTGTGTGCCACACAAACTTTGATAAACTGATTTGTTCTTGTTATTTCACAACTGGAAAAAGAAAGTAGGTATGTGTTTATTTTCATTATTTGAAAAAAAGCTATCATCTTACAGATTTGCATAATACTGCATGTTTTGCATAGTCTCTTTTAGCATACAAAAAGCTGGTTTTGTTTAAATTAAAGGAAATACAAATTTCTAATAATACTGATTTTAATTTTTTTTTCCTTTAGAGGGATTTTAAATACTAAGGCTTGGCTCTGCAATTAAATTGTCTTTATGCAACATTCCTTTTTTGGAAAATATGCCTGATAGGAAAAGTTAGACTGCATATCTTTAGCAACCCAGATGTTACCTGTAACTCAAAACATTCCCAAAATACTCACAACATTTAAGGACCTTTGTTTGATGCCTGCTATTTTACATACCTTTGGCATGGTGACAACTAAATGACCAGTTGTTTGTGATCTTTTAGCAGAGCTGCTGTCTGGCTTCACTTCCTCAGGGAGCACAAGCTGAAATGGCTATGAGACAATATGGAACTGAAGTATATCATGCTAATATATTTTTTTTCTTTCACATGGACAGAATAAATACAAAACCACCATTATCACATCCTTTGGTTTTAAGGACACTGCAGGTCTAAATGCTTTCACTTTATGGTATTACTAAACCTAATAAATTATGCTAAATAGCCTTTGCTTACAAGTAGAGTCAGATGTATGTTCCTGAATTGCTGCCATTCCTGAAGTGGCATTTCTAAAGAAGGATATAAAATGATGCTTGACTTACATTAGCAATTCATCGAGAAAGATTATCCAGTCTATTTAGATGTAAAGCAAGCCTCAAGTTTTGTTTATGCAGTTGGCTCAGTTAAAAATAGGGATTTTGGTTTACTGTGGAAGTACTTTGAATTTTTTTTTTTTAATTATGATAAAATTAAAACCACTGAGAAGAGAGAAAACTGAAACGACATTTTAAATGCCCTTTTAAAAGAATATACATCCATTGGTTTCTGTCAGCTATAAATTCCAGATTGTGAAACTGCTAGATTCTAGCCTAGGGCAACTAGGAAGCTCTCCTCTAAAGTGATTTATGGTACACTGTGTGGTGGGAATAAGAAGAGAGAAGGAAAGTGAAATTTTATTTCAGGCTTTGTACATCTTCTGGTTAGGACTTCCACAGTTTATGTGTGGTTCAAAATGATGTTTGTATTGAAAGAATATTCTCTCTGCATGGATGCAAATTGACTGGTAAGTTACAGAAGCCAGATCCAGAGCCCACAGAATAACTATGGCAAACATTAACTCTTGATTTGAAATGAATTTAGAAAGAAATAACAAACCTTTCCCTTCACCAGTACTCGTATGTAAGTTGGCTGCACATCAACATCAAGTAAAGAAGTGTCCAAATGTCTTTAGAATAAAATATAAATAAATTAATCAATCTACAATGGACCATATAGCTCTTTCAAAATTTCACAGTTTATAAAGCACAAGCTTAAATTTAAGTTATTAAATTTCCCAAAATGGTATTCAGATTTAAAGTTTTGGGGAAAAACACCCCATGATCTTCCTGTGAATGTCACTTAAAATAATGTCTAAATTCTCTCAAGTTCATAACACCAGCTCTTGTATAATTGCAAGAATTCAAAATTCTTGAGAAAAACAAAAAAGTCTTTCATCTGTTAGTTCAGTGCTTTACATTAATATGAAAATTAATCGATGTGCTATTTAAAATTATGAAAATATTTTGCTACTTTTCCATCTGAAGGTTTTATTACTAAAATTATAACAGGAATTCCATTTTTTGTACAGAATATGCTGGAAAATAATTAAAATATATACTTTCCATTTCCAGAAAACACTGTAATTTTAAATCTTTCAAACAAAATTTTTGACCTTTAAAAGCTCCACTTTTACACCTGCTCTTCACTGTGTGACACCTGATGTGACTCATGGGAATGCACAAGTATGTATTTCCCATTTCCCTTCTTTTACAACATTACAGGTACATTTTTCAAATGTTTTAGTCTGCATTTCTTACAAGTGAGCACAGACTATTAAATATGGATTATCCAGGATCCTGAAGGGTTCAAGAATTGACTGTATATGGCACTTATTGCTGTGGTGGAGTTGACAAAGTCACGATGGGTCAAAGGCTGGACTTAATGGCCTTGAAGGTCTTTTCCAACCTAAATGATTCTGTGATTCTGTAGTACATCCAGCAATTTATTGCACCTGAATATATTTGCTGAGGTTCCAGAAAAAGATCTGTATTTTAAAAGTCATAAACATAAGAGTAAACCTCTTTTGAGGGAAATTAATGACTTTGAAGGGATGCACACCTGGCATGAATAATATTTCTGTGCTATATAGTTCAAGTTTTATGGAACAAGTTTCTATTATGAATAGATAAACTGGTGGGTTTCCAGCCCCTTCCTGAAGGATGGAAAAGGTCATTGTAATGCTTAGCAGTTTATGTCTCCTTGTCATATTTTGCCTGGTTCAACCAAATTTCTTCCAAGCAATGCTCTGATACATTTCAAGAATAGGCACAAGCCATGGACTCTTTGCACTAATTAAGGAAAATTTGACAAGGCTACTGTACTCTGTCTCAGGGAGAAGAAGAATTTGACTAGAAGCACATGAACTGTACTGAATCACCTCTAAGGCCAAAGTATGAGCAAAAAACCCACTCCCTACAGCCCTTACCGAGAAAGGAAGAATGGAAAAGATTTTACATATGTATAAAAGAACAGGTGTGGAAGACACCTGCCTATGGACTGCAGAAAACATCAGCTCCCAAAAAGACTATTAGACACAGTCTCCATTCAGGATTAACAGAACAGTCTGAAGGGCCTTTGGTTTAATCAGCTTCACTTCTTTGGCACAGGTTTTGAAATTGGTTCCATTATCTACTATATTATTTGTTTCCTTCTTCAGGAGTCCCCATTACAGAAAGCAGCATAATTGAAACACTGTGTATTACATCATATGAGTAGCAAAATTTATGGGGTAAAAAGATCTGACCTGTAAACAGCGAGATCCAAGATGATCTGGTTGTTCTCTTCAACATCTTTCAAAGAGAAATGAAGCCTAATAACAAGGACAAAAAAACACCTCCAGGATAAATACTGCTGGAGTGAATAAGCAAACATTACAGCATAGTTCAAATGTTAGCAATTCTAGATGAATACAAACACCATGTAGACAATTATGTCATGTGATCATTTAGAAACAGTTTCAATTTGCCCCATGAACAGAAAAAAATACTGGCATTTGAGCCAAGGTCATTCTTATATTTATTTTCTGTTCTCCCTACTCAAACCATAAGAAAAAGAAAAAAAATCCTCAGCTCAAGGTCAGTTAAAATTAAGCTCATTCTGACAATGCAGAACGAGAGACATCTGCTGGTGAAACCTGTCTGCTCTATTACATCTTCATAAAAAAAAACCCAGCTCCAAAATGCATGAAAAACAGACAATTTTGTAATTCTAACCTTATGGTATGTTAACAAAAATGCACTTTTGTTCATAGCAATTAATTTGTCCCAAGTATAAATATCTAAATATCTGCCTGTGCAAATAAAAAGTAAAACATGATTTGCATAATATCCTTCATTCTATAAGCTTTGTATTTGTTGAACATGAGTCTGTAGATTGTATTAGCTGTTTGTGATCTATTGGCTGTGTTCTTAAAACTGAGAATGAATCTTACCAGTTATAAATTGATGCCTTCTATTACTACAACTATAAGGAGATCTAGTCTAGACTTAGTTCTGCTCATATGCTCAAACATTTACCATGTATGAAAGCAGAGAAAAAAACAGAATGAAATTACCTACAAATGAGAAGCTTTTACTAAATTAGTTATTAGTATAAAATTAAAGGGTTTTGTTTAATATAATTTATCTGGGCTATTTCTGTAACATTAAAATACTTATATAAATTGGATCAGGTAACAGATAGGTGCTCTAATGTTAACAGATTAGATGGTAAAGTATTTCAGCAATAAAAGCATTTGCCAGCTATACTTTTCACTCTTTGCTCTCCTATATTCTGATACAATCACAATTTGCAATTTGTAGGAAAGTTTACAGAGGTTATAATTTATGAGTATTTCCTAATGGAAAAGTGTAAAAAATAAAAAACAACTTTATTTCCTGTTCAGGCTTTTTGCCTTACTGCATCACTGATTTTGAGAATCCACTAAAACATGAATTATGAAGAGGATAAAATGATAAAATTTTTCAGGAGGAATCTTCATTAGAACTGAAGAAGAGAAACAGTCTGTCCTCAGTAGCAAGCAGCCATTCCTCTTGTTAACTTTCCAAAAGAACATCAGGGAAGTTTGGACATTTTTATGGACATGAGACTTCCACGTTGAAGCAAAAAGTTTGGAGAACACCATCTGCTTACTTGTATCTCTTTCTTTATGTCTCTCCAATACACTGCCAGATTGCATTGAACAGCTGTGACATTCTTGTTGAAGCCATGACAAAACATGCTCATTGGTCTGGCTTTACGTGGGCACATCCAGAGACTAAATTCAGAAAACTCGGGTGACACAAACAGGGATGCTACCAACAGTGAACTCAGTTTCTTCTAAAAAATATAACTAGAGATTTAGTATAAATGTCTCTGCTTTTAGAGGCAGAATCAACTTCTATTAACACGAGATTTAAATTATTTCAGGCTTTTTTAGATTAGAAAATGATACAATTTTTGTTTTTCAGTCAACACATTTTTACTGCAAAAGTACATAAACACAATGGAAGGTGTCTCCTGGTACAGACAGACTAAACATGGCTCTACATGACACTAAATATGACATTAAACTCTTCCACTACCTTTAATTCTCTCTGTTCTACTGAAAATAGTGCACTACATAACTCCTTGAATTTGCTAGGATTTCTAAATGTCCAAGATTTAGAAAGCAGTCTTCATGCTAATGATAAGCACGTTCATAGATTTGGTTTAGCAGCTAAATTGGTCTTAAATGGGAAAATTTCAGAGGACAGCAGAGAAGTGAGTGGCCACTTTGTCATCCCAGTCTCCTGTAGGAGGCCCTATGGGGAGCTGTTTATAAGGAAATAATGTGTGCACTCAGTCTCCTGCTTTTCCCTAGAAAATGAACGTTTGGTTCAAGTAAAATCAATGGCTGATATCCCTGGAAACTCATTCCAAAACACCCAAAAACCCAAGTGTGTTTGCCACTGGTAAAACACAAGACACTTCCCTGTATCCCCATCCTCTGTTGCTCTGTGACCTCACTCAGGGTTCCTCTTGCCACAGAAGCTGATTATCCTTCCCAGTTCTGCCAGTTTTATACCTGTCATCACAGGACAGAATGATTTTGTCCAGAAATACTACTGGGATGTATTTTTCCACATTTAATGTGGCTTCTCATGCACATTTATCTTCAACAGTTAAACTTTTCACACTATTAGCAAGATGCTCTGAGAAAGAGCCTTACTAAAGAAGGGAAAAGACTAAAATATCTTGTATCTTTTACAGAAAAACAAGTTCTTCAATCTCTAAAGACAAAGATATAAAATTAAACAATCTTCAACACTTAACTCAATGAAAACTGATTCTTTTTCCAGCATCAGAATATAAATTTAGAATACAATTTTCACACAAGGAATATAATACTGCAACAAGAATTTCTCATCCCTCTTAGTTTTGGATTGTCACATATACTGAAATAGTTGCCCAAATCAACTAGAGAGAGATTAGACAGTTTAACCTCTTAACCTTACATACTTAGGCACATTCACATTCAGAACTTTTCCTTCTGCAGTGACCAATGTCCAAGCAGCCTTCTCTCTCTTTTTTGATTCCCTTAACAAAACAAAAAGGAAAATTGTTTATGGTTAATCATTTAAAAGTTGCATTTTTATGTTTAATAGCAAAAATAAAGAAGAGGATGGCAAGAGGAAAGATTTAGCTGGTATTTGATATTAAGGCTGCAATTTAGTTCAGGACAAAACAGATTGCATGTTGAGTCTAATTGCACATTAAGAACATCATCTAAAGATGAACAAATAATTTATAATGTCACATTTTACATGGACAATAACTTCTTCTGCAAGTCATCATGTCCATTATCAAACAGAAATATATCAAATTATCTGGCATACAACGATAAAACCATGGATGTCTTAAATGTATGAAGGAATGTAGCTAGGAATGGTCAAACTCATCACAAGGTGGTGCCACTGATAACTGGTTTGATGTATGGGCAAGCAATTCTAAAGAGTTTTTACTCATGCTCACTTGACTACTCCCACTGAACAAGTGCTTGGCCTATATCCAAACAGCATCTGTCTCTCAATCACTATTGTGCTCTAGCAAAAAGAATTTTAATGGTCAAAAAATTACAAGCAGTATCAAACAGGATACAGTAGGACCAATGGGCAGATATATAGATTATCTGTTGATAATTTTTTGTTGTGTTCTTTGTTCAAAAGATGCAATATTCCTGATGTATTGATGATGTACTGATATATTACTTTAATATTCACTATCCATTTCCAGCTATTAGCAATTAAACTAACTGTCATTTAGTACAATAAACCAGCTACAATAAATTTATCTGCCCAAACAAAGTAGATCACAGTGAGATCATTAAGATGTAATACTGGTATTTTTCTGTGTAAATGTTTAGATGAAAGGAAGAGCAAGGAAACTTAGTAACATGAACGAGAAAAGTCTGCTTGCACCTCAGTAAAAATATGGAGTTTTCTTTAAAAATACAGCACTGTAATTTCATGTTGCATTAATCCAGCTGGTCAATGTAGTGGGTATGGCCACTTCAGTCAGCATATTAAAAGGGAAAACATTTCTCAAAAAACCCACAACAACAATGCATTGCATCTTTTTTGTTCCTGAACCTCTTTCTTACTATAAGTTTAAGAGAATTTTAAGGGTAGATCACTAATGATAGATATAAAATATTAAAGATTTAGAATACCTTGGGGAAAAAACCCATAAAAATAGATTTGGTCTATAAACACGATTGATTTGAAGAAGAAATAAAAACACTTAAGTAGATCTACTGGAATGACTACATAAAACTAATTTCTGTTTAAGAAAGACAATTATCCAAGTGTTAAACACTCTTCTATAATATAAATCAGCTTTCATGTGGGGTTTGAGGGCTGCCAGTCTCCACACTTGAATTCCTAGACTTGACACTTAAATGCAAAGTGAATTAACAACCACTCTGTTCTAAGGAAACACCTCACAAATTATGTTATACCACCTGTTAACTTTTAATAATCTGTTCCCAAATGAAATTCATGTGAACTATTTTAAGGAGAAGCTGTGAAACTTTCTCATCAAATCAAAATGAGCCATGAAAGGATTTTTAAATGCCTTGGAAATTTAGAAAAACCTGGAAATTAATTATTCTATCTTTATGATAATACTGGACTATATTTGGACTGTCCTTGAATCTTTAAAGGGAAGTATTTGGAACACATTTGCTTTTGACTAGAGCAAGGCATTTCCAAACACAGCAAAACTCAAACTGGCTACAATCTGAGTTTCACAGTAGTTCTTTCAGGAAAGTGCTAGAACTTGAATTAATAATAGCAACAAGTTATGCACCTTTCCAGATTTCTTGGAGAGTTCCCTATGACTGATTTTGAAACTTTGACAAAAGTTTTAAAAACAAACCCCCTAAAAAGAAGAACTGAAAAAAAACCTCTGGTACAAATTGTCTTATATAATTAGGAGAGATGGAAAAAAAAGAAAAACAAAAAGACATTGTTTACAATGTCTGTGGAACTGAAAAGCCAGCAGCAATAAAATACTGGGGTTTTTTGCTAGTACCTGCATATATTTTGCATGTTCAACAGAACCAGTAATAAATATATAAAGTTTTAAAGGCTTTTAAGGGACCAGACTTCTTCAGATTCATCATGCCAAATAGCATAGATAAAAGAAAGAATCTTATTATTTGTTACAAATATCATTGATAAAGTGTGACAAAAAAATTTATCATTTACATGAAAAAGGTCTTGAAATGCCACTTGTGCAAAATCTTGTAGCATGGTCTGTACAGCATTTACATAATGCAATCTGCACTATGGAAAAATGTTTTTAGCAGAATGTTAAATGTTGAACTACACAAAAAGTTTGCTGACAGAAAAGTGAAACTTTTAAACTCCATAAAATGAAGTTGAAAAAACAAATTATGCTTAAAAACTCTGAGGAAAAATTAAATAAATAGTACCTAAATGAAGTTTAGAAAATGAAAGAAAACAAAATGAACAATCTGAATATTTAGTTTAGACTGTATATGCCTATTTTAACAAGCAACAGGGAGCTAAGCTGTCAGCCCTAAATAATATTTAATGTCAGGCAATCATCTGCCTGTTCTCTGTACCTTTGAAAATTTCTCCTTCCTCAATTCATCAAAGATATTAAAACAACAAAGTACCTTTTACTGTCTTTAGCTCTCCGTTTTTCTTCAATATATCTGTGAGTTTCTAATCTGGATTCTGGAGTGTATGGTGTAGGCTCCTCCCAAAATTTTCTGTCTTCATCATCATTTTCAACTGTCCTGCATCTTTCCTGCTCTCCATCTCCTTCTGTCTGATTGGGTTTTTCCTGTGGCGAGTCTGGGCTATACAAGATCACTGAAATATTATCCCAGTGAAATGAAGAAAGAGCAACTTGCTAATAAATTACTGCAATCATATTTTTCAACCCAATGATAACTGTACAATTTCTACCAAGAATGGTATCTTATATATTTGAAGAACATTCTCTGCTCTGTTTCTTTTGTCAATCAACAAAGCATATTTTGACATAATGTTTTTCATTTACCTGACTATGAAGTGATAGTATGGCAATACCTAATCCCCTGAAAATCCTTATAGTTAGTTCAACAGATTTAATTTCATTAAAAGAATTTTCACATATCCTCACAACTTTCAGGTGAGCAAAAACCTTCAGTCTATGTGCTGTTTAAAAATTCCCAATATCCGGCAGCAACAGATTAGAAATTTTTAAGGTAGCAATAAGCATCTCCTCAAATGCAATCTTAACACCTGAATAATTTTTTCTCCCTAGCTCTAAGCTTCTGTAAATCTCTATCAATAGAGAAAGAAAATTAAATTTATGATACAGGTGGGATCTATGAAGACAAAGTTCTGCAGGCAGCTCCATGAAATAGTTTCTATCAGATTAAAAATAAGATGGGTGGCAAGTGCAGTGGAAGATGACTCCAGACAAAAATCCTCCTGCTGTCTAGGTAATATCAGTGACATGAAGTGGAAGAAGTAGGAAAATCAACACCAAAGGCCTGCAATATTCCATTTCAATCTTCAGATATTATAATGCTAAGGCAAAAGCAATTATAGGTGAACAGCTGTTTGCTCTGAAACCACTGCTTTACCTCAAACAACAATTTCCAGCTGTTCTCCTGGGAAAAAAAACCCAAACTATTAATTACACTATTTTGGCACCCAGAAAACTTAGCTTGGAGTTTTGGGAGAAAAAATTCTATTGAACTATGTCTGCAGGTCAATTATAAATTATGCTTGCAACTAATTACATTTTCTATTAGAGATAACATCATGAGGAGAAATAACTCTGCTTGAATCAACAATAAAGATGAACAAAAATATTTAAGTGGAATTATATAAACTCTTTAATGAAAAAGCCAAACTTGTCAATAAAGAAGGAAAAGAATAATGTTTACTCACAAACTGCTGTTGTTTACTGTTACCTGTCAAATCCAAGCTTGGAGTCCATTTGTTTCTGTTTCTCATCCTTTCTTTCTTGCATCCTTCTTTGAGCCTCTTCCTTTTCTCTGGCCCTTTTGAGAAGGTAAGCTTGTTCATGGTCTCTGATTTTCCATTTCACTGCTGGATAGTTCTGAAGTGCTTTAATCCTCTCTGAACGTTCTATTTCTTTACTATCCAAATACTTCACAAAGGGGAAAAAATCAATATAAATATGTGACAAATTATAAACATATTCAAATCAATAAATCTATTAGGTTGAAGTTTCATTTTGATAATTAACTTCTGCCTATAAATAGAAATGCATCTTTCACATATCAATAGCACTATGTAAGTTATTCTTTATTATAAAGAATTAACAATAACCTGCTATTCAGATCTGAAAATGTTTTTGTGTGTCTAAGATCTTCTTTTGGCATTTTCCAGGAATTTGAATTAGTCTTAGTAGACTACAGAAGAGACAGAGTCCTTTCAGCCATTTTTGGTCTTCACCTCAAAGTTATTTCTTTTGATGTGTATGTTTATTGCCAACTGAGGAAGTTGAATCTACTCTGAATTAGTTAAGCAGTGCCTGTGCTTCTCTGAGGAAAATTGAGAGAACATATTTCAGGCCTGAGACTGTTTCATTGACAGGAAATCCTTACATCAGTTCAGTCACAGCACAAAACCACAATCTCAAAGTATCTATTTACAGCCAATGCAATTCAGGGCAATTTTACACCAACTTGTATTTTTTTACTGTCTTACACTGCAGGTTTAGTACATATTGTTGGAATGGCACCAACAACCCATTAACTTTCTGCAATCATGCTAATAATTTAAACATACATTGTATATAAAAACCATGAGAAAAAAGCGCCTGAACTGTACAATAAATTTATCTTGGAAAAAAATTAAAAACCTTTGTTTAAGAATCTCCAATAAACATGACAGAGAAGGTCAAGAATAATTGTGGTTTCATGAGAATAGAACCAATTATCATCATATTATTTACTGTAGTTATTTATTCTTTGGAATAGAATTTAATTTCCTGTGAACATTAAGAAGTCTATTAGCTTTCCAAATACAGGTGATTATTTTGTTTAGGATAAGTATGTTCAATTGACATTACTCATGTTTCATTTGGATTTAAATATAAGTATTAAAATCTTACTTTTAATTGATGAAGAGTTGCCACTACAAATTGTCTATAACCTTCAAATTCAGTACATGGGTTACCCATTAGAAACAATTCTTTCAGATGAATATTGCATTTTAGGGATTCAATACTGGAGAGTTCACCAATGAAATTTGCTGTCAGGTCAAGTTTCTTCAATTCTTCACAGCCTGTTTGAGAGAAACCTTAATTCAATTTGTCCATGCCATAAATGTACACATGATATACACACATGTACACACTTGGATATAAAACTGTCCCCATTTGTGTTATGTAAACTGGTTTCATTCATTCTATCAGAACATCTTTTCTAAGACTCTTTCTAAGCAAAGGAGTGACTTGTAGCTAAAGTTTATGAGCTTACAAAATTTACAGGAACCAAACAAACTTAATAAAATGCAAAATACCATAACATTATTGGTTTTATCAGTATCAAAACTTTGTGGACATTTATAGACGAGCTATTAAATATTTAATTTTCAGATAAGATAGATTTCATTTTTAAGTCTGATTGCCTTGACACCCCTTCTCAGCAAAGTCTCAATCATATGGCTAAAATCCAATTGCTTAAGGACAGCAGGATCAATGGTGAGTTTCAGTTCTGAGTATAGTTAATCTCTAGTAATATTATTCAAGTACAAATATAAGATTTTCCAAAAACTCACTGCAAGTTAGGTTTTCCACTCTGTGGACTCAGCTGTCACTGTAAATACCAAATCATTGGTTAAATTACAAATACTGCTGAGAAAGTGTTTGTACTAAACAATTCATTACAAACAGAAACTCTAAATTAGGTAACAAAATGCTCTGTAAAATTTGATTTTTTAATTTATCAGCCTCTCCTTTTATCATAATATGTCCATGAATCATAACCTTGACTCTAAGACTAAGAAGTTGAGCTGAGAGCAAGCTCAACTTTGATGCACCACTGCAATCACTTTCCTTTCCTGGTCTATTTGCTAAGTTTTATGCAGAGTTGAGCTGTAAGAAAGCAAACAACATAGAACAATTTATTAGGAAATTTAAAAAACCCAAATTTATGCAAGAGCCAATCCCAAAGGTTGTGACTGCTAAGCAAATGATAAATCACAGTAATAAATAATGGAGCCTGACTGATGAATTTAAAAGACGGTGGCATGAAAACAAATGCAACTTTCTCAACAAATTCCCAAATATATACTACACAACATACTTCTTCAACTTTTTCAAACTTGTTCTTAGCCTATTTGCTTCTTTCTTATTTAAGCCATCCTCTTGAACCAGCTTGCAAACACAAAGTAAACCAACCAACCACCTAACTAAACAAACAAAAGAGAAACAAAACAAAAACCAAAACACACACACACAAATAACCAAGCAAGCAAGCAAGCACTTTGTTTGGGTTTTTGTTTTGGTTTTTTATAACTGTTCCTTTGTCAAAATGGGGATGTTATAGATTCAGCAACTGGCCTAACCAGAACTGAGAAACAGAAAACAATCAAGTTATAAACTATTCAAGTAATATGTAATGTGCTTATGGGTTGCTCCAAGTCTTAGATTTTAATCTTGAAAAATGCCATATTTTTCACATGAATTGGGCAAAAGTGACAGGATGGAAGATTAAAAACAGATAAAACAGACAGGATTTCAAGCAATGAAAGAGAAAAAAAGCCTCTGAAAAACTCTTTTAAAAAATCCCAGACCCTCAATGCAGCCTGTGCTGAGCACAGAACCTTCTCCTGTGTGACATTTGATTCCTGAAGATGAAACGTGACAGAGACATTTAGGAAAGTTCAATGAGAAAAATTCATCAGTAGGAAGCACTTGCTACAAAGAAACATTTATTGAAACCCTGCACCCCAGAATCCTCTAAGTATCCACAAAATACCCCTACAGGTGGGCACACTGAATGGCTTCCACCCTCTTTTAAACCAAGTCACAACTTAAGTGTACTGATATGAAAAGGCAAAATGGGTTTTTTCAAAATCTGACCTTCCAGATTTTCAATTCTTTCAATGTTGTTCAAAGCTACATTTAAATATTCCAGCTTCTTTAGTTTGCCCACATTTTCTGTAACAAAACACGGATGGATTATTTCAGTTTTCAGAACTGGAAAGGACATTATGATTTCACTTGCTTATTTTACTTCAAAGCAACAATTAAGCAGAAAGATAGGAAGGACAAATCAGAATATCTACCACATTACTAGACATTAATATTTTAATGTTTATAAAAAGACAAAACAAAAAAGTTTTCTGAAAACACAAAATAAAAAAGCAAAAAGAAATAAGGAAAGCTATAAACACATTTTTTATCACAAATCCATAAAACACATATCTAATTCAAGAGGAATGGCTGAGGAGCATAGTGAGACATTCCATCTTGGGGAACGTGAGATATCTATAAATTCGGTGACAAGAATCCTACCACAGTTTAATAAGAACTTGGAGAGGTATTTTCTACATAATTCACAAACAAATGACGACATCAATTTCTCAGCAAGGACTTGTGCAGCTTGGTTTGGCTGCTTGTTCTTGCTGCAGTGTTTCTGTAACAGCAGTGGTGGCAGAGCTGTGCTGAAGCACCACTCATGCCCACAGGGGATGCCTGACAAGGCCCTCCCTGCTCTCGAGGCAGGGCTGATCTCCAGAGCTGCAGAAAGGTTTGCTCCAAGAAGAGAAAACACAGCCCAAGAGAGCCATATAAACCATTTCTCTAGGAAATTCAGAAGCACACCTGGAACTGCTGTGTCCTCTGCAAGGATTTGCTTTCCACTGGGAAAAATAACTTCTCAACTTCAATACTCTGTAACAGCCTGTGTGACAATGGTTTTAGTCACCACTATAGTGTGGGGAGGGGTTGGTGGTGCTTGTTAGTTTTTTGTTTTGGGATTTTTTTTCATGTGTTACTAAGGTATTACCTCGGAAAGCTTGTATAATGTCCACATTATACAAGAATACATGAATCAATAAGTTGCATACTTCAACTCCTACAGTTAGATTATGGTAACATAAAAATTGCTCATGTCAAGAATGAAATTGAAAAAAATGTTGTGTTCAAAAAGCAATAATCTGAATTTGGTATCCTGTGCTAACCTGAAGGAGGCCTGAGTGTTGACAGAAAAACCACAAGATGAAATCTTGTGCCTTATTAAGGACACATTTACAGAGAGAAAACCAAGAGTTATTTTAGTCCCTCTTTTGATGGGGCAAAGAAGCAGAAAGCAGTTTTATAAAAAAACTTGTTTTCTCTGGGAGAAGATTCCTCTGCTTTAGGAAATGCATATGTTATCAGCAGAGATAGAGTTTCCTGATGGGTCCCTTGAGAAAACTTAAAGGATTTGCCACCAAGGTCTGAGCACAGAATTTCCTCCTAAGACCTTAGTATTTTTTTCTTCCTCTTCAGGAACTTCAAAGAGATATACTAAAATAATTTCTGAACACTTCCAACTTTTTGTTGTTTATCCAGACAGTATGTGTAGAATCTAAGCTTTTCCAGCCCAAGGCTTGATGTCACATCTTACAATATGGAACAAAACCAGACCCTATGAAATTATATCTTCTCCTGTGGTGCAGGAAGACCATTAAGGCTTTGTTGCAGAAAGTTTGGTTCATGCACACAAGCAAATATTTTATCTGAATAAAAATTATTTCAGTGCTAACAAAAAAATACAGTGTACATGAAAATGAAATTTTAAAAAGAGCTTGAAAGAGCTAATCCTGTGATGTTGGAGTCCACAGTATATGGTAAACTCTTTGTCTCTCTTTTTGCCACAAGATGAGATATTTGAACTATAATCTGATTTTTTAAATTTTAATCCATAAGGTGTTTCACACTCATATTCTAGTGACATGTATCTCAGTAGTATCCTTTTAATTGAAAATTTCTCTTGCAAATTTCTGAACTTCTTAGAAATTTAATAAAGAAACAAGGAAAGGAACTCTTGTTAGAAGCACATTCCCTTAAGTGTAACAGAATATTTTTATTTTTTTCTGATTTCAAAATTAGGCATGTGAATACATTTTAAAAGAAACATATCGAGAAAAGACTTACCAATTTTTGGAATTAGGTTATTCTGAAGATAGAGAATTTTTAAATCTCGACACCATTTGTCAAGATGCTCTAGCTTTTCTATTTCCTGCTGATGTAAAGAGATTTCTTCCAGGGAAAAAATTTCACAGTTGTTATGTTCTGCACGTCTTCTAACAAGATCTTCAGTGACTGAAAGTAACATTAGATGTCACATTTCCTTTTAATAATTTTCTGCATCTGATTTATGACAAAATTATAAAATCATTAAAATATTTTGTTCCACCATACCAAATAGCATGGTAGGAATGACAACAAAAATAAAATCTGCCAGAAAAGACATCAAGATATCAAGTACCAAGCAGGTTTGACCCACTGTGCCACAGTAAACATCTTTTGTGAAACACAATCACGTCACCTATAACATTTGGAAAGATCCATATGAAAACTGCTGAGTCTTCCATAAGAATGTGATACAACCCTTACAGAAATCAATCCAGCAGCCACTATTTTCAGCATAGCTTGGGTTGCAGATTGATTCATGCAGACAAGTAGTGGAGTGTTTTATGCTGCTTTATTTCCAGATGCCAGATGTTCACATCACAGACAGCAGTGGGGGGTGGGAGGAAGCAAACTGCAGTGTATCATCATATTCTTCCACCAGCACAGTGTGCACAGAAACAACCAGGATAAATGCTGAAAGTGGGCAGATAATTTTTTATGCCATAAACTTATAAATGTTTATGTTAGAATGAAATGTATACTTGGTATTTCTTAGGCACTACCAGCTCATCTGAGCCAACAAAGGAGTTTCAGTGGCTGAAAACCACCAGAGACCTGGGTTCAGTTATCATGGTGTAATATTTAATGCCAGGATATCTTTCAAGCAGTGAAAAGGCTCTGTATAATGAAGGTAAAGAAATTCTATAAGAACCAGTGCTCACTCCTGAGCTAGATGCTAGAATTTTGTTTCCAGCACAGTGCACCAAAAAGTGCCAGCATTTTCCTCCCCTTGACAAAAGTGAAGCACTGAGGAAAAACACAGGGCTTTATCAAGTTAGCATAAGTATTTTCATTATTTACAATGCTGAAAAAAGACCACAAAAAAGCCTTTAAAAAAGAATCTGAAGAAAATAAAGTAAAAAGAAAAAATACATAAAGATTTGTGAAAACAAACTGTTCCTACCATGCATTAATTAAAAGTATTCTTTCACTTCTTTGTCTCAGGGAGGTTTTGTGAACTCATCCAGTTTTATCAGTGGTCCTGGAAGGGCTGCACACATTCACACGGCCCAGCAAACCATGTACCAGTACAGCCCAAACTCACACGTGTGCACACAGCTCCTCTGTCTGCAGTCTCTGGCAAAGGAGTGAAACTGGTTGTGTTTATTTTATATTATTTAGAGATGTCCAGGCTTAAATCTCTCTTCTGCTCAACAGAGTGTCACCTGACAGAATTGATTTCCAGAATTTAATGTGGAGATGCACATACTGATTGAAGAGGGGAGCCTGTCTGCACATTAATCATACAGGGAAAGGTGTCTCTGTCTCTTTTAACCACATTGAGCAGGTTTGCTGCATCTGAACAATTATCTTCCCTTCTATTTGAAATTGATTAAAGTAATAGAGAAAAGAGAAAAAAAAAAAGGCAATAATCATGACTAAATAATTTAGTCTTCACAGTCAATATGAAAAAACATTGACATTTCTAATAAGTTACTTAGCAAATCTGCTGGAAATTAAAAGGAAAATAAAGTCAGCTTACTACGTGTTTGGTGGCAGATTTTTCAGTGCCATTATTACCAGGTAATTTTGAGCAGGAAAACAATACTCCTCAATCTGCACACATACAGACTGGTGGCAATATTATGCTCTATACCCTTTATACAAGAAGAAGTCATATGAACTATTCCTGACAGCTTAATTACAACCCAATTTCCATTTGCTGATGAAAATTGAAATTATTTTTGCAGTAATTCTGCAAAAATGTCCACTTTCATTAACAGATGATTTACATAGCAGAGACACTCATTCACAATAGAAGCTACAGAGAAGCTTTAGAAACCTAATTTGAGATCGTGTTGTAGGAACTGCCTGAATATTTGACATTTTTTGTAAGAGCTAGTTCATTTAAGAGGAATGAGGGAAACAAGCTTGCAAGAGAAAATAACTGTTAAATAAAAATTTTAAATAACAGCATCTCCAGGACATTGACAAACACATTGAACTCACTACAAAGTTCATTAACCAGATTGTCTGATGTTGTGTGCAGTAATGGGAGACTGAAGCAGCAACCTGAGAGATCACAGCTCCCAGGTTGCCAAGAACAGAGGAGGAAATGAGGGATGACATCAATCAAGTGGAGAAACACCTCTTGAAGTTCTAATGCCTGGACTTCCAAAAATTACGTTTTACCCAAAAAAAAAGAAGAAATTAAGGATAACATTAAAGCAATTGAAAGAATAAGCAGATGGACAGCTGCAGGTCTATCAGGAGATGGCAGGAGAAGCTGCATTTCAGAAAAGTGAAGTATGCAACCATTATTTTAAGACTCAAATTCATGCTGTGCTGTTCAGGAGATAAAGTCATTCTCCTTCAGGCAGTGCCTGCTCAAAGAGGGCACCTGCCAGATTCCTGCAGGGACAAGGAGCTCCTGTCCAAAGCACTGTTTTAGCCCAGCACGGACCTGGCAGTCCACTGATAATCAAAACAGATTTCAAGAAAAATCAGAGGAAGGGAACTCCTTTTTCATGAGTAAAAGGCGTGAGCACTCAGTCTTTTGGGTCACACTGCTGTACCTGTAAAAGATGATCAATTCATAAGTAACAGTGTGGAGTATTTCACCTCATTTGGGGTTTTTCCACGCGTGACAGACCTGGGCTCAGCCATAAGCCATCCTGTCCAGCATCCCCCTTGCAGGGGCTGCCCCACACTAAGAGGGGTCCCCACTGCTCCCCACTGCTCGCCCTCTCAGGGGCTGTTTTGAGAGGCAAGGAACCCCTGTGCTTTACACAGTGGGATAAAATGGGGGCCATGCCAGGGAGACGGAAAATCTGACAATCATCCAAGGGAGGCAGGAGGGCAGGGGAGCCAGAGGAGCGTGGGGATGGTGGGAAAGGGAGACAACTGTGGCAAGAGAGAACATCATTCAGAGAATTGTTTACACTGGAAAACACCTTTAAGACCATCGAGTACAACCCAGCACTGTCAAATCCACCACAAAACCATGTCCCTAAATGTCACATCTACATGAGTTTTAAATAACTCCAGTGTGTTGACTCCACCAGTACCCTGCTCAGCCTGTTCCAGTGCTTGACAACCCATTCCATGAACAAATTTTTCCAAACATCTAAGCTAAACCTCCCCTGGCACAACTTGAGGCCATCTCCTCTTGTCCTATCACCTGTTATATGGGAGAAGAAGGAGCCCTCTGGGAGCGGCAGAGAGCGATGAGGCCTCCCCTGAGCCTCCAGGCTGAGCCCCCCCAGCTCCCTCAGCCGCTCCTCATCAGACCCGTGCTGCGGCCCCTTCCCCAGCTTTGCTCCCTTCTGCGGACACGGCGGGGGCCTGCAGGGCGCGGGGCCCGTCCTGGAGAGTAGGGCAGGGGCCGGGGAGAGGAGGGAAGCGGCGCTCTCCGACACTCACTGCGCACCATGGCCCCTCAAGGCGCTCCGCCATTCCCGGGCGCCGCTGCCACAGCAACGGGGCCCGGCCCGAGCCCGGCGGCGCCGCCCCGGCCCGGCCTCCGCTCGGAGCTCAAATGGCTTTTCCTCGGGAATAGATCCCGCTGCTCGTCCTTGGCATGGCACTTCTGTCCTCCTCCTGCGTATCCGTCAACTAGTTTGCCTCACACACTTTGGGCTGAAAGCTTGTTTTCCGCTGTTTGTGAAAGCAGCCTGTTCCAGTGATTCACAGTCTTGTACGATTTTAGAATCAGAGACCAGTTTAGGTTGGAAAAGGCCTGTAAGATCATCAAGTCCACCCGTTAATCTCACACTGCCAAGTGACCACTAAACCATGTCCCCCAGTTCCAGGTCTACACGTCTTTCAAATTTTTTTTTGATTCCACCACTCCCCTGAGCAGCTTTTCCAATTCTGAATCCCAAGTGGCATCAGATCGAAGTGGTAACATCAGGAAAGTCAATCTGTATTTCCCACCTGTCTTCATTAACCTAAAGGTCTAATCATACCTAAAGGTCGTCTAATACTAACAGGAAATTCACCTATGAATTTAAATAGGGCAGTAGGAATTTTTACAATGATCAAATTAATTTATTTAGCCATTTACCTCTGATGTAAATGTGACTCCCCACAGCCACTCTGCACCTATCTGTATTGCTGATTCGAGGAGAATGAAAGTGTCACTGAGTTAAGATTCCTGGGATTTGTGAAGATGATGGGACACAAAGGAGCAGAAGTAGTTTATGCACTTTGACTCCATAGTGTTTGTCCTGGCATATCTGACTGGATAAATTACAATTCCACTCAGAGGACAGCGAGGTTTACACAGCTGGCTGGATGTGGCCCAGGACCCCTGCACACATTTACATCAAATTGCAGGCCTCTTCAAATAATTATTTTTTTGCTAGTAATATTATTTTTTTTTCACTTGGGAACAGAATACATAATCAAAGTATTAATTTCAAACAAGGAAAAAAAATCTTGGTTTTGCTGTGTACAGTACTTCAAATCCTGTGTTTATGTTGTAATACATTGAAATGCCTATATTATTTGGTTAAGCTAAAATCAAGGGGGAAAATTGTTCATCCCTTTTCCAGATATCCTAAATGATAGTTCTGAAGAAAGGAATATAAAGTCTGCAATTAATTAAATTACCATTTCACCAAATACTAAAGTGAGTGGGTTGACTTGACAGGATGCCAGATGCCCACCAGTTGTTGTTTTTTTTTTTGCACTTCCCAGCCTCAACAGAAGACGAGGAGAAAATGTAAGAAGCTTATGGATTGAGATAAGGGCAGGGACATCAAACAATTACCATCATAGGCAAAACTGACTCAATTTGGGGAAATTAATTTAACTTTTTGCCAATTAAACAGAGTATGATGGAGAGACATAATGACAAATCTAAATCCACTCTCCTTTTATTTCTCCCTTCTCCCCAGCCCAACTTCACTCCAAACCCTTGTACCTCCATGTCCTGAGTTAAGCCATGGTTTGTTTTAATCAGTGCTTATACAGGTCCTGTTTGACAAATCTAGTTAAGCTGCAGGAGTACTTCAAACAGGTTTCTTCTCACTTGGGATGAACACAAAAGAAGAATTCTCTGTATGCCAGTGACTGAGAAGTGTGTTTGTTTTCCTTCTTGTGAAGAGCAGTTTTGTTGATGACTCAGGGCTAAATTATTCAGGAAGATGGTAAGCAGCACTTTGGAGCATGTGCTTGCAAGGAACTGGTCCTCACCTGGTGATCTGGCACACACAGGGCAAAGCTGGGTGCTGAAGTATATTATTTACTGTGTTCTTTATTTTAATGCAGTTCTTTGGGGTTTTTTTGCTCAAATTATGTACCAGGATCTTTCAGGAGCAGAAGCCTGAAATCCTAGCATGAAGCAATGTACATGCCAGAGATAATGTAAAGAACCACATTACAAAAAGGGCAGTGGAGGTGAGAAGGAAGGAAAAGTTGCCTCTGGCATGCCTTTCCTGAAGAAATTCACTTTACTGCTTTAATACATTACAACTTTATTTGTTACATGTGTAAAAGAACACAATATGTATTTCTATGCAATGACAAAAATAAGCTTTATAGCATTATTATTACAGTGCTAGCATTTATAGCATTTATTGCATTATTAATACAGAAGTATTTTAACACATGACATTTGTCCATTTTAACATTTGACCTTGTCCATATATACACTCAGGTAAGGTGCTTCAATCCCAGAAAAGTGCTCTTCATGGACAAAACTGTTCTAATACTGCAGCTTACAGTCTCAGCTGATGTAAATCAGCTGATTGATTACCACTCAGAACTTAAACCTATGTATTTTTATTTATTTCCTATTGTATTACTGCTTTTTCAAATATTATTTTTTATTTTATTTGATTTTTCTGTGGCATTAGATAACAAAGTCACCAGTACAAAACAAGGCTTTATGTTTGCACTAAAGTACCATAAAACCCTCCCCCAAAGAGCACACAATCTGCAGGGCAGGACATGAACTCACAAATAACAAATTCAATGAAATACATGCAATTTCTAATAATAATAATTCATTACTTCATTACTGAAAAACACTATCAAATACAATAAAAATTATAACAGAAACAACTTCAATGATATGGAAATTCCAGAGATAGGGGGGAAAAATGTAGCATGAGAAAGTGTAAAAAAAGAAACAATATAAATGAAGTAACAGGTTTGCTCGGTGTATGTACAGACTTACAAAGAGATTTACAAAATAGTGCAGCCAGTTTATAAAAATGTACATGAAAAAGCAGATTTTGCAGAACTGGACTAAGTGGTCATAACCTGTATTCTGAACTGTGTAGTTTATTCCATATAACTTAAATAAAATATATTAATCTTTGTATAGTTTGACTTCTATGAGTGATGCTTTCAGGATAACTACAAACTGGACTTGCTCACAGATCAGGAGCATTAAAAATGAAGGCATGGCATCAATATTATCATCTCCCACATGAACATTCCCCCTATGAAACACTGCATGATAGATACTCAGGAATGACCCTGAAATTCAGCTGAAAACAGCTGAAGTAAGAGAGCATAAGACAAAGTGTAATGATAAAGATCATATATATTAAAAAAGCAATAAATTGTATGAACAAATACACAGGGGGGTATAAATCTACATCATAGCACTTCTGTTTAATTCTCTTTCTCTAAATAAGGTGCTGTATTAAAGGAGAGTAAACATTTAATCGCTGGGGACAAAAAAAAGCATACAATTTTAATTGTTTTCTCCATTTGTATACACATCAGTTAACCACTAATCAATAGTGATTTGATTGTGAGAGAATTATATTCCACAGTTATCCTAGGCTTGATACGGCAGTTAACAGAGGCTGCAAAGACTCATTACCTCTGAAAGCTGGGATTCACACATTTAAATTGGAAACCTTTTTCAGTTTTTCTTCAGAAAAATCTTGGCTTCGATTTTTCATTTATCAGGAAGAAACTTATGATTGTGCCTCTTTTCAGAGGAAAAAGATAAGGCATGTTTTTATGTCTGTTGGAATATATGGAAGGGAACTGCCAAAGCCAACCAGTCTGGTAACAGTCTAGAACTTTGTACACTCAATATTGATGAATATGAGGGAAGGCAGATCTTAACAGATCCCGAGCATTTTATTTTTAGCCCTTGATCTCCAGTTGAGAAATTGCCCCAGGAGTTCCCTCTCTCCTGATCAGAACAATTCTAAATAACAATTTGTATTTATTAATAGACAGAGTATGGCAATTTATTATAGACCTTATTTTTTTCAATCTCAATCAGATTTTTCTTTCATAGTTTACAGTAAACTAATGAGTTTACAGTGAACTCTTCTAGTTTTCAGCATAATTGCTCTGATGACTGCAGGGTAATTGCACTTTTAGACTTTTCTCTCAAAATGGGATTTAACTTTCCAGATTATTATTCCAAGAGATTATTTAAACACTAAAGATCTTTATAATCATTTCGTTTAGATGTATTTTAGTAATGGACCTTTTTTAATAGGGATAAAATAGATAACAGAATATTTACATGTTTTACATAGTGATATTGACTCTCAATTGTCTCTGTATTTTAAATAAAGAAGAGTAATTATTTAACACTTACAATATTATTCAAGTGCATTAACTACAAGTAAATATGAGGATGAATATTATAAATACTCTTTTATTTACATAATATATCAGTTATCATATGTACTCAGCCACTATCCAAATCCTTTATCTTTGAAAGCATGTTGTAACAAGAAATTAATATGTAAAATATGGGATAATGTAATTTTTATTAAAAATATATTTCATGGGAATTATGAAACATTTTTTATTATTGAGATAAGATACTACAGGTACAGCACTTCTTTGCATGATTTCTTTCAGGTCGTCACCAAGAACTAAGGCCTCAGTCACATTTGACCAGAAGAAAATAAAGCTAAAATTAATTTTGTTTTAGAGGAAGAATACTATTAAATCCATTTTGTTTTTTTTCTCCACAGGAATATGTAACCACGGCCATAAGGAAGGATCCAGGAGTTCGATGCTGAAGAGCTAATGAACATAAATTTGGGGAGGAAGAAAAATGAAAACTGTTATTTAACTCATTTCAAAATGCACAGAAGTAACAACTCTGCTTTTAGGTTTTTACCCAGTGCAAGAGACGAGCACGTTTTGAACTGTGAAAGTCCTGTCTCACAGTAACCTGTGTCAATCTGTGTTTAGTTTAGTCCTGCCACACAAGTGCCAAGCTCTCTACTCCATCCTGTTGTACCTGCTTTGGTTAACATTGACAGTGACTCTCAAACCCAGAGTGAGCTTTCAAGCTCTGCTGTTTCAGCCCTCACATAAACAGTTCCACTGACTTGAAAGAGCCATCCGTGGTGCCCCCAGCTTGGCACACTGTGAATAGGACATTTTGTCACCATAGGCAAAGTGATCAAATGCCTGCACTCCTTTCTCTAAAATGCTTTGTTCTCAGGATTAACACCCTCCTTCTAAGAGCTGAAAGAAAGGTTTTCCAGGTTGTATCTGCAGCTGTGCAGATGTCTTTAGATCTCAGAAGCTGAACTGCACTCAGCCAGGAAACTGATGAAGAAGGCTGTTCTGTCCACACTGTAAGGAACACAAACTCCACTTGGTTCCTTTTTTTCACTTTTACTGTACAAAGTAAAGACATAAAGGAAATAGCAGAGCCAGGACTGGGATGACCAACTCAAAGTACAAATAAATCAGTGCTCTTGTTTTAAGGGTTTGAGCTGCAGCAAGGCTTAGAAATGCATGATAAACAGAAACTGGAGTGTGAGGAAGAGGCTTGAGTGAAAAAGAAAAGGGAATAGGAGAATGTTTGTTTTTCAGATATTCTGGACCGAATCATTTTGATGCTGCTTCACTGCTTCAGTGGAATGCAACCAACTCAGAGCAGCACAGCACCTGGTCCTGCTGTTCAGTTCACACTTGGGAAGGCTTGTTTTGTCTGATACTGGAAAACATGTTTTCTCTGAGCTGAAGAACAGCAATTGTTAACAGCTTACGCTATTTAGACACTGCTGCCAGACAACGGAAAGAAAATATATAATCCAAATGCAATAAAAAAGGAGCTGTAGACATCAAAGTGGAGTAATTTGCAATGAGAACTGACAAAGGTCCTGCAGTTAAACCTTCTTTTAATGAAAAGTCCATGGAATCTTTCTGATAGGTTTGGACCCTGTTCCATAATAGGACTCATCCTCAAAAATATGGAATTCTTTCTAAACTTAAACGTCTACTCACCAATTGTTCTTTATTTCTTATTATTTTCTGTGGGGAAAAAAAAGAAGAATACATTTTCTTGTGATTTAAATTACAGTTTCTTATAATCATTATCAAGATGGTTATGATTATCAGTAGGTCTTGTATGACAAATTCAGCTGAGCTGCAGGACTACTTGTTTGAGCAGGTAACTTCTCACTTGTGATGAACATAAAAGAGGCATTCTCTGTATACCTGCTGCTGAAAAGCTCTCAGAGTGTGTTTTTCTCTTGTGAAGAACAGCTTTGTTATGACTCAGGGCTAAGCTATTCAGGAAGAGGGAAAGCAGCACTTTGGGGTGTGTGCTTGAACACACTGGTCCTGACCTGGTGGCTTTGGTAAAGCCAAAGTTTTAGGGACTTAGAGACATAGGAAGAGACTGATACATCATCTGTCAAAAAGTGGGACTCTCATTGCACTAAGGCTGTCTAAGCTGTTCCTGGCTGTTTCTAACTTCCAACATATCCAATTCAAAGGCTGAAATCTGCCAGATAGTCTTGGTGCCCTTGGCATATGCTGATCTCCTGAACCCTGACAGCTTCAGAAGCAAAAAGATCCTTTTGAGCTTCACTTTCACCCCATAAAAATTCAGATAAGCCCAAACCTTTTAGTATTAGAAGCATTTTGTATTTTAGATATTTAGAATTTTGTGGTGCAAAAAAAGGTGAAACAATGGTAATTCATAAATCCAGCACATCCATACTTGCTTTCAGCATGAAGGCCTGTGTGTGAGCTAATGGTGCGTTGGGCTAGAGAGGCCAAATTATATCAATTCTGTAGTCCTTGGGAGGTGGTTATGTGGAGAGCATCATAATTAGCTGGTTTTATTTTTTTCACTTAAAAAAAAAGGCTAGGTCTGGTGGCCTGGGGGTGGATTTCAGTGCAAGGCTTGAAAGTGCATCTCTGGAATCATAAATTGCACTTCTGTATTTGCATCATGTTATGGTATATTAGGTTTACCTCCCTTTTATGCTACAGCATTTATTGCACATTATGAAAGGCAGGTTTTTGAATGAACAGAAAGTTTTTATGAATACAAATCAGTAACTGGTAAAACCAAATACTCCATCAGTATCTTCAGATCCCACATTCTATCTTCTGCTATGAAAACAGCAGCAGGAATCTCCTTCCTCCTCTTAATATAAAATTTCTAAATTCCTCTATTCATCATATGACACTGGAAGTACTTACCAAAGCTTAGTTGTTTTGAAAAATTTATCGAGACTGAAGAAAGATGACACAGCAGCATCTTGGGACAAAAGAACTGTGAAATTAAATGCAAAATGCTGTAATAGATTGAAGGTTGCATTGGTCCCCATTTGACCATATACTGCTCTTATTAGGATTAATAAGACCCAAGGATAGAATTTGGTCCTCAGATGTGACTTAGTGAAAAAAAATAAAAATGGTGAAAATAAAGAAATTCTATACTTACAAACTAAAATCATCAGCAACAAAGTGGCAGACAGTCCTCCCAGAAAATATCTGAGAACATAACAATATCCAGAAAGGTTAGAAAAAGCCAGAGGATGCATATTGAGTTAAAAGAGGTGAAGCCTGAGTGGGAGGAGGAGGAAGGGTTCTTGCAGATGAACCCTCTGAACTCTGGTAGGTGAACTGTAATTTGAAACTTTAAATTACGTAATCTATTGAAGATAATCTGGAAAGAAAGATCTCAGCATTCAGACTGAGAGAAAAACCCACTTAGAAAGACATGTATCCACTTTGATTTTTCTCAGCCTGCCAAAACCCCTGTCAAAGCACACTTGGCAAAGTAGCTTTCATATCTGCATGCATATTTCTTATTTTTGTGCATATCTATATAGCTCAGATATTTGCCTGCATCGACTGTCATGTGAAAATATTTTTTCACAGTAAGATACATATGACTTTCAAAATGTGACCCTCATTTAAGTTTTATTCACCAGTTGAAATGAAGCAAGCACTCATGTCAGAAACAGAAAATAAAAGAAATAAAAATTACCTTGTACATACTGAAATGATTAAATACATGATCAGTGCAATCATCTGAGAAATGACATTTTGCACTGTCCTGGATTCTAAAATAAAAATCAGGAAAATAATGGGTTTCAGTGAAAGTAAATATATGACAGGAGGTGTTTGCAAAGGCTACCTTCAGCCTGTGAGACCAATCTCTTCAGTTGCTTTTAAAGAGAACTTGCCTCGAGTGATTCAAAGCAGAAACCTAATTTTCATGCTCTGGGTGTCTCTCAGGAGTCTTTTTCCCCCACAACTACAGAAACACTGTGCCCTCCATGCTCTCAGAAAACAAGCCTTTCTGCATAATTGCCTGTTGCAGTTTTTGCTCCCATGCCCTTTCCTCCATTTTCACTCCTCTTTTTCTTCTGAAAAATGGGTGAGTAAAAGATGTGAGCTGGGGGTAGTAATCAACTAAATACCAGTTTTATGATTTTGTTATTTTTAATCATTCATTTAAAATACATGTTTTAGTAAATAAATTCTATTCTGCAAGGGGCCAGGTCCATATTTTTAATGTATTTTCACTTCACTCTAAAAATGCGGCATGCCAGAATAAGAACATATCATACCTGCATTGCTCCAGGTCTCTTCATTTGCATTTATTATAAATGAAGAGCAGGATTTTGAAGCACAAAATGGTTCCTCAAAATGAAGAAGCTCATCATCTTTGGTGAGAAATGCTCCATTAGATGCTGGAATTTGCCTTTGTGACACATGGGTATTATATTCAGAAGAAAAGTCTGAATCACCTACAAGATATGCACGTATAACTAAGATTGTACAAAAGGAGAGCTCTGAGACTTTGTATTAATGAATTTAGGAATTAATTAGTGAATCACAGGAGAGGTTCCAAATTGTTATGGGTAGGGAATTGGTGGGTTGAAATAAATGCAGGAGAAAATATGCAGAGTAAAGACAAAACTGCATAGAGCATAACAGATGAAGTTATTGAAAGAGCCAGGCAAAAGCAGACAGTGCCAGGTATTAAACACACCAGAATAAACATTCCTGGTGATGACTTTGCATTCAAATTCAGTCAATGACTTTTTGGCACAGAGGTCATTGCAGATTCATACTCAGTTTTAATGCCAGGAGCTCTAATTATCTCTTAGAATTCTGTAGCTCATTCTCTCCTTTACCTGCACACCTTGTCAGAAAACACCTGCAAAACTTCCAGAAAGAGATACCCAATCCACACTAAACATGGACTGCAATGTCGTAGCTTGATTACCAGGTACCTGATCAGGGCTTACCAATATCACTGTTACTGGCTTCTAGTTTACTGCATCCATCAGGCCAAGGATCCTCTACGTGGGAAAAATCCATCCTGCTGGGAATGGTGGAGCTGAGCCATGAGCTGGAGGCACTGAGATTGAACAAGCTGTCAAGAGAGCGACGGATTTTCTTCCTTCGCCTGAATACACTAGAAAGAAAAGAAATGTTGCCAAGGAATAGAGCTAATTATTCTTGCTGAGCAGGGACAGAGCTCTAAAGCTTGCAGGAATGACAAGAAAGAACTAAGCTCTGGGTGCTGCTCCCAGCACTGTTCCTGACCCTAGGCATGTCACAGGAATGGCTGCTGCACACCACAATATGTCAGGGAATGTATCAACAGGGCTGATCATGCTGTTGTGACACTGGATACTGTGGTACCAAATGATATCACTGCTACTGTTCTCTGATAGTACTCTGAGTGTTCCATGCTACCCATGATTTTCACCCTGCTATATCCTATTTGGAGCAGTCTGGATCCATTGAACTTCATGTTTTTTGAAGTAGATTTTACACACCTTCCTAAATTGCTCTTTTTCTTAATCAAAAGATGTTTTTCATTGAGTAAGAATTCCAGGACCAGACCTTTTTATTTAAATATATGTGTGTGTGTTTTAGACAAAGATATTTATATATATACTTTTGTCTTAGTCCTTATCAGAGTAACATCCCATTGGCAAAATGAGCTGTAGCTCTCTCCTTTTCCTTTATTGGACACAACTTCAATTATAGCAACAACTGTGCACTAAAGAGTTTTTGGGTAGTAAGATGTGACTGAAAATCAGGTCATTTCATTCATGCACTCTTTAAAGCAATTGAGATGTTCCCATTCAGAAGTAATGCTGGTCTTATGCCAAGCAAAATGTAGACAGACACAGAGACACCTCCAGATACACCTCTAGACAAGGCCAGAGATGTGGAGGCAATTGCCAACATGGAGTCAAATCTGCACATAGTTCACTTACCGAACTAAATTCTCTTTATATGTAACACTTGTGTGGGATGGTGTCAGTGTTATGTTGCCCTCTTCATCAGACAGAAAACTGTCTTCTGTCAAAACATAATAACCATTCGAAAGCAGTCGAGGGCTGCGGCGGCACGAAGGAAGGGAGCCTGTCAGAGGATTTGTGGAGCACTCATTGGTGGGATCATCATCCAGAAAGGCACAAATACAACTGGAAAAGAGAAATGAAAGCCTCTAATTTAGACAAGGTCTGGACAGAGCAAACCCACAATTTAATAGTAATGAATTTACATTCCCAGCTGATGGGGATTGGTAATGACATAGATTTAAAATATGTGGATGTAATGATATTACTCTGTACTAGGGGGTTTTAGCCAGCTGACGTGTGCACCACACGATCCAGAGCTTCAGATTACAGGAGGGACACATTCCAGGGGAGCATTTCCTGAAGCATGGAGCCAGCTTGAGCTCAGAAGTGCTCAGTGTGTTTCCATGGCAGTGCTCTTGGCCAAGGAGTCCTGCCAGACCTACACCGACCTGGAGCCATCAGAGGCATTCCAGCATTTGGCTTCTCTGGGTTCCTCTACATGGCACAAACTGGGTGACCCTGAGCCAGGCAGGATTTATCTGCTTTTTTATGAAAAATTAAGGATACATGACTTTTAACTCTCACAAATCCTAGAATGCCATACAGCTGGAACAACATGGGATAAAGCCCACGTATTATTATAGCTCCATCCAGCACTGAAACACAGTTGACTTTGGGATGAAATACAGCACAGAAAAAACATACTCTCTGATATTTAAAATAGAAGTGAGTAATGACAGAGGTGAAAGGATCTAAAAGTTGTAGACAATGTACTTAGTTTGACTAATATTTAATTTATGGTTATGCCTTTCCCCTTAACACTTACGAGTTCCAAATTGCCATGCAGTGACATCATGGCAAGAAAAAAAGACACTGGATTGATTTAGTGTCTGACCTGTGTTTCAGTAAGAGGTTTAACTCTCCCATATGGCATGTCATGAAGAGATACCATAATTTCAGTGTAGGGAACAGCAGATGGAAGAGAGATGTTCCACAACCCTGTAACTGCAAAGCCAATCTCCACAGCAGTACTTCTGAACTTCCATTTCAGGCAGTAATTAAATTATTATCAGCACTATAGTTCTCAGTGGCCCAAAAGGGATTTTTACAAAACCTCCACCAAAACAAAAATAAAATTAAGCAAGTATAACTTTCCTTAGTACCTTGGAGAAATATGTCTTGAGAGGCTGTGTCTATGCTCTCTATTAAATGGTGTTGAACCTGGAGAGACAAAGGTGAAAAAAGAAGGAATTGTTATCATATTCAGTGACAGGTAGTTTGTGCATACCAGAAAGATGATAAAAAAAGCCAAAAATTAAAATGAAATTAAGGGAATAATTAAAGGAGATAAAACGTATGAAAGAATTGTGGACAGTGTTTATAGGAAACTCATCTCAGCCAGGACACACAGAATCAGAGCCAACAGAAATCAGCTACTTGCACTCTGCCCAGGTAACAGACTTTAGAGAAATAATTATGGACACAAATACAACAACTGCAGTAATTTTAAGGTCTTTTACCAGAAATCTGCTTCATGCTAAAGCTAGAACCTGAACAGGCACTAGATACAGAGTAAAATGGAAAGGCCACCGTTACCACTACGTTACATTTTTCAGATGAAAATTGCAGACATAGCACAATGAGCACAAGGATTGCTACAGTGACAAATATTTGACAGTAATATTGTGGCAGGAGACTAGGGAAATAGGATTTGTCTGGATTACCATGGCTCAAGTGTGCAAAGTGCTGCTAGATGTTCTGTACCTGACAGAATCAATCTTACAAAATATGAGCAAGGGCTATCCATAGGGAGAATTTATGTTTATTATTACATGAAAAGATAAAGATAAGATCTTTCCTTATATTACTTTGTCTCTCCTGAATCTTTAGAGCTTCAGACTTACAACACTGGTAGTAAATGCTCATCCTTCACCTCTGAGAGGAGATAGGGCTAAGAGAATTTTATATTTTTATGTTTAGATATGAGCTGAGGCAAAGAAAAGACACAAAGGTCAGAGTTTCCACTTTGGTAATCTTGTTTATCCTCCTTGGGAGCTCAGTTGTCAGTCACAGGCTGGGTGTGAAGGCTGACTCAGCCTTGAGACCAGGCAAGGTGATGAAAGAAGAGAAGTAAAACTTTCAGGTATTTTTTACAAACCAGTCCTATTACCTATTACATACTGTTTCTCCTACTCTTTAGAAAAAAAAAAAAATCACTTTACCATGAATGAATTGTGCTCTAATGGCCACAAAAATAACTTGAGGAAGAGAAAATGGAAAGAATTTGGGGGAAGGTACAGAGAGATCAAGAAGCATCAGTCAGAATGCCACAGAGCAAATTGTACAAACAGTGGGACCAGTGGTGTATTTCATAGTTTGACATGTATTAGAGCTATTTTTAACATACAACTGCCTCCTGAAAGAATTTCTCTTATTTTAGACAAAATCATGATTCTTAAATGTGTAAAAATCTTATATTCAAAACAAAGAAATGCATTCAAACTCTAGAAGAAAATACAGGACGGACTGAACAAGCAGTTTGTAGATCTGGATATAAACTAAAACCAGTAAAATCCTAAGTCTTATCAATCAAAAAAGATCCTCTCCACAAGGTATTTATTTGTATTAAAATTCTGACAAATGTATCTAAATTTATTTGCTCCTGGAGTTGATGCAGCATGTGATGTTCCATACATCTTGAAAAGGATTGTTTCATATACCCTAGGGTAACAGAGAATATAGATTAGCTGTAAAAGAGTTTAAAAATAAATGGAAGCATGTTTTATTTCATCTTATTTGAAAATTAGGATGTGTAAGATAGTATCAGCAAAATAGATCAAATTATTAGTTATAATGTATTCTCACTTAGGCAAAAGTAACTGATTCTAGGGCAAGTTTGTTTGAAAAGGATATATAGAAGTATATTTCAGGATCAGTTATATCTATCACAACTCTTTAATAATCTGAGAGTGAAACTTTCCAGCAACAGAAACCCACAGCACAGCTGCATTGCAGGCAATTCTTTCAGTTATGATGTTAAAAAGTAGCAACATCTAAAAAAGAACAACTTTTAGGAGTGGCAGCTTTCCTATGGGGTGGTGCTTTCTCTAGAAATTGTTGACACATTCTGACCACAGAGGCAGAACAAACCACAGTCCTTCTGTTCCTCATTTGAATTCTCTCATAACTTTGCAAGGTATGTCCCTGCAGGATGTTTATTTGCCACCCTCCATAAAAATAAAATTTAAGATAAAATAGAGTATATTAATCTATTTATAAAAGAAAGTGAGCAATATACACATGCAGATAAACTACTAGGGAGGCATTTCTCTCTTTTCAAGAACAGTTAATAATAAGCTATAACTTGCTTTTAAACTATTTTAAGTAACAATAATATCAAGCTTCTGTGAACAGTCATAGAACAGGCATTCCAACAGATTTTATTGCTGCCCTTGATCATGAAAGTTGTTGGCTCATGTATAGAGAGTTCTTGAAAATAATTCAATCAATGATGGAGAAAACATGGAAAAATCATGTTGTAGACAATGCTGCACAGTGTTCTGCTTTCATTTAATATTCAGTCCTATTTCTGGGCTATTAATAGCGTGAGAAGCTATAGTCATGACATTGCAAAACAAAGCTTTTCAACCAGCACTGTACAATGGAGCAGTGGTGGTGTATCTGTAATCCACGAAATGAGCCATCAACACAGCACATCTAAATTATGGCATGAAAAAAAGCCAACAGCTCTTTGAAATCTCACTGAAAGCGAATCTGAGGTGAATGTGGCAACATTTTATGTCAAGAATCAAAATAAAAACTTAAGGCAACAACCCCCTTGGATTTCAAAACACAAAAGTTCATGTTGTAATATAAACAAAAAGTCACTGTCCAAACCAGTCAGTTTTAACTACCTTTGCCCCAAAAAATCAAATTAGTGTTTAAGCCAATGACGTTTGCAATTTAAATATTTACATTAGTACCTACCAAAATATAATGCTAACTATTCAAACAACTGAAACCCAGGCAACCAGGTTTATTCTATTGCATCTACCAAGCACAAGTGTCTACAAAGAGTTTTATTTGATCACACATATCAGTTGTTTTCGAAGAGCTGTTTTGTCTTTTCTTGCTGCAGGTAATGATAGCAACACTCACAAAAATGCACAAAAACTTTCTGAAGAACAGCACAGAAATTAATCCAAAGCTTATCTATTCCTCAGCTGACAAATATATTAAGAGATAAATAAGTCTAAAATCCTTCAAACCTGGAAAATCCATTTCACAATTAACACATGCGTGCAAAAATTTTTCTCTTCATCAGCCCGAGATCCTGTGGGATGGTGGAGAATGTTCCTTGAGCAGCTTCCAGAGAGAGCTCAGCCCTGGCTCTTTGGCTGGTGAAGGATGTTCCTTGAGCAGCTTCCAGGGAGAGCTCAGCCCTGGCTCTTTGGCTGGTGAAGGATGTTCCTTGAGCAGCTTCCAGGGAGAGCTCAGCCCTGGCTTTTCGCTAGGGCAGGTCTAGGAAGTCGCTGTTTGCTTTTGAACACAGCCCGTGCAATCAGCGGCACAGAGCCCGAATGAGGTCACGCTTCCTGTGGAGTAGCCTCACATCAGAGGCATTCGCTCTGAAAAGCAAAGGGGAGATAAAGATTAGCCCAGTGAACGCTCTGCCACTGCTGCTAAAGAGAACCACTACAAATAATGTCTCGCTCCAATGATCATACAGAGAACAAAGACAGAACCTTTCCTCATCAGTGACACAGAGTTTTGTTTCGGATTTGCTTTTCTACCTAGCACAGAAAACTTTCAAGTTGTGTGTGCAAATCGTTCCATTTGTTGAAATACTTGTGAGCCTGACAGGCTTTGATGTAAGAAAATGATCCAGTTGTCAAAAAAAAAAATAATAAGAATACATTTTGCAAAAGCTCTATTGTACAGAAGTAAGATATGGTGAGAGTTCAGAGCTATGTTTCACAGCTGAAAACATTACTGGAAATATATGCCATGCAATTTTAATATAAATTCCACTGAAAGGAGAAAGGAATAAAGCCATTTGTAAACATATTCATTGTTGCATGCTAAATGTTTCATACTGTGTAAGGTATCCATTCATCATATCTTAAAGTATAAAAAATAAAGTCAAATCCATATAAGAGAAATGGAGCCTGAATAAGATGTCCTGGCAATCAAAAGGATTTGGCCACAGAACTATTACATACAGAAGTAGTATCAATCAGCTTCTTGACACTGAATTGTACAGCCTTAGGCGGTAAAATTTAATCTCCAAATAGATAAAATGATCTAGTAGTTTTCTTTCCTGATGTCTTTATGTATCACTGACAAAAAATGAAAGCATAAATCTAGTAAAATATGATTGATTAGATGATAGTTTGTGGGTGAGATTTTTTCCCCCTGGAGAGGGAAAAATACTTCCACTGATAAAAGGAATGTAAAAACCACAACTCCCAGAAAAGGAAACAAAAATAGAAATTAGGCAATTAGGATGTTGCAAAACACCTTCTGTTTTGTGAGTTATACTAAAATGAAGATTTTATGGTCCTTTTGCTGAAGCATGATAATAAGGACATAGTCCATTTTCACATCAGTTCTTTTAATTTAGTGGAATTATGTCAATGAGGAAATTTAGTCCAGCACTATTTCCATGGATGCATGGGCTTCATCACAGCAGCATTTCCCTGGCCACCCTGCCTCTCTACAGGCAATGAATATAAATTCCCAATGATCTTTAAAACTAGGTCACCTACAGAAGAATTTCTGTACACACACAAATTTACTCCTTGGGCATATTTTTGGTTTCTTTTCTTATTCTTTTCAACAGGAAGCAGTTAATTCCAAGCTTGAACTGCTTTTCTGAAGGACATTGGCATTTCATGTTTGTCTGTATAGTTAAAATATATTGTATCTATATCATATTCAGGCTTGAAGGTGTTTTCTTTTTTAATCACTGCTATTTGTATCTGATACTCACTGTTCCACAAGCTTTTGATGCATAAACTTCATGCATTGGTGAATATTTTATAAGTGAGTGTAGACTATAGTTAATACACACACACACAAGAGTTTATATACAGGATTTTTTTTTGTTCTTTACCCTCAAATTTCCTACTCCACCACTCTCAACAATCCACCTATCTCAACAATAAAAACCTCAAACCGGGTTTCAAACTTTACAAAATGAGTACACCAGCAAGCTTACTTGCAGAAGTTTTATGCCTGTGGTACACATTATCATTCAACCCACAAAAGAAAGGAAATTAGAAATTACCATACTAAATACCACCTATCCCAGGCTCATTCTGCTTTTATTGCAACAGATTGTGCAGAGTCAGACAGTCCAAGAGAGGTGGGGCTGGAGCAGCTCCGTGCCTGGGCTCCCATCAGCACTGAGCTGAGCAGGGACAGGCAGAGGGTGCTTTTATAACCACATGGATACAGACACGTACAGCGGACAACACGGGCAACAGGGACAAAGAGAGAGCACTCACACACACAGCACCGACAGCCTCATCCCGGCCACCCCTGTGGCTGAGCAGAGCCGAGGTGCAGCAGTGAGGATGCACAGATACACATCTGTCCGTGTCCCTCCAGCAGCTGGGCTCGGGTGCTCTCTCTGCCCAACAGCTGCCCCCAGATCCCGCTCTCACCAGCTCCATGCACCCGGACCTGTGAGCCCTGTGAGCCCTCAGGGCCTCAGCGCCGCAGCCCGGCTGGTGCAGACCCTCACACACAGCTACAGCTGGATGGCATTCCCCAGCTCCTCAGCAGCCCTCTGAGCGACACCCTAGCCCGCTGAGGGACACCCCAGCCCGCTGAGGGACATCCCAGCCCACTGAGGGACACTCCAGTCCACTGAGGGACACTCCAGCCTGCTGAGGGACACCCCATCCCACTGAGGGACACCCCATCCCGCTGAGGGACACCCCAGCCCGCTGAGGGACACCCCAGCCCGCTGAGGGACACCCCAGCCCGCTGAGGGACACCCCATCCCAATGAGGGACATCCCATCCCAATGAGGGACACCCCATCCCAATGAGGGACACTCCAGCCTGCTGGGGGATACCCCAGCCCGCTGAGGGACACCCCAGCCTGCTGGGGGATAACCCAGCCCACTGAGGGACACCCCATCCCACTGAGGGACACCTCAGTTCAGTGAGGGACACCCTAGCCTGCTGAGGGACACCCCATCCCACTGAGGGACATCCCAGCCCACACGTGTCCCACGCCCCAGGCAGCAGCTCCTCTCAAGCCCGAGCTGCTCTGGTGTTGACTCCTCTGGGTGGGTTTCTGGCCACAAGGGCTGACACTCTCTGGGACAGCCCTGGGAAAGGCCCAGCAGACCAAGTGTTTCTTCCTCTGAAATCCTTCATTCAGATTTCCACCTGCCTCTGTGCCCCCAGGCTCCTCTGGCTGATCAGAAAGGTTTTGGATGGGCTGATGGCTCCTGGAACAGGAACAGCAGCATGCAGGGAATTCTCTGGGCTCCCCCCACGCTGTTGTCCCCCTGAGCTCCTCTGTGATGATGAGCAGATGAGCTTTTAGCACTTATGACTTTGCCATCTCAATGGCCCACTGCAACAATGCACTGCACTGTTATGCTAAACACACAATTTTCAGGAAGGGTACTTTCCTGGTAGAGTGGCCATGGTGGAGAGAGTGGAGTGCTTATTGATTGAACATAATTGAGAGTAATGTGATGCTCCTGTAACTCTCTTTGAACCTCCTGGAAACTTGAAACCTTTAATTTTCCACAAACTTCAGTAACCATCAAATCAGGCCGTTTTTCCTATATCACAGGTCTGTGTCAATATTGTTTATATAGTACTCAAAAGTAAAAAAAAAAAATATTCTGAGATATCTGAAAATTAATTGAAAAATTTTTAAAAATCCAGCAGGGGAAGGGCTTGTCATGAGAATCTCTGAGCAGCCTCACTGGGCCAAAATGAAGGTCTCTGAAACTCTCCCTGCCTGCAGTCTTGCTGCAGGGCAAATTAAGACCCATTTTAGTTCACCTTTGTGAATGATAACATTTTGAGTTAAGTGTATTCCTTTATGCAGCAGAAACACTAAGCAATATTTGAGAGGCTCTGGTAATTAAAAAAAAAAATAAAAATCACCACCCTAGACATTTTATTTCAATTTCAAGGAAAGGCAGATCGTGCATTAAGTTAGCATTTTTGTGCAGGTTGCAGAATTGTCACATCATATATGACTTTAATAACCTTATCAGGTCAGCTGTATGAACAAAGATTAATTAGACTGAACAAAGATTAATTTGCCTTATAGTGGAACAAATCTATTTTTAATGATATCAGATGGAAATCCCATCACACTTTATCAGAGACTTTCTGAGTTCTAGGATTGATTTTTGCCCCCATATTCATTATTTTAGCTTAATTGTTCCTGCAAAACAGGCAAAAATGGGCATTTCTCGTTTGCATGATGGTGTACAATGAATAGACCTGTAAAATTTGGAATTAGCTCTGAGCTTGCTGATAGACCCATACTGCTTAGATCTCAAGAGCTTACCTGCAATAATGCTATGTCAGCCACTTCTGTATTATCGCACAGACACAGTCCAGATAGATAAAAAATGTTTTAAATCAAGTAAGCTTGTGATGTACAATGATATTTCTCTGTACAAAGCCATGACCAGTCTGTGTCGTATCTCCTTGCTTCTTGATTATATGATACCATAGAGAAATTTTATTGGTATCCAAACCTGATGTAGACATGGTAAAATGTCCCATCATGATATAAGAGCAGTGTAAAAATAGACATGGGAAAAATACAAGAAGTGCTCCCATTACAATCTGTAACTCTCCCACCCTGCGTTGGAAAATACTGCTTTAAAACCTATTTTATCAGAGGAAGAAAACAAAAGGAAGAGGTTCAAATCCATCATCCAAAGCAGAATTTAGTCAAGGTTTCTAATAGAACTCAGGTGAGTCCTTATTATAGTTCTTCATAAATTTCCTCACAAGAAGATCTGACCGTTACTGCACAAGAAGGTAGGAACACTAAAAATGCAACAAATACACAGATCTATACTAAAAACTGTCCGACCTAATTTTATAAAGGATGACAAAAGTTCATGAGTCAGCACTCTGCATTGTGTGCTGTGACTGTAAACAGCCAGGGCAGTCAGCTGTTGGCCAGTTGTGCTCCAGCAGCACCTTATTTGCAGAGAATAGAATATTAATGCACAGATCACTGGTGAGAGCAGGGAATGAGTGGGAACAGGTTTGAGGTGATGCATGAATGGTGTACACCCATGGTTCCTAAGCTCACAGGTCATCACACTTCCAGCACAAATCTACATGACACATTTTAGCACACGCAGACTGAGAGGGAAAGGACGGGGACTAAAGCAGGCAGGACAGTGTGGGGACACTGCTGACTCTTGGCTCTAAAGGGTTAAAAAGCTATATTAAAACCCATCACTATGTGACTAACCCAGGAATAACACAGAAGACATGGAGAAGACTCAATTGCCCATATTCCTGTCTGCCATGTCACTGTAGTTAATGCTGGACAGACCACCTGCATAGCAGAACCTGGGTGGTAAAAGCTGAACAGGCCACATAGAAACACATGGCTTTAGGGACCTTCCCAGTGCTCTAACTAGACACATAAAAATCTCGTCTTTGGTTGGGGGTTTTCTTATGACATTTTTAGTCCCAAAATAAAAATTAATATTCCTCTGGAGGTGGCCATGCACTGCTGCCCACTGTACCTGGGAATCTGTGGTTCCTGATGTGATCTACATGGAACAGAGGGTCTTGTAACACTGAAGGCTTTTGGCCAACATATGATGGTAAAGGATCATGGAATGCTTTATATATACTGAAAATCAGTAGCTGAGAGGTGCTGGTACTACTGGTTCCTGAGACAACAGTAGTGGCAAAATACTGATCATTCTGACATCATGGGCATTTCTATAGTAAATCCTACTAAGTGAAGCCTAAATGAAAACCATTAACAGCTGAAGTGAAACTCTAATAATGTTCTTTAAAATGCCTGTCTTTACACAGCAACCTTATCAGTTGTCTCTCTGTAGCCTGACATTGACTGAGTCCCTTTCTGCCTCTACACCAGTATTTAAGCAAAGTCTAGATTTGAGGCTTGTACTGAGATTCCACAGAGCTTTCTGGAATTGTTTGCAATTTTTCCAGCCTTGCCCATGCCCAACTCACATTTCCAGCTAGATCCAAAGTGACGTCCTAGACTGCTTCAAAGGCAACAGCACAGGAGCCTCAGTACCCAGTGGAAGACCATGACACAGTAGAGGCAGAGTGGATTTACAGCCTGGATGCTATCCAGCATTGCATAAGGATCAAGGATTTGAATGTGGCCTACAAGGCAATTAAGGACAGAGAGCAGAACTCTGATAGCCTTCCAGGAACCTGCCCATGTGACACCAGCACAGACCCAATGGCCAAGTACCAAGAAACAAGTGACTCCTACCATGAATGGGTGCTCCTGTGAACAAATGCATTACAGGCATTTTACAGGCAGGGTTGGCCACAATCAACAACCATCCTTCAGCCCCTGAGGGCACCCCAGTTTACACAGGACCACAAAGAAAACAGGAAAATATCACACTAGTTTTAAAAAGTGATTGGTATTGCCTGTTGAGACATATGATGTGTATTTTTCATTCTCACTCCTGGACTCCACCAGGCTGGACACATGATTTTTGGAATTCTGTTTTCCTTCAGCACAAGTTGCAAATTCTGTCCACCCAGAGGTCAGCTCTCAGAAATGCAGACCATGAAAAACTTCCCACTGGGATGTCTTTGTGAATCAAGTGCTCTGTTGATCCACCAGAAAGTGTATGCTGCATTTCAATCTCATATGGAAATAATCTAGGAAATCAGTGCATAGAGCAGGTATTATTACTACAGCTTTTGTTCAGCACTGCTCTCATCAAGGCTTTAAAGGAAATTCAATAAAATATTTACGGGTGTATTTCAATCTCCAGAATCTCCTCTAAAACCAAAATACAATCTAAGACACATGGCTGCAATATGAAAGGCAGAAGTAAGTGACACATTGCACAACGCTGTTTCTGAGGCAAAAGCACAATTACATCTCAAGAGGTCTAACATTCATTGCAAAACAATATTCATAGTGTGGTGAATGTTCCGTGTGCCCCCAAGAAATGTCAAATGATACACAGAAAGTGGTTTAGTGAGGCTGCAACATGACACAGCAGAGCTGCCTGCATCCAAAACAGGGAGCTGCTCCCTCCCAGCCAGGCAGAGCATCAGGAGGTACCACTCAGGTGAGAAGCAGCTTCTGCCTCAAGGCTTTCCTTTAAGCCCATCAAATGCCAATGTTTGCTCTTTCTTCTCTTTCTCTGTGTGCATTTGGGACCCTTTCACTAATGTCAGAGCTACCTGCTAAATGCAAATTTCATTACCCACCTGGATTTACCAGGTCTCAGTCCTTAGCATTCTCACCTGACTGTACTTCACCCTTAAAATACTGGCAGTAGGGAACCTTGCTTTGCTTTACAGCTTCATGCCACCTCTCCAGCAATGCAGTGCAACACAGCACCTGTGGGCAAACAGCCAATTCTCTGAGAGAAACCACTGACAGAATTAAAGGCACTCTGAAAAGAACCAGTGAGCAATTCAGTAAAAAAGGTCCAACTTCAGTATCCTTCAAAACTAGAAAAAGATGGGGTTGATGTCCCAAACTCACAGGGTTACTATTTTGTATGGTGTCCATGGCAATGTGTGTTAGTGACTTCCTTTTTCCATACAAGGCCAGATGCTTCAAAACTTGTTCACTTTTGGGTATTTCCCAGCATCTGGAAAATTTAGGACTTTAAAAGGGAAAGAGAAGTGTTCAGTGAGATAATGGGAATCTTCACAGAAGGAGGGAGGAATTTCTGGAGTGGAGGAAGTTTCTTGGGTGAAAGAAGAAGGGCAGAGAAACTGAAGAGGGGGCCATAGCAGCTTGATGTCAGATATGGAGCCAAAATAGACCAAGGAAGAGGCAGGAAAAGGACAGATGATGACAGAACAGAGCCAGACCACAACCAAGCTGCCTGTGCAGATGGACAGAGCAGGGCAGAGGTGCTGCTGCTGCATGTTTGCCAGACTGAGGCTGTGCAGACACCATTTGAATACAAGCACCAGCAGAATTCTAAATATACCTTTCTACTATAATAAGGGTAAAAACAACAATGTAATTTTATTCTATTGACTGTCACCTCACAATTGCAATATCTGACATTTAAAGTAGTTCTTTTATGCCTCAGTCGCCCACAAGAAAAAACAAATGGCAAAATAAACACACTGATGTCTGGGTTTCTCACCATAATATCTTTCTTTTCCCAGGTGTTTGATTATTCTCCCAGACCTTTCCTGAACCCTTTGAGTTTTCTGATGGATCTTCTGAACAGGAAGTATTTTAATAGCAATGTACTGGTGCCAAGTGCAGCAATAATGTCACCTCTCTACTCCTACTCTGTGTTTCCATGTGCATGTGCTTTGCAAAGACTGCATTAGTCTTTTCAGCATCAGCAGCACATCATGAGCTCATGCTCAGCTGATTATGAAATCTTCTCTCCCTCCATCCAAGTCTCAATGAGTCACTGACTGGCAATATAATATCTCCCATCCAGTTTGGTTTCCAATTTATGGCCTGCTGAAGACATGCTTCATGACAAGATTAAACACCAAATTTTGTGAGAAGCAGAAATAGTGAAATCTCTTTTCCTGCATCTCTGTCTTGTCATGCTCTGGTGTCTGAAGGAAAATATTGCTCTGAGTCTTTCCATCATGGAGAGGTCAACTCAGTCACCCTTCCCTGTCCAGCTGAGCATTTTAACAGAAAGGGTTGGGATAATGTGATGTCTCTCTCTCTGTGTCAAGCTTAAAGTAAGTGAAGAAAGGGAAAAAGGAAGGCAGACAGGCAATGCAGACATGAAGGCCCTGTTTTCCTGGGAGACAAGACTAAATACCAGATAAGGTTTTGTGCTAAAAGACTAAATACAAGATAAGGTTTTGTGCTAAAAGAATATAAAAATATCTCGGCCTAAATTGTTCCTTGCTGACTTTATGGTGGAATAGTGTAGCCGAAACAGGGTCCTGGCCATAGGGAAAGTCAAGCAGGCACTGGGATAGGCAAGCCAGGGCCAGCAGGGGCTGTGGATGCCTGTGGGCTCCAGCAGGGCAGGGATGGGTACACATGAAATGGCAGCAAAGAAATGGGGACAGTGGCTGGGATTCCTTGTTTTCCTAAATGTTCTGATAATAGTGCAAGGAAATGCTGCTCTGTACTGCTGGACCACAAGTGGACTTCTGCTGTTCTGAAGGCAGTGTGGTAGGAGTCACACATGGCACTCTGCATCAGGTGTCCTTTCCTCTGTCTTTAATTTGTTTCCCCCCTGCCATTTGTCTCTGTGCTCCTCTGAGCTTGAGGAAATGGGCCTTTGATGGGCTGATTGCTCCTGGGAGCTGCCAGGGCTGGGGATTACATGGGTTTGTCCTCCTGTGCTCTTTTGTGTGCACAGATGTGCTTTTAGTCCATATTAATCAATACTTGGGGCTTGTTGTGCCTCTGCCACCTCCTGTCAGCTCTGCCTCCCCTCTCCCAACAGTCCCAGCAGTGAGGTGATGCTCAAGGTGCCACACACTGCTCTGAGCCCATCTCACACTATGGCATAAGTCAGCCTTCAGCAGTCAAGAACATGATCCAGTGACTCTCATGTAACCAGCCCCATCCTTACCATCTCTTTTACCTTCCCCCATTCCCTCTCCTTGGACAGAAGCATCTCCACTTTTTGAACTATCCTGATGCTGCCCCCGCATTGCTCTTCCAAGAGAGCTCATTCCTTACACAACCACCTTCACTATCATGTAGGAGACCCTCTAAACCAAAGCTTTCATCAAAACTACATCAAGGGTAGTAGGAGCTGGAGAATTCAAATGAATGCAATGGCAATTTTTTTACTAAAAAAAAAGATTTAAAAAAACTTTCCTTTCCTTTCCTTTCCTTTCCTTTCCTTTCCTTTCCTTTCCTTTCCTTTCCTTTCCTTTCCTTTCCTTTCCTTTCCTTTCCTTTCCTTTCCTTTCCTTTCCTTTCCTTTCCTTCAAGTCTCCTTCTTTCTTCAGTCTCTTGTGTTTGCCACCACCTTCCAGAAAATGGTAACAAGGGAAAATCTAGGGAGGAAAAAAAATATCACAGCAAATACTCTAAAATATCCTACTGAACAGTCTGTCTATAAAGACTCCTCAAGTGGGAGGCAGCCTCCTGGGGACTAAGTGAAGCAGATGGATTGACCTTGAACAGCAGCCAAACGCCCACACAGCCACTCGCTCACTCCCCCGGCAGCGGCATAGGGAAGAGAATGGGGAGAACAAAAGTGAGAATCATAGAATCATTAAGGTTGGAAAAGAACTCTAAGATAATTGAGTCCAACCATTAACCCAGCCTCCTTCTGTTCACCACTAACCCATGTCCCCCACTGCTACATCCACATGTGTTTTTGAACACTTTGACGAATGGTGATTCCATCACTTCCCTGTGCAGTCTGTTCCAATGCCTGACCGCTCTTTCTGTAAACAAATTTTTCCTAATAACCAATCTAAACATCCCCGGGCACACCTTCAAGTCTTTTCCAAGTCCTATCACTTGTTGCCTGGGGGAAAAGACCAAGCCCCACTTGGCTACAGCTTCCTTTCAGGCAGCTGCAGAGAGTGATAAGGTCCTCCCTGAACCTCCTTTTCTCGAGGCTGAACACCCCCAGCTCCCTCAGCTGCTCCTCATCAGATTTGTGCTCCAGACGCTTCCCCAGTTCCGCTGACATTCTCTGGACACATTCCAGCAGCTCAATGTCCTTCTTGCAGTGAGAGGCCCAAAACTAAACATAGGATTCAAGTGCCAGGTACAGAGGGACAATCTTATTCCCTAGTCCTGCTGGCCACACTATTTCTGCTACAAGCCAGGATGCCATTGTTCTTGGCACACTGCTGGCTCATGTTCAGTTGCTGTCAACCAGCACCCCCAGAAATGTTTGCACATCTGAATGAGGACAGTTTAGTAAATGAAGGAAAGCAAAAACCCCTAAACCAAACAACCCAAACCAAAAAACCCCCAAGCAATTCAAAGGCAAGCACTCAGCACTTCCCACCAGACCTATACCCCTCCATCTCCCAGCAATGGTCACTTTGGAAGAAAAATATCCCACCGTTCTTTTTCTTCTGCCCCAGGTTTTCCTGCTGAGGTCAATGTTTATGGCATGGAATATCCCTTTGGCCAGTTTACATCAACTGTCCTAGTTCTGTCCCTCCCAGTCTCTTGCCCACCCCTTGCCTACTTGCTGGGGAAGATGAGTGGGAAAAAGAAGCGTGAGCTGTGACTCTGTGGAAGTGTTATTCAGCAACAGCCACCACACCGTGTGTTATCAACATCATCACCATCAGTCATGATGCCCCTTCTTGTCCAGTGACATGCACAGATGTTGTTGTTTATGAGACATCCCCCAAATATCCAAACAAGTCTAATCAATTAATTTGGTCCATGACTTGTGCTCCACCCAGTAGCTTTCCTCATCAGATAATTTTGCACAACACAACAGAAAGCATTGCTAAACAGAGCACATGCCCTTTCACTTTCTGCTATTTATACTTTGGGGCCTGAGCCACCTTCTCAGATGATGCTCTGAAATCTCTGCCTCCTGGCTCAATAGTGACCTCTTTCAGCCTTCAAGGCACTGAGAGTTCATCATCTGAGCCCACTGTGTGATCATTCCTACCCCCTTATTCCATGCAGCTTTAGCTGCGTTATGTGTAGAGGTGCCCCCTCCTCTGAACATCCAGCACATCCCAGACCCTTGATATCCTCACTTCAGAACCCCAGAGGGCAACCTTGGGTCTTTCCAGGTGTTTTCTGCCAGAGGCTCCAGGTGAGCACAAAGCACATTTCTCACAGCTGGTACTCTCTCTATGGTCCAAGGGCTACCATACAAAATGTCCTGTCTGTACTGCTGCTGCTTAGTCACCTTGTCTGGACACCAGGTACCCACCAAAGCCACTCTGTCACTGCCCCTCCCAACTGGACAGGGGAGAGTAAATATAACAAAAGGCTTCCCGGGCAAGAGGAGAGGTCACTCCTAAGGATCATTCCTGAGATCACACACCAATTACCATAAGAGGCAAAACACTCTCATTGACAGCCTGAGCATTGGCCACTGGTGGATCTATCTTAGACCCAGTTGGCTTTGGCTCTGGTGGATATGGCAGCTTCTCACAGAAGCCCCCTACTACCAAAGTAGTAACTCAATACACTTAAAAAAAGTTCTAAAAGGTCACTTAATGGAAAGGACTCACAAGCTGACTGTGATCCAGAATATACAGTTTCCAGAAATACACCATGCCTAGGAAAGTCTTTTTATTAATTGGTGGAAACTTGACATTTATTTTACTGATCGCATCCATGGGGATGTGATGATGCTGATCTTACAATTACAAGCTTGGGAACATCTGTCCTGGAGAAGAGAAGGAAAGACTCCATGAGCTTGGTCATTGAGCACTGGGATGGCAGCAATGCAGGGGCCAAATGCCAGACTTTGGTCATTGCCTTTATCATAGGTCTCTCAGGCAGAGCAGCACACAGTGATAAGCAGCACAGCAAGCAGCAACAGAGCTGTCATCACAACACTGGGTGTCACAGGGACAGCAGTGGGCTGGTTACAGCAGCTGCCAAGCACCCACCCAGCTGCTCCCTCACCCTGCTCTCAGCAGCAAGGGAGGAGGCTGGGATGAATAAAAGCAAGATAATCTGTGGGTCAGATGAAGCTGGTTCCATGGGTAAAAAATGGAGGCAAGGACAGGCACTGTGAAGCTGCTGCGTGGCCAGGGCTATGGCACCTCCAGGACCATTTCAGTGACTGCCTTGAGTCTTTTTCACCCTCACAGAATTACAGATCCCAGAGTCACAGAACTGGTCAGGCTGGAAGGGACAGCAGTGGGTCATATGGTCCAACCTCCCTGTTTAAGCAGGGTCATTCTAGAACACATTGCACAGGATTGCATCCACTTGAATTAGTGGAGACTCCACACCTCGTTAGGCAATGTTTCAGTGCTCGCTCTCTACACACTAAAGTTCTTGCTATTCACCTGGAACTTCCTGCACATCAGTTTCTGCCCGTTCCCTCTTGTCCTACTGGCACCACCGAGCAGAGCCTGATCCCTCCTCTTGATACCCTCCCTTCAGACACTGCTGGACGAGGTCCCCTCTCAGCCGCCTCTTCTGGGGCCGAACAGCCCCAGCTCCCTCAGCCTTTCTTAATACGAGAAATGCTCCAGTCTCTTCACTAAAAACCTTCCTTTCCCCTCGCTGGACAACTCCCTCCGCTCTCCCCTGTCTGTGGCGGAGGTTGGCGGCGAGGCTCTGGCGGCGGGGCAGTGGCAGTGGAGGCTGCCGGCGAGACTGTGCCGGCGAGACTGTGCCGCCGTTCCCAGACGCCGCCGTTCCCAGGCCCCGCCGTCCCCAAGCCCCGGAGTCCCCAAGCCCC
>VZTB01004485.1:603925-642842 GCA_013397245.1 Thryothorus ludovicianus
GGCTCGGCTCGCTCAGGGCCCCGCCCGCGGCCGGGGGTCCGGCGGGGCCTCCCCCGGGTGTGCCGAGCGCGGAGTCCCCGCCGGGCCGCGGCCCTCCCGCGCCCAGCCCGCCTGGGCTGCAGCCTTTGTGTCTCCGCGCTGCCGGCGCTTCCCGGGGAGCCCCGCCGGAGAGCGGGGGCCGGGTGTCGCTCCCCCCGCAGTGCGGGGCAGGGAGGCTCCGATCCCGCATCCCGGCGCTCCGCTCGGCAAGTGGGCTTGGGGTGCTACAGGGAGCGCCGCGGAAAGTCACGGTGATAGCGACAGTAGTTGCACAGACAGGTTTTTGGTTTTTTTGGGTTTTTTTTTTAGTGATTGAGCTACGAAATAAAATTAGAAGCCAGTTATGACTGAAACTCAGTGCTATGAGTGCAACTCCAGAGTTCATAGAAAGTCTCGAGACTGATTTTTGTTTATTCTTTGGTTGTGCTAATTTCATCTTACTTGTACTTTAGGTCATGTTTATCTGTTCTTGGTAAGGTAAGTTTTTCTTGGCTTGCCTTTTCTACACCCGAAGAGAACACACAGGTTGACTATAGGTAAATTAAAATTTTGCTTAAAAGATGCAAAGGAATTACAGTCTAGGACAGTTCTGGAGATTAGCACTATGTTTTTTTATTATTATTACTTTTTGATGTAAGGTTGGTAACAGATTTTTTTCAAAGGGAAAGAAATCTGAATAAAAGTATGTATGAATGCTTTTTGATTATATTTTTTTTTGGGGGGTCTGACTGCATTTCTGTAAGCTAAGCAGTTAATACAAAGTCAGGATCAGAATTTTGCATCTTTTCACCTTCTGCAATATATTTGCTGTCAATGACGTATTTTAAACAATATGTGTTTTAATGCAACTTTTTTCCTTCCTTCAAAGGTGGTGAAAAAGACAATATCAAGATGAGTAAAAAGCCTCCAAATCGTCCTGGAATCACATTTGAGATTGGTGCTCGTTTGGAGGCACTGGACTATTTACAAAAATGGTATGGAAGACATTGTGTAGTATTTGCTGAGAACATAATTATTTTATGTAGTTTGTGTGCTTTGATCACTGATTATAAAAATCATTGCATCTATTAATTGACAATTTCCACACATGAACTTTATGAATTTCCACCTAAGTCTGTTAAAATTGTTAACTTTTAGGAAAATATCCTCGCTTCAGAAATCAAGCTGAACTTTTCTGTGAGTTTGTGTTTATTTGCTCTTAGTGGCTTGTGCAGCTGTAATGAGCAAAGAGCCTTTCTGGAGCAGAGTGGAATTCAGTGTCATAGCCGAGGTGATCGGTGTGTCAATGAGGCTAACTTCATGATCAAAGCCTTCTTTTGTTTTCATTTGAAGGGGAGTTGTTTTGTATTCAGTTGTCACACTTGACAGGTTCACAAAACTGATTGTAAAAAAAAAAAACCCCAACACATCCTGAATTGGAGTTCATGGGATAGGCAGGTACAGTTGTGTTTGCATTAAACAGCTGGAGGAATGAAGTGCTTCAAACTGTGACTGAACCACCCAGATGTATTGTGAATTGAAGGACTATAAAGTGGAAATTGTGGGCACAAGGCCTATGCTGCACAGCATGTGTATTGTGAAAGGAGCTGTTCTGATGAAATAAATTGTTAGTAAAAAATTTATTAAAGCACATGGGCTCATTTGTTGATGTGTGCTGGCCATGCTAGTTGAGTTTGAAAAATCCCTGGTTTTGTTAAAGTAGGTGACAGGAGTAGTTGGTGCTTTTACCTAGAAGTTTTTTCTCAGCTGCTCTCTGATTTATTGGGGCTAGGAAATGTAGAGGTGTGTACCTGTTTTTCTGCTACATTCCTGGAGAGCTCAGCATGTTCCTGTAAATATCTGTTCCTGTTAACTCTGAGTGATGTGAGTCTGTCTATTATTGACATGTCTGCTCCAGTATTTATGTGCTCTCTATAAAAAGTTGGGTCAAGCTTGTTATTTGTAGAACTTTGGTTTTAATTATAGGAAGAAGGTTTGTTTTAGTAAATGGACTAAAGGACTTGGTTTATGGAACTTCTTGTTTTTACCTGTTGCTGTAGACTGGGTTTTCAGCATACTGATTCTGTAACTGAATGGCAGGATTAGGAAAGCATCCAAAATAGAGCAAATAAAACTTTTTATAGCATCTTCTGTGACTAGAGATAGTTAGCTAATGTAATCAGGTAACAAAAATTGACATCTAAAAAGTAGATTAATTGTATCAAAAAAAATATCACTGGATATCCAGTGTATAGTTTGTGTCAGACCTGCCCAGCCTTTTCACAGGGAAGGGTTGTGTGCTAGAGTTCTTGTCTGGGCTTGGATTGTCAGGCATGGCCATGTCACCAGCTGTGCAGCTGAATCTCTGAGTGTTTTCAGGAAGAACAGAATTTATCCTGAACTTTCCAGGATTTGATGTCTGTTCCACTGGGTAGACCCATGTCAAGTTCAAATGTATGTAAAGTTTTGTGGTGCTATGTAAAGAAGAAAGTTAATACCAAAATTTAGCAGTTCCAGCAACAATGAAAACAGGAGCATATTTCAAATGAACTAGTAATACAGAATGAACTAATAATACAAAACCAAATACCTTGTGACAGAAAATCTGCTGTTGTGCTATTATTAGGGTGTCAAGGGTTGCAGTGGTAGTCAATGGAATTTTTTAGTTGGTTTTCTGTTGCATAAGGGGGTGGTGGATGTTTTTAAAATTCTTTCTATATATAATCTGTATGCATTCTGCACATTTGCTTGCAGAAATACATACTCCAAAGAAAATAAACTTGCTGAACTTACATGAAGTCTCTTTATTATTTTTTAACAAAAGCCAAATTGAAGAGCATTGGTATTGCTTAGCTCAGTCTTTTTGCAAGTGACAAATTGGGAATGCTTGCTGAAAAATAGCCTTTAAAAGGATTTTAATTTTTTAAAAAATGGAGACATTTTTCTGAAAGCTTACTGTTATCTAATGATCATGACTAGTTAAAATGTTAATCAAGAAAGGCTTCTAGAGGATGTAAGAAAAAAGACAGTAAAGGATGTTTTTGTTCTTTGAGGTACTTTTGCAGGTCTTAAATTTTCAACTGTGTAGTAGTTGCTGAAATTGAACTCATGGCATCTGGTGGTTCATTTATGTTGTGTAAACTTTTGAGGTGGTGTTGGTGCACCTTGAGTACTTACTGCTTTAAAGCCCTATAGTTTTAAATGAAGTTTTTGCAGATGGTTTTTGAATCACTGGTATCATTTGTCATGTACTGTGACAGAGTAGAAGAAGGCCTGGTCAAACTGGTCAGCAAAGACAGGCTGTCAATGAGTGTGTTTATTTTTGATTTATTGTGGAGGTAACTGCAGTTGCTGCTTTATCAAGTACAATGCTTGTGCTGCTGCAGGGGATCATCTTGTATAAAGAATTTGTACCACTTGTTCCATTTAAATTTTCTGAAGCAAACTATGAACTGCAGCTCTAATCCAAACTGATATGATCATCTGTCAGCAGGCAATAAATGAGATGGGATTGAAATTATTAAATAGAAAATTATTGTGTGTGAGATGATCAGGGGCTGGAGTGTTTGACCTATGAAGAGAGAGTGAGGAAATGACTTCTTTAACTTGGAGAAGGCTTCAGAAATCCCACTACCAGCCTTCCAATGCCTACAGGACTGTCATCAACAGGACTTAGCCAAACCCTACAGGTAGTTAGGGGATAAGACAACAGGCACAAACTGAAATGAGAGATTCAGACTAGGTTCAAGGAGAATCCTTGGGACAGTCAAGTAGTGGATCAGGTTTGTGGAGTGTCCAGCATGGGAGGTTTTCAAGACTAGGATGGATAAAACACTGCAAAACCTGCCCTGTTGCCATAGCTGACCCTGCTTGGAGTGGGAGGTTAGACTGGAGGCTTTCTGAGGTTACAGTCAGTTTGAATTCCCCTGATTTCATACAGAAACTGATACATGTGCCTGCACCCTCTTCTGCCTCTTGCTGACACAGCAAATGAGAAAGCAGTAGAGTTGTGCATACCTGCAAGTGCATGTCTGTGTGTAAGACAGTTCTTGAGCTGTCAGCTCCCACAAGTAGGACACTGTCTTTGCAAAGCTGATGTATTTAAAGATGCATCTCTTTCCTTTTTAATGCTTTTGTGGTTTTTTTTTTTTTTTTTGGCTCTAGCTCTCTCCTTTTGTCCTGTAAGCAGCAGATACTGATTTGAAAAAGCCCTGTTTTTTTTGCTAAGACCATAGTTTTTATTCATTTGCTTAATCTAAACTTATAACTTAGGTAATGAAGTACAGATAGATGGCTCTTGTTTCTGGAATGGAAGCAGCCCTCTAAAATAGGTTTGTTGTCAGAACAACAGTACTTCCTCTTGGTATATTTGATTGTCTGAATTAATTTCCCCACCTCCCTGCACCCTCAGTATGGAGGAAACCTTTTTCCTGAAAGGCTTTGAGAAATCTTACTTGGTACAGTCCTTGCTTTGGATTTCAGTTGATTGAGTTACCTGGCAAGTGTTTGAAAAGAAATAACTACTTTATATTTAATACAATATATGTATAATAAATGTAGGGATCTAGAAATAGGTGTTTGCAGATTTTGCAGACACTAGAACATGATTTGTGAGAAGACAGCATGGAGGATATTTGGCTTTATATCCTCTGTGAGGTAGAAGGAAACACTTTTTAAACCAGTGTTGCAAAGACAAGAAGTATGAGTGTGTTTGTCAACTTTGTAGGTGCAAATTTGGGTAAATTTACTAATGTGTTTATATTCTTTTTTATGGTTTGGAATGCCTATTGTTTGGAATGCCATTTCACAGGGCAATTCACCACTTCTTGGTCACTTTTGAAGGGTTAAAAGGATGATGTAAAAAAAAAAAAAGTGCTGTCTGTTTGGCTATTAATGTGTGTTGAGTGCATTAGAAAAAATATTCTGTAATTTTTGTTTTGTTTTTTGTTTTTTGGTTTTTTTTACACTGTCAAGAAGTGAAATGGGAAGTTTTCAATTATTTTTTTATTGTATAAATGTTAGGACACTGTTGTTGCCTGACCAGGGCTTCATAGTATAAGTTTTTAAGCCATATCAAATTCTGAGGCTTTCCAAAAATATTACATCATTCTAATGGGTTGGAATTGCCAAGATTGGAACCTGAGAATGGAGGGCATGCAACATGTAAACTGTCCAGATAAATTCAGCTAATAGCAGTTCTCTTGTTCTCTCTTTTTGAAAAAAACACACCCCAGAATTTGCAGAATATTGTTTCTTCCCATGAAAGAAACTCCTTGATTATTGAATTTATTGAATTTCAATGTGCTGGTCTATTTGAGTCTCCTTTTTTATATTTTTTTGGTTTTTATTTTGTGAAAAGTGAAGACTTTTCCCTCAAATTTTAGAGTGTGTTTTTCTGTTTTGATTTGTGCTGATGAAGTGTTGTCAAATCTGGTTGTATATTAGTTTCATTGTGATGACTTAGTGTGGTTTACTTGCTAGAGGAATTAACCTGACTGCAAAGTTCTTTTGGCCTTAGATATTATTATTCTTTGGTACTGTAAAGAATGATATTTCTGTCTCCCTTTGCAGTATTTCTTCAAATGCCTACTTGTAACTTTGCGATAAAGGAACTTCCACATAAAATTTCTGAAGTATATGAGATGTAATCATCTTCATATTAATCTTTTTAATTTATGATACTGATTATTTTCAGTAAAAATAAAAAATCACCAAAAAGGTCTTTCTGTGCAGGGGATAATTTGCAAGAGTAAGTTCTGCAATACATATGTTCTGCTCTTTTCCACTGTGGGATCAGTATTGTGAAATATTACTGTTTGTACATATTTGTGGCACAATGTGTGGCTAAATTTACTGGATATTGAGAATAATAGTTTGTTGCTAAATAAAGACTTGTGTTTGGGTTGCCTAATAACCAATTGCATATGGCTTGGGCGGGTCCATCTCTGAGGACATATCATGAACTTTTTGAGAGACTTTGATAGCAGAAATTGTATTTAACAAAGAGAAATTAACCTATAAATACCTTGAGCTTCATGTCTTATCTAAAGTGATCTCTAATGAGAACTAATATTTTGCACATCTTCTTTTATTGACTGATAGTAATTTTTTCTCTTTTCATTTTGTGTATATATTCATGTCTTGGTTCTTGGTTTGCTGAATCATCTTTATAATTATGATAATTTTAAAACATTTGTCTCCAGGATTTTAAACCTGGAGAAGAATAAATTAGTGATGTAGTCTGCATCTTGCACCTTTCCAGTCTTACGTGGTTTGCTCTTTCCAGGGCAGTGCTGCATTTTCCCGGTTTATCCCTTCTCTTGTTTTCTCACACAGTGTTTGGAGTGGTGTCTTGCCTGCTGCTGACCAGAGACAGCTCCTGGCCATAACAAGGGAGTTGCTATTGGGATGTGCCATCATGGGAACAGTGTTTGCATTGGAGATGTGTCATAAAAGGAGAATTCTCTTTCAGCTGGTTGACCCTGAATTTTGTAAAACAACCATAGTTTTGCATCACTGGTGGCTGGCATGCGATAAACCTAAAATTTCTGACTGTACTGGGAAAGGGCTTCACCATTCTTGGCTTCTATTTCTCTGCTGCAGCACAATCTCTCATTTCTGATTACTGCAAAAGGAACTTTCTCTCCTGTTGCTTTTCTGGTGTTTTTCCTTCATTCCCTCCTTTAAACACCTCTGTGTAATCCTTTTGCTCAGAACTCCTATAGGTTACATTGTTTCTCACACACTTGCTCTAGTAACAGTAACTTTACTTCTTCCTCTGCTTTGCATCTCTTCCTGCTTATTTTCAGGCTTACTGTCGAGTTCTTAGTCTGATACTGGAACACTCCAGAAGATGAAAAAAAATTAGAAATTTTATAAAAAAATTTCTAAGTGTAGCAGCATATGGACTTAAAAAGAAAGTATAATCAGAAGCAGAGTTTAGGAAAACCATCTCATGGCTAACTTATTTTCTTGAAGCCTTGTTCAAAGTTAAACCAGAATGTTGCTGCTGGGATACAGGTTTGACCCATGAGTTTTACATTCTGTTTTAATGCAGTAGATCATCAACTTCACCATTCTTGTTAGATTGTTGTTGTCAGTCTACTTTAGAGGGAGAAAAGAGGCTGATCTTGTTTTTTTGAAAGACTTGAAAAAGTGTCTTGAAAAAGATTTTATTAGTGGAGTGGCAAATGAGTCTTCAGTTTTAGACTATTACTTTGCGGGGTTTTTATGGAAGTTCAGTGAGAAAAAGCTGGGGTCTTAAAGAATGGGTATAAAAATATTTAGCATTTCTGGAATGTATGGATGAGAGAAATGCAACAAGAGCTTGGACTGTCTCTGAAATCTGATGTGAGGGTGAAATGTGGCTGCAGTAGTAACGCAGAAAATCAGAGATTTTCTTAATCAGCAGCTCCTGAGATATTTAAATGTTGGCAAGCTGTATACATCACTGCAATTGACAAAGTAGGACAGGAGAAAAGAAGGAGCAAATTGAGATTGATGTCTTTTGTTTTAATGTGCAGGTCCAGTTTCTAAGAAATAAGGAAAGCCCGTAATTCCTGATAACTTATATTTTAATCAGAACATCGTGCTAGAGACTCCTTTAAGACCACAACCAGTATTTTGGAGAGAATATGTTCAAAATTGATGATGTTAACAGGTTCCCTATATATGTCAGTTGCCTTTCTAACTATAGAATTTGCAGTAGGATTGGAAATTGGTTGCTCAAGCTCTGCTCTTTTACTATCAGTACACAGTAATATTTGGTTTGAAAAACAGGTTGTGAAAGTTAAAGGTAGCTGTCCTTTTCTTGTGGTCTTTCTTTTCCATATACATGTTCTTAACTGTAGAGCAGCCCTAATATAAATGCTGATAAAAAAAATAAATTAGTGATGTAATCAACTTTATTCCTTTATAAGAGATTCTATTCACTTTTGAATCTGTTTCAATACTTCTGTGAAGGGCAGAAGGAGCTGAATTCTGCCTGATTCCAGTTTTCACTGTTGTGTATAGGTTCTTGAACTAAATGTTATCCAATCAATTCAGTTTCTTAGCCTTTTTCACACTTGGAAAGTTTTGAGTACAAAGTGTTACTACAACTTTCTGGAAGCACTGTAGGCACTCTTGTGTCTAAACCAAGAAACAAACTTTGAGACTTAGCAGTTTTTGTTTCACACTCCAGGTATCCATCTCGAATTGAGAAGATAGATTATGAAGAGGGGAAGATGTTGGTGCATTTTGAGCGCTGGAGCCATCGCTACGATGAGTGGATTTACTGGGACAGCAACAGGTTGCGACCTTTGGAGCGACCGGCGCTAAGGAAAGAGGGGCTGAAGGATGATGAAGAATTTGTTGTGAGTGGCACATTGATTTTGTCTTTGATTTTTGTAAACTGCTCTACTTGTTTTCCTACATTCAATCTCTCTAGCACATAATACTTAAGTTTTTACAAAAAAAAATATTTAAATATTAATTACTGTCTTTGTTTAAAATAGGATTTTAAACCTGGAGAAGAAGTCCTAGCTCGTTGGACAGACTGTCGATATTACCCTGCAAAGATTGAAGCAATTAATAAAGAGGGTATGTATTGCAGTGGTCCATTGGTAAGGTCTGCTTGAAAATGCTGGCCTGTAGATTTAGTCTGCTTAAAAAAGTGATATGGCTATAAAGTTTTCCTCTTTACCTCAATATTAAGTGAAAATGTTTTTATATATCAAATTTAGTGAAATGTTTGTCTTTTATCTGTATCAAATCTGAAAACTGAAATTTCTCCTAGAATACAAATTTTATTTTTTTTATATTTTTACTATTTCAGTGATCAGAACTCCTGTGCACAGTCTTCGGACTATTTTGTACTGTTGTTGATTTGAGTTAATGTTATATTTAAATTTTCATAATTGTTTTAGTTCTCTTTATTGAAGAAAAACAATGGAAATAGGAAAATAAAGGAATGCAGATTAAGTACTTCACAATGGTTGAATTCCTAATGAGCATAGGAAGTTGACATTTTTACTGTAGTTTAGAGCAAATGAGGATTTGGATGTAAGTTGAACTGTTTCCTTAGTGTGGCATCTTAAATATTACATAAATATTTCAATGAATTATGATCAGAAGTGACCCAATAGCTTAAATTTACTTGAAATTGTGCAGCTGGCCGAAGAGTAACTATTAAAGCAGGATTTCATTGAAGCCTCATTTACAGTTTTTTGTTCCTTTCTTGATCCTGACTAGTAATAACACCTGGTTACTCTTGTCATACAAAGTAACATGCAAGACATGAAGCTTTCATAGCAACAAGGTGTGTTTTTTTTTTTAACTACTCATAGTGATTCCATCCATCCTTTCTAGGAACATTCACAGTGCAATTCTATGATGGTGTCATTAGATGTCTCAAAAGGATGCATATCAAATCTATGCCAGAGGATGCAAAAGGGCAGGTAAGAATACTTAAAGCAATTGCTTTGTTAGGTTTTGTGTAGTTTGAGTTTTCAATGTTTTGTGTGTTTGGGTTTTTATTGTTTTTTTTTTAATATCTTGAGACAGTAGAAGTGTCAGTAGCACAACTGGTTTTAGATTAGTCTTTATTCTAGGCCTGCACTGCCTTGCTTCAACAGTTTATGGATGATGCTCAGAGTGTGCTGCTCAAGTGGCCTTGCCTCACTGAAATGTCTGGCTGCTGGACACTCCATTGCCAACTAATCTGTTCACAAAGCCTTGTCTTACAGAGTTGATAAAACCAGGGACATACAATTACTTTTCTCTCTGGTGTCCTTTCAGAAAAAAAGCTTTACCTTGGCAGCAGTCTTTGCTGCTGACTTTTTGTAAAGAAATTTATTTATTCCCCACCCTCTGCCCATGTCTTTTGTTTGCTGCTGAGAGCTTTTTGCCCACGTGTTCTTATAATCATGACTTTGGGGGTTGTTCCCCCTGTATCAGAACTTTTGGGCAGTCAGACAGATATGTATTTCTCGCCTCTTACTATGTCCAGTTGCTGTTAAAGAAGAGGTGCTGAATAAAATTTAGGGAGACTATGAAGCAGAGGACATGATTTAGTCACTAGGCCTATCTTTACTTCTGAAAGGGAAACATCATTGAAAACTCTTATGCTTTCAGTGCAAATGCCATTGCATTTATCTTGCATGGTAACTGTATTTTTGCATTTAATAAGAAATTACTCCATTGAAACTATTTGAGACAAAATCCATGAAAACTGGTCTTTATTTGCTCTTAGTTTTTCTTCAGAATACTCCTAACTTTGCAATCTTAAATATTTCATAATTACCATTGTAGCCATCCATATTGTGACCAGGGCAGATGGATCATTGAATTGGCTTGAAAGCATCTCCACATCCTGACCTCCAGGGTAAAGGCAGTTGTATGGTAGGGTTGATCCTCTATGCAAGGGACACTGGAACTTGGTGCAGACACCACTGCATTATTTAAAAGATGCTTCCTGAAGGAGATTCAGCTGAAATCTATAGTCACACTAGCCCTGGCTTCTTGCTGCAGTCTTACAGGAACTCTATTGAACAGTGTGTAGTACTTCAAGGAGCACTGTCAGTGTGACAGTAAGTTAGGAACCTTGAGTGTTTCTTTTTACTTCATAAAAAGCAAAACTTGGGTAATATGATTGTGACTGAAAGGAAATGAGCCTTTTGTGACAGTGGAAAGAGCTCCCTGATTGTGTCCTGTGCTTTTTCTAGGGAGCTATGTTGTGTCTAATCTTGAGTTACTACTCTTAGGCCACAAGCAATTTCAGCTTTAAAAAAAAAAAATAGTAAATCCATTACTTCACAACCATTATGTTGTCCAGACTCGTTTGGTGGCAGTCCAGCTCATCTGTTACTTCTAATTTTTCCTCAGTAGTTGAGAGTTATGGTGCCACTTATGCATCTCGGGGGTTGAATGTAGGCTGTTTCAATGAAATCTTGAGAAGGAATTAGGGGCACAAATTTACACTTTGAGATGGATTTAGAATTTTTAAGTTGTCTGGATACAAGAACACTCCAACTGTGCTTTCTGTAATGCTGATTGATACTAGTTGTAGCATTTAATGCTGCTAAAGTGGAAATAAGCATGAAAGTCTGTAGTTTTCAAAGGCAAAAATATAATTTTTCTTGGAACTTTTTCTGCATATAATGCAATGGAAATATGTTTGTTTTTCTCAGTGTTTTTGTGTTATTTCTGAATAAAAACTGATTTGACTGCAAATCAGTTATCTGAGACTGAGCTTTGTTTAAGCCTCAAAGTCCCATGGATGTTTTTGTTCTTTTGCGTTATTTAATTTATAAAAAAATATTTACTAAAATTTATGTAAAGCTTACAAAAATGCCAAGACTGTAAAGTGATTTGAAAAATTAGATAGAGTTGTCAGATGCACACTTCATGCTTCATTTAAACTTACAACTTTTGTGTATTTTGTGTGTTTCCAAACTAAAAAATACATTTCCAGAGATGAGTGTAAGCTTAAGATACCTCAAGTTTTAGTACATCAATAAATTTTAAAAAATTTAAGATTTTTGTGGAAGGTGTGTGCTAAGCATGCAGAATTTTAATTACTTGGAGAGAGAGAGAATAGTTAATACTTTGATTTGAGCTTAGTGTGACTCGAAGGAAGAGACTGTAAGTGCTATAGCACTCAAACTATTTCTGAGTTGCAGAAGTTTTAATAAGACTCAGTTATGAGGGTGGAAAGGCAAAATTTTTAGAGTGAAAAATATTTGTGTGTCTCAGTGCAATGAGTCTTGAGGCTCAGCTGTGGTTCAGAGGAGCACAAATCAATCAAAATCGCAGAGAACTGTGACTAATGTAGTATAGAGAGGGAAAAAAGGGATATTGAGACTGCCCTTGTGAGAGCACATATGAAGTATTTGGATAACTTACTTTTTCTATTTCATGTTTTTTGTTTTATCTTCGATGTAATCAGGCGCGCGAGAGGGAGCAGATAGCGCCGGAGCTGAGATTAGTGACGGAAATCGAACCAAAAGAAGTGAGTTTTGAGGAGGGGTTTGAAGGAGAGGGAGGGGACTTGGCACACAGGAAGAGGAAGCTGAGGAAAAAGCATGGATTTGCAAATGGGCCAGAGGAAAAAAGAAGATGTGGCAGGAGATAATGTGAGCCAAGGTATAGATGGGGCAGACTGTGTAGAATTGAAAGGTGAGGGTAAGGAATCCAGGCTTGATGTGGAATCAGCCAGTCAATAGAATCATGTTTTATGTATGTGTATGTATGAATGTGTGGGAGTTGGAAGTTATGGTGTGACAGAAAAGGAAAAAGCAGCTGAATCTTTAGTAGTGTGGAGAAGCAAAAAGGTGGTGGTTGTAGGCAGGTGAAGGGAGAGCGATGTATGTGTGAATTCTGCTATTGACGCAAGGGTTGGATTTTGGAAATTATTCTGGTTTTGCCTTCCCACTGCTGCAGGATTATGGTTACACAAGGAATATTTTAAAATACAAGTTTTTTTAGCCAATTGATATGTAAGGCTGTTGGGTAATTTCTGCTGATGTATTTCTCGATCGTGCAATTTCCTATGTTTTGATTTAGTGAATCTAATTAGCATAATGACAGTTTTCCTCAGTAGTCATAAAGTAATGCTTTGTTTTCTAACTGCTGTGGGCCATTACTATTCTCCTGTCAATTTTCTTGGCTTACTTGAAAGGTGAATTTTAATAAGAAAGAAAAAGAAGGAAATACACATTTTGGATGTATTTTATTTTATATTATTTTACATATGTAAATGAGAAGATCACTGAAGTGAAATACTGAGGGAAGTGGGGAATCAGGCTGGATGATGCAGAGGAACTGGTTCAGAGTTACACAACTACTTCCAATAGAGACACAATGTTAGGAAATGAAAGAAAAATAAGGAAAACTTCTCTCAGAAGGATTTTCCTTTTACTCTGTTTATTTCTAATATGTTCATATTTGGGTCCTTGACTTTCTATGATCTGGGAAATTGTCCTACTATTAAAATTTATAGCTAATTTCTGTGATATCTATGGTATTTAGTGTCCTGCTATTATGGTTGATAGAATAGATCTCATACTATTAGCCTGAGGCAGATTTCATAATTTATTGTGCTTTAGGATCCCAGTATTATTCTTCAATTGTTTTGTTATTTTTTTGTTAAAAATTCTGGAAAAGACACAAATGTATCTTTTTGAAGGAGGAATTCCTGTGCTCTACAAAAGAAATTTAGTCACCTTAGCATCTTAGATGCTGAATAATTCTCTCATGTCAGGAGCTGTGCTGCTAAGCAGTCTCTCAGCAGGAATTCAAAGTTAAAAAGCAGGCATCAACTGTGTCACTTTAATGTCTGTATGTTTACTCCAGATCCAAAACAAAAATGGACCCACAGAGTTTCTGAACAATTCAGAATCACAAAATTGTTTTAAGTTGGAGAGAATCTCTTGATATAATTTTGTCCATCCCAACTGCTCAAGATTCTCTTCACTGGGTTTAAATTTACATGTTAATCTAGGAAGAAAGTATAACTGTCACCATAATGAATGTGTCTTCTCTGGCTTCTGAATGTTCAACCTTTGTTTGCTTCATTGTTATCTGTCCTGCTATTGTAAGCTCCATGTTGTAAGAACAGTATCCAAAGAGTGAAATAAAATATAAAGAAAACCACAAAACCCCTTTCCATGTTACACCAGCTACACTTAGACCAAGATACTTGGTTCAGCATCATCTTTTGAAGCTTGATATCTTCTGAAAGCTTTTGATTCCAGGTTGCTTAGCTTGACTGAAAATTAGGATGCTCTTTAGAAGCTGTTTTGATGCAGGCTGCACTATTTCCCCTTCCCACTTTTATCATAAGATCAAATCTCCAGCCATGTTACTGATCCTCTTCATCCCTTGGCCAGGGTAAGACTTCCACTCTCAGGTCTCCTAGTTCCTCACCACCACAAATAGCTCAATCCTTTATTTGTCCTGCTGCATGGGCAAGGCTCTGGATGGACTGGAGCTGACAGGTGTGCTCATTTTGGCTGCCACAGGAGAGGTTTGTGTGCTTTTGAGTGGCTGTGCAGCTGGCGGCCGGACACGCTCGCTTGTGCTGGCATTGTCACCAAGTGACCTCAGGAGTTGCCTGTTGTGTGAGCATTGCCAAAGTGCTTCCAAACTTTGCTGCTGACTAATGTGTCTGCATCTTGCACTGACAGTGTGGACGTGGAGCACTTTATCTTAAAGGAATCAAAACTGTTGTTGTTTCTAAGTGAGTAAATTGGTGCAAAGAAGAAGCATAACTCATGTAAAGCAGTGATTTAAAAATATTGAACTATGGAAAAGGAAATGCATAATGCAAGGAGAATTAACACTGTATTTGTCTTATAATTTCCTCATATGTCAAAGAAGGCAAAGAAACCCTCAGGAAAACAGAAACTTTAAAGACTTATATGTAACGAGTGGGGAAAAGGTTGCATTGGAAACAAGATTTATGACATCAAGCTGCTTTAGGTATCTTGTGTGATGACATAACAACAAGGAGATATTCCAGAATAAAATAGCCTGTATGCAGTTGAGGAAAGAAAAATTACTGTTTGTAAAACACTCATGGGTAACTAGACAAAAAGTCTTTTTCATATTTTTTTTTTTTTGTGTGTGATAGTACTTGTAATTCAGAGCACTCAGATGCTTAATTCTGACTGGTTGATCATTTCTTCTGCCTTCTGCACATAACTTCTCCACAGATGAATTCTGTACCTCAGTGTTATAGAAAATTTGAAAAAAATACTTCAGTCTAAAGGATCAAGTTACAGGTTTTGCAGTCAGATTGATCCCTAACACTCTGGAGACATAAGGCAGGAGTCTCATCACTCTAACCTAGTGGAAAGAACTTGGCTCAGCCTAGGAAGTAATCTCCATTGGCTTGTAGGGTGGCTTGACTTGGTCTAAATGCCAAAAAGTAGCTTAGATTGGGATGTTTTGCTCATCCCTTGAACGTTTGCTTATGGTACAAATAAGCAATTACACAAAATGACAATTGCCTTAAATATAGATTGTGAAATTTAGTAGTATTATAAAATACTTCATTGAAGTTAATGAGTGAAACCTGTAGTATGTAATACAAAATGTGTAAAAGAGCCTGTAGTTGCTCTAGAAACAAAGGTGTAATGAGTTAGGAGTTATCCCTGGTTTAGTTCAGGAGGAATTCCATGCAGCTGGACACTGCTTTGAGGTGATTGTAGCTTTGCATAATAGGTCAACAACTATGGAATTGTGTGTTTCAGAGCCAGAAGGGTAAGAAAAATCAGTCTTGTGGGGTTGGGAGCTCTGGGGTTTCTAAGGCAATGACACAAAAAGTAGTTTAGCAGGGAATATGTATAACCAGAATTCTGTATACAGTAGTTTTTTAAAGATTTTTTTTCTTTTTATCTATGTGGCATACTGAAAATACTTCAAGTTTATTTGACAATTTGAGAAAGCCAATTTTACCACTCTTTGAGTATAAACCATAAAAATAAATTGAATTTCATTTGAACATTTCTTGATAAAATTCACTGGGCTTACGAGTATTTTCTGTTGGAGTCTTAGGCACTTTATATTACTTACTCACTGTTTTTTCCTTTTTGGAGGATTGGATAGCTTTGGTCAAAGCTGCTGCTGCAGCAGCAGCCAAGAACAAGGCAGGAAGTAAACCTAGAACCAGTGCAAACAGCAATAAAGATAAAGAGGACAGAAAATGGCTAAAAGTCCCTTCAAAAAAGGAAGAAACCTCAACCTCTACAATCATGCAGGAAGTCCAAAAAAAGGAAGAGGAGCCTACATCTAGTGACACATTTGGTAAAAGCACATTCTGTAAATACAAAATATGTTTTTCTGTAGTGTTGAACTCCTGTTGCTAATGTTACAGTTAAGTAATAACCAATATTTATAGAGGAAAATGTCTTATTACCTTTCTGATACATAATAGTAATCAGTTCAGAAACTACTTTTATCAGATAAATCTAGTTCCAATCATCATTTACTGCTTGTGCTAAATTTCTGGCTAGCTTTATCAAGAGCTGACCATAGCTTTTTATTAATGATTTCATTGTGCAGTTTGGTTATGATTCCTACATCTTCTTTTACCTGTGAGATAATCTCTGATCCTGTTTTAAGAAAAAAAAAAATTCTAATATGCATGATATATCCATATTCAGAGATGTTTGAAACTGTATCTGAGTTGATAAGATTTGTTCATTTTAAGTCTTTAATGCTTATTTCTCATAACATTCAGTAAAAATTACAAAATTTAAGATAATTTCCGTTTATTGTTTCACTATGTAATCTAGATTTTCAGAATGTGTCCTTTCCTTTTTTTATAAACATTTAGAGTTTCTATACGATACTATTCTATTAGCAGTTCTGAAATATTTAGGTGTTTTGAGTATTATGCATTTATGAAATGTGACTTAATGAGGTTTTTCTTGTGTTTAGAAGTAGGATTTCCTGTAGTGGATGTTCCAAAGATGGCCTTTGTGCAGGCAGAGAGCACGTTATCACACAAGAGGAAAAGTAATCTAGGCAACTCATTTCAGGCAAAGAGAGCTCGCCTAAACAAGATCACTGGTAAAAGACTTTTTTTGTTGTTAACTTTATTCCTTTTTCATGTAGTGAAATATTCATGCTGGTAAAGAAGGTGCTGAAGTAGATTGCAGAGAAGCACATTCATGAGGCAGATGGTCACTGCAGTCTGTTCTTGTTTAGAATTTTAAAGGAATTCATAAATGGTAAAATCTACCTGCTTCTTAAATCGGTCTCAGACTGTATTTGGTGTTTTTATTTTTTTAGTATAGTAGCCATCCTGAATTGATGAATTTCTTGAGCATATTTTACCTCTAGCTGTACAGTTTTCTCCATTATTGGATGAATTTGGGTTTATACAACTTCTTAAGAATGTCATGAGTTGCATTCTACCAGTGTAAATTAAAACTATGGTTAGCTGTGGAGAAACAAAATATTTTTTCATAAAATGAAATTGTTGATAAAAAGAGTTTCTTATTTAGAAATATACATCCCTACAAATTGAAGCTATAAAGATCTGATTTTTTTTTTCAGTGTCTAAGCATTCATTCCCTGCCTTTATTGCTCAAAGATATTAATGGAAAACAAGGATGTTACTACAGAATACATTCTATACAACAGCAAATTAAATAATTTGTCATTTTAAAAGCTGAAAAATGCATTTATTCCAGAATTTAATAGAAATTTTCTTACCTGAGAAAAATTTATTTCAATTTTCATTCTTCCAAATAAGAAAATTGTGTTGCTAGCTTTGATTCTGTCAGTATTTAGAATAAAGTCTTATGTTTGTACCTGTGCTGGGAATATATCAGATGCATTTCAAAAGCTGGATTGAAAAAAGTTGTGAAGTCCCTCCCTTAAGAGAGGAGCCCTTGGACACACTATAAGATAGAAATTAATTCTATTCATTATTCTAGGCAATCATATTTCATGTGAAGGTTGGTGAACTTTCCTGTGCTACAAATGAGAGGGACTTTTTTTTTGTTGGAGTTTTTTGGAAGTAGATAAAAATTTTTACTTGTTTCTGTAAAACAAAAAGAACCTAATTTGCTAAACTGCATAATGAGAGTTTTTTTGTACTTTTTGGCTTATCCAGCCTTTCATTGGTCTGCAGTGGAGATGTTTGATCTGTTTTCTTATGAGAGTGTTCTGTTTCAGTCTCTCAATCAGCAGAGATAAAATGGTACAAATTATGGAATGGTTTGGGTTGGAAGGGACATTAGTTCACCTGCTTCTAACCTTGCTGCCATGGACAGACACATCATCCACTAGACCTGGTTACTCAAAGCCCCATCCAGCCTGGCCTTGAACACTTCCAGGATGGCAACCTGTGCCTCACCACCCTCGCAGGAAAGAATTTCCTCTTCATTTCTAAACTGCACCTACTCTCATTAAGTTTGTATCTATCTCCTTTTGTCCTATCATGACATGCCCCTGTGAAACGTCCTTCTCCAGCTCTCTTGTAGGACCCCCTTTAGACACTGGACTACAAGGTTTCCCTGAAGGCTTCTCTTCTCCAGGCTGCACAATCCCAATTCTCTCAGTCTTTGCTCACAGGAGAGGTGCTCCAGCTCTCTGACCAGCTCTGTGTCCCTCCTCTGGACTTGCTCCAGCAGGTCCAGGTCCTTCCTGTGCTGGGACCCACGAGCTGGACACAGCAGTGCAGGTGGGCTCTGAGCAGAGCAGAGGGGCAGAATCACCTCCCTGCTTTTCATGCAGCCCAGGAAAGTGTTGGCAGCTCATGTCAAGCTTTTCATCCAAGCAAGGAAGAAAAGGATCTGTTCTTTCCACACAAAGGAAGCAGTCTTTAGAAAGATCCATCTTCTGCCTCCAGGACTGTCATTCCTGGAAGGCTCTGTCTTTGGTTCCAAGTTTTGTTATTGGATGTCAAATTTATCAGCCCCATTTCTTCTACTCTCCCATACTACATACATTTTTAGTGCAGTTGCAGTTTAATTGCTGCCATGAGCAGTAGTAGTATAAGATGTATGGACTAGAGATGTATATTGACAGAGTTCTGTTAATTTCTTTCCAATAGCAGTTAGTAGCAGAAGATATCAAAACCAGCTGAAAAACCTTTACCTTTAGAAATTGTATTTCTAAATTGCCTGTGCTTGTGGATAGATTCTTATTACATCAGGAGTATTATGAGAATCGTAGTAGTGAGACTGGTACATTCAGACTGAACTGAATAATCAAACCATGATTTTGCAGCCATTGACTGTGTTACCATTTTAAAAACAGAGTGTCTGTCTCCACAAGACATACTTGGCTAGCAGAGGATGTGTTACCTTTCAGTGAAAATGTATTAATCCTTTAACTACAAGATGAAACTTATCATGCTTTGTAGATACTTTGTGTATCTGTTCTCAAATTAACACACTTCTGCAGTTCAACCATAGTAAGTCTTTTATAACAGTACATTTTGAAAATGCACTGCTAATGATCAAACTTTTTCTTGCCACGTGTTTATTCCTTTTGCATTAAATGCTTGTATATACAATATTCAATATATTGTGCATCAATATACACTTGCATTGTGTCATTTTTGTCTCCAGCACAAGCTTTTAGATTTGAAGGAAGATTGGGAATCATGCTGATATACCCATCAGAGTGGCTACAAAATAATCAAAGCATTGCAGCTGTTTGGAAAACATTTACCAAGTTCTTATGGCTGTATTGGGGAAATAGTGCAAAACACTATTGGAGGAGGCTGTGTGAAGGGAGCTGTTCCCTGGATTCCAGTTCAGCATTCAGCATTTGATGCAGAAGGGTCTTCTTGTCTGCCACAAGGCCCACAGCTGCATCAAGTGTTCTTTGCTCACCATTCAATAAAATAAAGTTGCTTCCTTTGCCCCTTCTTTTGCTACTAGCACTGGTAGCAATTATATTTTCCTAAGGTGAAGAATATCTCCTGCTAAGCATATTTTAATGTCATCTTCCAATCAGTTTTTGCCTCTGTTAGAATGTTTGCTTCCACATCTTCTCCTTTTGTATTGGTACCTAAAACCAGAAAATATCTGCAGTGAGCTTGCAGAACAAAACATTCCTGGTTCACTGTGCCACTCCCTGCTTTTGCTCTGGTGCTCTTACAGGCAGAGACTGGTGAACCTCTGGTCCTGGTTTGCAGAACTTGTGAAGTTGCTTTGTTGTACAGGCATGGTGCCTGGTTAGAAAAATACTTTGTGGGATACAGAAAAAGGAAATCATAAGGATTATATATTGACAGGTCTGAATATAGATGCATTTAATAGCTTGAATTTCTGAGCAGGGGTCATCTAGCTAGAACTAGAAATCAGGGAATCTGAGAATCACAGAATGGTCTGGGTTGGAAGACACCTTAAAGGAGTTCTAATTCCAACATTATCAACTAGACCAGCTTTCTCTAAGCCCCATCCAGACTGGTCTTTAAGGCCCCTAGGGATGGGGCACTCTTCTCTGGGCAGCCTGTGGATTGTAGAATTACAAATGCTTCCTTATAAACTGTAGCTTGGGGTTTTTTTTGTGTTTAAATCTCAACTTCACTTGATTTTGAAAATGATTTAATGGTTTTTAGATATAAATGCATAATTGCAAAAATAAAGAAATTTTTGCAACTTGATTTAAATAGGATAATTTGGATTGAAAATGTTTATCTAAGTCCATAAAACTTAAATATTTTATGTAGTCTGATGCAGAATTAAATTCTTACCTGATAGTTTTGTTTTTATCTAATATGACTAAGTAAGTTTCTGCTTTTCAGTTAACCTAAAGCATAACTTAATCTAACATAAGCAGTAAATGAGATTAAACACTTGGTATTCTTGATATTGTTGAATACTGCATTTTTTTTTTGTTTTGTTTTAATGTCTTGGACAGTTCCTGAGAACCCAGACTTCACTAATTTATAATTCCTTGGACATTGTGAACCTTAAATTAATTTTGGTTGAATCTGTTTTTTTATGGAATGCAATACAATTCCTTCTGAATTTCAAGTTGTTTTTGAGGACTTCAACTCCTGACTTCTGATATTGACATTACCAGAGATTATAATTGCAATTTTTATTCAGATTTATGTTTTTAGGTTTTATCAGTTCTGTATTTTCTTAATGGTGTAGAACTTCTTGTCTCTGCATTATTAGGCAGTTAAAGTTATTGTGTGAGGTACAGTTGAAGCTATTGCCATATGCTTTGCTGACAGAAAGCTTTCCTGTCTTTACAGATTTTTTATAGTAATGATATTGTAGATAAGTTTGTGAATGAAGTTACATATTCTAATGTATTATTTGCTCCCAATATGGTCATCTTATTGAGGTAATTTGGGAGCTCCACTGCTGAGAATATTTGGAAATTAAATCCCTTGTTGTATTATATCTAAAAAAGGTTTGCATGTGTTTTAGTTAAGAAATAGTAATAAAAATTCTGATGTGAATTTCTCAAAGATTGGAAAGGGGAGAGAAAAGTTTTGCAAATAATTCTGGTTTCAGAATTTATTATATATCATACATTTGGTTTTAAAGCTTAAGTGCTTGGGCTTTAGAAAGATGGCAAGGCTTTATTTTAGAATTGATAATTTGATTTCCTTCTTGTCAGTAAATATGCCAAAGAAATGCTTCCTATGTAAGCATACTATTGTTGGAACATCCTTGAACTTACTGTTTCTTCTAATTTAAAGTGTTCAGCTTTGTGTGAAGCCATTTCAGAAAGACTCATGTTGTAGATTTGTGCAGTTCATCTTTCTTGTCTCAGTATTTTACTTCTTTTTCTACAAATTCTTGTTGCAAAGTGCTTCTAACTAAATATCTGCAACTTTTCTCCTAAGGTTTATTGGCATCCAAAGCTGTTGTTGCAGATGGTGCTGAAAAAAAGGAAGGCAACAAAGAAACAGCTCCAGTCCTGGAGCAGGTATGAAATGGTAGAGTTTGATTCTTTTGCAAAGTTCCCACTGGAGTGTGCCATGGAGATGTAGTACCTACAACATTAAAATTTTCCCCTTCAGATATAACAGGGAACTGAAAATTTCTCTTATGTTTACATTTCTGGCAGAGCCAGAAGTATGGAATTTAATTGTCTCTAAACACAGTGTTGAGTTGAATTTCAATAATGAGCTTTTGTGTTAGAAAACTAACAGAAAACAAAATAAAATAAAGTCTCCACGCAACAAATATGAGGAGACCAGTGTCCCAAGGTCCAGTTTTATAGCTGGAATGATGACTGGCTTAGAAACAGGCCCTCACACAAATTTGATTTGTGTTTGGAACAGGGTTTTTGACATCATATAGAACTTCTTTTAAAAGAAGTTTCTTTTATATTGTAAGAATTTGGTGTTGTAGGCTTGTATGTGTTTTATGAACTGCTCAATGAGCCATACATTTTGCAAGGGTGTGTATTTTAATAAATACAAAAAAGAAACTTTTAAATAATGTTAAGGGTCTGATTTTTAAACCTGCTTATTGGCAGGATCTGGAGGCTGCCACTTTGTCTTTGGCTTGTTGCACTGTGTTCAGGCATTGCTTGACTCCGAGTTGTGCATTATCTTGCATTTTAAAAGGGCTGAATGACTGAGCATGGTAAAGCAAGCTAAGGATGAACAGTAGTCTTGATTCAGGACATCTTTGTTTTCCAATTATTTAAATCAGAGCCTTAATGTATCTTTAATACAGCTTTTTTGTATGCATTTTCATTCTTAACAGCAGCATTTGAACAAAGTAGCCTTGCTGCCTGCAATTCTTTAAGAAGCACTTCTGTTCTTTAGCCCCGGCACACTCTATGAACAGTCCCTACCCCAAACCCGATTTGATATTTTGGTTGTACTGGTTCTTTAGAGCTGATATATAATTGCATTGCTCTGGTTTTTCCATTGATGCTGCATTGGATGAGAGTCAATGGAACCTGATTTTCTGTTTTGATGCTGTCACTGTCAGGGCCAGCGGAGCCGCTGTGGTGCCGATGCATTGACCGATATTTTGCATAAAGGTTTACAGTGTACTGACATGACATTCCATTTCTCAAATTTTTGCATATTAAAGATGCTATGATTTTCTTGCTACTGTGTGTGATATTTTCAATGTGCAAAAAACTGTGAAATGGCTTACAGCATGTTGTTTCTGGGAGAATCATTACAATGTAAATCTTGCCATGCAGAATCCCATTGTGGTGAATGGGACTTTGTGGTTTACATAGACTGTGTATGCAACAGTATAAACTGCAGTGCATATTTACTATAACCTTTTTGTTATTTCTTAGACTTAGTAACTCGGCTGTTCCTGTTTTATTAATCAGATATAAAAAACAAGATGTCTCTGTCACTGTTTACATGCTAATGGTCTGAAAAACCTCATTTTTTGGAAATAATAGTTTGACTCCTTTAAAGAGGCATCTAAAATCCCAAATTGTCCTATTCCTTTCTATCTGACTAAAACCAGAAACCTCACAAAAATTTAAATGATTGACTGTGAGGTGGAAATTTTTTGAGCTTCAAGCTTTTTTCGCTGAGTTCCTGCCCAAAATGAAATGAAAATGGCCGAGTTATAAACCTCCCCAAAAGGTTTTCTGATAGCGAAGCTGACATTCCTTAGAGGCTTTGTCTGCTACTGCTATAAAATTGAATGGATAAAATATCTTGTAGGTTTTTTTAATAATGTAATGCAGAATACGGTAGAAATATTCAGGCCAGTAGCCGAAAACTGACTCTGTTGATGCAAGTTTTTGTTTATACATTTTTAGTTTACAGTTGTCTTAAACCCAAAACCTCAGACGATTAGTTGCAGATACAGTAGTTTATTTAATTGTATTAGGGTATGTCATGTTATATTTCCTTTTGACCAAGACCTGAGTAGATGGATAACATTAATTCATTAAGATTTTTAATGTTAATTTGTCCTGTTAAGAGGTTAAGCACCTTATCAAAATCTTAATTTAATTTTTTTAATCTTGTTTAAATAACTTTGTAATTTGAAAGTAATGGATGCTGTAGTATGTCTTTCACATCTGTGAAGATGAACAATAAAATTGTTTATTTACAAGTTATGACTCTAATTAATTTCTGGTAATACCTCTCATAACCAGCATAGGTATACTCTACAGTTCATGGAATATTTTATTTAAATGAATAAACTACACTTAGTTTGTGTGCTATGGAGTTACTCAAGGTAGAACTGATGTCTGCTGAATGGGATGTTTTGCACCGGATCTTTCCAGGGTACTCCCAGGGCACCCTTCTACAGATATAGAATGTGCACTTGTGGGGTTTTGTTTTTTGTTGGTTTTGTTTTGGTTTGGTTTTTTTTTCCCTCCATTGGAACATGGAAAGTTCTAGTGGAAAATAAAAATTACAATTTATAATAAAACTCAATAATACTTCCCCTCCACCAGAGATGTGATGTTTCTAGTTTGGATAAAGTGGTGCACATGTTCTAGAAATACCTCTCTGCTTTGTTAGTTACGGTTTTATTAGCTGGTACTATGCTGTATGATGTAACTGGGTCAAGAAGAGAGACAGGCCTAAGAAATTATATTCAGATATTGTAGTTTGCCCTTATTAGGCAAGTTGTAACACATGCACAGTTCTGGTAATGTAGGAAGAACTTCCAGTGAAAATTTAAAATGCTAATGTCTGTCAATGCATGCTAATGGTCTAAAAATAGCACTGTTTGTGTTAAGAAGGATGAAAATTGAGGAATTTGGAAATATGCATTATGTGTTGCCTTCTTTTCCTTCAAAAACTGTTTTAACTCTTCATCTGCTCATTTTCACCTGACAGTTAGCAATCTATTTAACCCTGTGGTGCTAGAAGTTGTGATTTCTTCATGTTTGTGCAACCATATAATGTGGTGAAATCCAGACTCCCAGCACTGAAAGGGGTTGTGCGAGAGAGCATTGGAAACTTCTCATTGTTTCAGACATTCCTTAAAGGAGCATTATCAACTTTTTCAGGTTCTCAAAAATACAAATTCCTTGTTAAATATAGTTTTCCTGAGGAACTGCCAGATTTTTTTTTTTTTTTTTCCCCTCTGGTTGGGAAAATGACTGCGTAGGGAAAATCTTGACAACTTTTTTTAGAGCTGCAATCCTTCTGAGGAAGGATTGTTTGCTCATAACAGTGCCAGAGTTCAAGGAGTGTCTGGACAACACTCCCAGTCATGATTCAGCAGCAGGCAGCTCTGTGAGGAGCAGAGAGGAGGACTTGAGGATCCTTCTGGGTCCTTTCCCGTGTGAGATGCTCTGTGATGGTGCATCAGTGTGTGTGTTCTGGCTGGGAACAGATGCTCTCTGGGTTCTGCTTGGAGACTGCACTGATGGTGAAGATGAAAGACAAAACTAAATAGACTTTGAATTTTTAAATTGGAAATAGAGGGAAAATGTGTTATTTTCAGGCTTTTAGCAGGTATTTCAAATAGTAAGAATTGAATATTTTGAATACTGAAAACAATTGGTAGTGCTCCTTTTAAAAAAGCAAAATTTAATATGATGCATTTTAAATAGTTTTCGTGTGTACTTAAAATAACATTGCTTTATTTTGTGTTTGAGTACTAAAATTGCTTTTAAAAAGATCAAAATAGAATACGAGAACTACAATGAAGAAACTGAAATAAAAGTATCAATTTTTTATTATTTATTCAGGAGATTTCACCTAAACCACAAAGTCAGAAAAAAAATGAAGCTGATATTAGCAGTTCTGCCAACATTCAGAAACCTGCACTGTTATCCTCAACTTTGTCTTCAGGAAAGGCTCGCAGCAAGAAATGCAAACAAGAATCTGGAGATTCTTCCGGGTGTATAAAGGCCCCTAAATCACCACTTTCCCCAGAATTAATACAAGTCGAGGATTTGACGCTGGTCTCTCAGCTTCCTTCTTCTGTGATAAATAAAACTAGTGAGCACAGACATTTTAAAAAAAATACCGTAACTACTTATAAGAGATATACAGAAATTTTCTTTGGTTGTAAATGGCTATTGCTTTTAAAAATGAATCTGCTTTAAATAAAATGTCCCAGTGGGAGAATTAGGGGTAGCTCACTATTTTAAAAGTCAAGTCACATAATAAGGCATTTGAATTACTCTATCAGAAACAATACATTTAAATAATATATTGATATTTATAGAGTCATGGCTTTTAAGGGTTGCCTTTCCCTCTAGCTTAAATCTCCACACTAGCATTAACAGGAAAAATCAAACCTCCCTTCTGAAAAGGGCCTGATTCATTAAAAAGAAAAGATGTACACCTTGGTGTGGACCTTTCCTTCTCTGAGAAACTTCACCTTCAGCAGGCTGACGTTCTGTACCTGTTGGCTGTGGCGTTCGTCACCTTATGTGATATTTCCTCCAAACACGATATGAAAGAGAAGATGGGTTCAAGATTTGTGGTGGAGAAATATTGAAAATTGTGTTTCCTTGTCCCAGAAAAATCCCATGGGTGTTCAGCTTCTTAACATGTGTAACTGATTTGCCAAGCACGAAAATACTGTTTATCAGAAGTATAGGGAAAGCTTTATGCTGCATGCATGAATATTTTTTGTGAATATTAAGATATTTCTATAATTTTTTTTGAGATTACATTAGATTTTTAATGTTGCTTAGTATCAGGTTATTTGCTTAAAGAACATTAAATAATGAGGCCAAAGGTTAACATAAATGCAGGTTTCAGTAAGTCAAAAGCTACTTTTTTCTTTTAGTATATTGATTGAGGATGGAAGACTCAACCTGCATCATGTGTTCCCTTTAACCTTGATTTTGTATTTTCATTTATGAGATAAGTTTCTTTTTAATCTTTGCTCATAGATAACTTTAAATGAGTGGGAGAGGGAGGAGTGCAAATTCAGCCTTCTTTATTCAGGACACATTGGTAAAAATTGTTTTTTGTCCCCACAAAATGTTAGCAGTCATCCATATTGTAATACGCCTTCCATCCCCACCCCTAGAGCAATGGTAAGTAGCTTTCCTGGAGCATGCTTATATTTTGGATTAAGTTGGACTTCTCTGTAGCAATATTTTGAAAAAATAGCTAATTTAAAACTTGGTTATTTAGTAGCTTAGATCTTGTTAGTGTTGTCTTTAATCTTTGGCTTCCAAATTTTTTCCACCTCTAGTGGAAAGTTAGTTTTGCCATGTCTTAATTTTTGAATCTGTATATCTGACTAAAAAACTACTTACAAAAAGGAGAGAACAGGGATTTACAGTGTAGTAGCAACTTAAATGTTTTTCTAAGCAAACTTTTGTGGAACTGGGTAATATTGAACAGGTGTAGGGGAGTGTGGGTTTTTTGTTTTTAATGAATCAGGCCTATATTAACCTATACCAGTCCTCTTCCCCCATTTGTTTGGGTTTTTTTAAAATGTAAAGTTCTGCAGCCTTCTTACTGTGCCATGCATTGGCAGTGTGTGTTTGAATTTCAGTTGGGGTATTGGTATCAGGTTATCAGAAGGCAGGAGGTGGGATATAAAATTAAACACAGTTTTCAATTAATTTTTAAAGTTGTATGTTAACACTATCCATGACTTTTTTAGATCCTTAACTTGATCATTTGTTCTGTTTATTGTTAAACCCTATTGCCCCCTTCCCTAATAGGTAACCTGCTGCCTGGGTTTTATGGGGAGGGTTGCTTACTGTAAATTCACTGCTTGCCTAAAACAACCACCTTTACCAGTGGGGAAGTAGGTGCCCTAGTAATTTGTAATAAGAAAAAAACAGATCATGTCTTGAGCATAAATCTTTCTTTGCTCCTGGTAGTCACAGTTTTGTAATTACTTTTTCTGATTTTGCTGTGATTACCAGCTTTGCAAATAAGAACTATTTTAAGCACTCCCCATCTTTAGATCTCAAATGCTGCGGTAAGATGATGGTGTATCTCTCTGCTTCATGAACATTGAAAGATCTCTTTTTAGGTCCATCACAGCCAGTGAATTCCCCTAGATCCTACAAACATAGCCAACGGAGAAGAAGATCACAGCGTTTAGCCACTTGCTCCTTGCCTGATGATTCTGTAGAAAAAGTTTCTTCTCCCTCTTCAGTTACTGATGGAAAAGTGTTCTCCATCAGTGGTCAAAACCAACAGTCATCAAAATTGGAGGGTAATGTATCTTAATCTAATAAAGAACTGCCCAAGAGAAATTGAATAATAAAAATTAGACCTTTCATGGTATTCAGCTAATGGGATATTTTGAACCACTGTAGCTAAAGCTGTTTGCTGTTCCTATGTTGTGTAACGCTGCAATCCAGACTGTTGTTTGTTGGACCCATGTGTCTTTTTTAATATGACATTTTTTCTTTTATGTAGTACCTGATGTTGCTCATGTGTCACTTGAGAAGCGTGGACCATGTCTCCCTCTTGATTTAAGCCGTAGTTCCGAAGTTACAGCACCATTATCCGCAGAATCCACTTTCCGTAATGAATATCCCAGTAAAGACAAGGAAGATATTCAGATGATTACATATCTTTCTTCCAAAGCAGTAACTGATGGAAGAGTAGCTACAACAGCGTCAGGTAAAGAGATTCAGTATACAACCAGAGATTTATAGCTATAGGGTTAAAATGTGTGTGTATTCAATCCCACTGAAAGATGGGATACTTATTTTTTTCTTTTCTGCACACTCAAAAACCTGCCTCTCTTCTGGACTCCATTCATCTGCGTATTCTTCACTGACTTAGAGCTGCTTTAGCACGTCTAACATGCTTTAAAGGAGAATCTCAGAGTGTGGAATGTAGTAAGCAGTATTTCAAAAATATTTTTGCTATTGCTAAAAGTTGTAAAAATAATTAACTAAGTGAAGTCTTTACTAACATACTAATCTGTGGCTTCAGCTTTAAAACAATAGTGTTCTCAAAGGCAGTCAACATTCCTCTTCTTTGCATCTGTTTGTGATGGAAATTCTGTCCTTCACTTGCTGCAAAATGTTACTTAAAAATATTTCTGAAAAATCCTCAAAAACTTTTTTATAGACTTGGTCACCTTCAGCACAGAGCCCAGTGCTGCAACTTTGTGCTGCCTCTCCTTTTGTAACAGTTTGCTGTGGTTTGCATGAAACACTTGGATAGAGGTAACAGAGATTTGGGGAAGGATTTACACAGTGGTTTGTAGACCCTAAAAGTGGGATGTTTTCATCCAGTGTATGCTAGGTATTCATTTAATTTTTTTATTAGTCTCATATGTGGGTATCATACCATTTTTAACTGGCTTTCAAGAAAGAATTATTTTAAAGCCTTTTTTTGTTTTGTTTTTTTAATGAGGAAATTGTTCAGAAAAGTAAGAAGAGAGGAAGAAAAATCAAATTATTATATTCTGCTTGGAAGGTTTTTTGATAAATGTGATTGACAGTAAGGAAGGGCAGCATGACCTTAAAAGATAGAGTTATGACACTTAAACTATATCTTAGTCTATTAGTCTATGAATCTCTTAAACTCATTTGTCAAAATAAGGTCTATGGGTATCTCTAGTGAGCCACCACTAAAGCTTTTTAAAATATTAAAATTAAAATATTACTTAATTACTTGAGTGAAAGCATACGACAGTGTTCATTTGCTCTTGATACATGGCATAGCAGCAGAATTACAGATTCCTGGGAAAATTACTTCTATAAAAGTCCTTTTATGTCATGTCTTGTGCCACTAAGAGAAGTGTTTTGGGAGTATTTGCCCACTCATTGAACAAGATTCTAAAAGAAAGCAACAGCTTCCAACAGCCATCTGTTTCCTGTTTGGTAAAACTCATTTCAGTTACTAGAAATTTAACTTCTGGCTTTTCTGATATATTTTCTGGCTCATTTTGTGTGCAGTTGGTAATGCTGGAAGTTGCCTGCTCCTGTCATGGGCCTGGCTGGAGGCAGAGTGAGCTGGTTCTGAACCCAGCACTCAGGAGTGCACTTTGGACCTGTTTGTTGAGCTGGGTCTTGGTCCTGGCCACAGCTAAAGTAATAAGAAGAATAAAGAATAAGTTTAATTTAGAGCCACCTTTATGTAATGGCTCTGAATTATGTGACCTGTCCACAGAGTTTGTGTCAGGGAAAAATTCCATGATTAAATTGTCTGTTTTTACTGCTTGAGTCCATAGTGGGAAGTGCTTGCAACCTTTACCAGAGGATAGAGTTTATATATAAAGTTATATATATATATATAACTGTATATAAAGCTTAATGAGACTTTTCATATCTATATAATTTTAAGAGTTATAAGCTACATTTTTTTGTCTTCTGAGTTTTTGCCTTTCAGGGACGTCTTTTTTGTTCCTAATTTTCATGTATTACAGTTTTCTTCCTGCAATAAATGGAATTGTGTCCTGAGCTTTCATACTGACTTTCTGTCCAAATGTTGGAAGTTTTTGGTGGGTTGCAGCTTGTAGCCCAACACCTTCTTGAGTGTCAACTTTGTGGCCTGGAAGAGTAATTTAAGCAGTTTGATATCTTTAATTCACAGATTTCATGACAGGTTTTGGAGATACCTGCCTCTGTCAGTGGTATTGCTAGGACTCTGCAACTAAAATTCAAGGGTTTTGGGTTCATCCCATCTTTTAACTCTGGTGGAACATGTTTATCCTCATAATCTTAGAAGAAAGACAAAAATTTAGATTTAAAGTTCAGGTTTGAAACTTCTGGAGTTAGTCTACACTATTGAATAAATTTGTTGTGTTCTCTGCTTTAGAAGGCATCATTTTGCTTTGGAACAGCACCGGTTCTCAGGTCACATTTCTGAAGCACACATAATCACACCAAACTCTTGCATGCTTCAGGAAAATAAATAAGATCCACTCTATTTATCAGTACTTTCCTAATTACCTGTTTAAACAATAGCAAGCAAATATATAGAGAAGAGGTGCCCATAGCTTTCCTTTCTCATTCCTGTCAATTTTTGAAATAATTGAGAAAAGTTAATTTGCATTTTACAGAAACATCTACCTAAGTGCAATTTAATACATTGCATTGTTTAAATGTCTGCATTGTGACTCTATCCATTACAAATTGAGAACTCTGGTATAAAATCCAAATTATTCTGTAATTGTGTTTTCTTGAGCTGAAAAAAAAGTATAAATCTGCATCTATTTGTGGCATTTCTGCTGTTAACATTTTATTGACACAATCTGGACATATCTGGAGTTTTAGATTTTGATATCACTGCAGATTTTGTTAAGTGCACCTAAGTTAGACCTCCTGTCTTTGTAATCATTGAAGTAGATAACTGTGAATAGTTTGAGATATCTCTTGATGGTATTTGGCCTGGAACATCCCTGACCCTTCTGTAACAGAGCTGAACTGGAGATGCAATTTCTGAGATTGCACATTTTGAATTCTGATGAAGGCTATCAGTTGGGTCAATTGAAAAAATAATTTGGTGTTGTTTAAAATTATGCATTTTAGTGACTTTATTCAGAAGCTACTGACTTGTTTTCAGAGAAGGGGGTGCAGATGCATAAACGCTAACTCGTATTGGCACATTGATTTCAAAGTCATTGCTCAAAATTAACCACTTATCATTTTGTAGAGGCAAAACAGAAGCTCTGTGATAATTCCTTCAATCCAAATGCTCCATGGAAGTACTGTGCACTTTGGTAGACACCTGTACACTATCCATTAGTTATTGAACAGAGGTGCTGCTTTACTAAACTATTGTGAGGTCCTACTTGTGATCACCTGATACTGCACACACACAGCTGAGAATCTTTGCTTTCATTTGCCAAATTGCTTAAAATGCAGATAACTGGCCTTTGGTCACTTTAGCATTTCAAAGTCTTTAAATCCACAGTCAATCAGAATACTTGAAAAGCACACTAGTTTTGCCTTTGAATATGAAGTTCAGGACTTTCTGTAGTTGTGCTTCTCTTTAAATTTCTGATCTTTTCTCTTGGTCTCTGTAACCCTGCAACCATCAGTGTTACTTCAACTGTTACATATCATGCAAACAATTTCAGCAAGCAGTCTGGGTTTTGAAATTGAAGTAGAAGGAAAATATTGTTACACTTTCTAATCTAACAATCTTATATTTTTAATGCTGATATAACAATATTATCACTAGCTGTTATTTCCTATTCTAACACCTATAGATGATTTTGCCAGTAGGGTAGCATTAGGTTAACTATATAGGAGAAATTTGCATTTAGGACTAAAAGAAAAAAGAAGTTACATACTTTTATATAATTTCCTTGGTAACAGTTCACTGTAGCAGGAACAGCTGCTGTACAAAATTTTCAGAAAATGTGATTGGTCACTCTTTAAAAACTCTTGCCAGTGTTACTGATTTACCTTGCTTTTAAGAGGGATGAACTATTGTTCATCTTGTTACTTGCTCATGTTACTTTGGGGCTGTTTATTTTACTTGAACCATCTATTAACAGTCAAATTTAGTCCCTAATTGGGACTAAATCTGATCTCTGCCCTGAAGTTCCCAGTTTGGGCCAGTTATGATGAAAGCAAGAACCTTTTTATGGGCTTATTCTTCCTAAAGACATCACTTTGGGCAGAGTCCAGTATTAATCTGTGATATGCAATTAAAAGTCTGTTTAGATGTAAAATTGTTCCTATGCACTTGGAATTCAAAACACTAAATTGAACATGACCAGCATGATTGATATTTCTATTACAATATGATTTAAGTTGTATATTTATGTAGATAATGATATTTATGATATTATTTTAAACATGGAAAGCCACGAAATAGAATATCAATCAACAAAATAGGTTGCTTCACATTGCTACAATTAATTTGAGCTTGGTGAATTTCCATAAGCAGTACCACTGCAAGCCCAGTTGTGCTGTTGGACTTGTGGCACAGCATCCTGTCCTCACTTGCATGAGGGGGCTTGTGTCCCTTCTCTGTGCCATAACAGGAGGAGTAGCACTGGAAAGATGTTATAAACTGGACTGGGAATGCTGTGGTTTGCATTTCTTTTTAATCTGAAATTAGTCTTCTACTGATAAAATTGATCTTGGAATGGTGACAAAATCAGTAGTTTACCAAGTCTAATCTCTGGTCGTCTTTCTCTGTGTGGAGTGTTAACTGCAGACCTCCCACGTTCTCTGTGTGGGCGATGGCTGGCTAGACTCCTTAACAGGAATAAAATTGCAATTAAAAGTAGCAGTTTGAAAAAAAAAAAAGGTAATGTTTCCATAAAGAAACTAATATTTCCTGGTTGTATTTGTTACTTGCCCTTCTGACTGACCACCTTGTCCAATTTTGTGGCTATGTGTAAGGCATGGATAGTGATTGCATAGTTGAAAAACAGACTTTGCAAACTTTGACACTTAATGTAGGATTTGAGAATTTAAGATTCTTATCTGAAATGATTTTCAATGAAGAAAAGTAAAACCAACAATAACATTGCAATTTATACAGGCATAATAGCCATTTCTATTTTCAAGTTACTATAGAAAGGCAATTTGGAGAGTTCTGACAGCAAGATGGGTATTTGCTTGACTGGAGAGATTTCTGCCATAAGCATTCCCTCAAACAGTTACTGATTACTTTGTGCTTGTGTTGAAAATTATGGAGATACTGAAATTTATTTTGTTGTGGCTATTGGTATTAAATCATATTTGGATGTCAGGTCAGTATTTCTTCTTAATAATAAAGTTTAAATATTAATTCATTCAATGTTGAGACTAAATTTCTCTTGAGATTGTTTGGATGGAGTGTTCCCACATCTTTTCATCAAAATGGCAGCACCCTAAATGAATTATGTGCATTTGGGTGATCCTTTTGCTCTCCTTTTAGAAACGAGACAAGACGTTGATAGCATGATGATGTGGGAAAGTGTCACTTTTTTCTTTTACTAAAGTGCTAAAATATACTTATTGCTCCACAGATGGCAGAGCAGTTCAGTCCTGTAACAGAGACAAATGGTAATTAGGAAACCCAAGAAAGGAATAATTTGGATAGTGTTTCGTGTCAATGATGAGTATTCCAGCAAGCTAAATGCACTTGAAATACAGACAAAGGCAAGAGCCTGGATCAGTCTTAAAAAGATTACTGTCTTAGGTGAGAGGGTTGATTTGAGGCAGTGGAAGGACTCAGGTGGCCCCAGGTGTGGCTGTGCAGCTCTGCCATGTGGCAGGAATCAGCACCCAGAGCTGAGCAGCTGCTGCTGCCTCCCTGCACCTTGCAGAGCTGTCCTGCAGCTGGGCACAGCTGGCATTAAAGTGCTGTGTGGTGTGAGAGGTGATGGCACCACTTTCTGTTGTTCTTGCTGGCCCTTCAGCTTTCCAGCAGTGGCATTTTGGTTGTGTTCCCAGGAAGGTTCACAGGAGTGGGAGGTGTTGTGTGAGCTGTGTTGTATCCCAGTAGAATTGGGCTGGTCTGTCCCTATTGGGAAGGTTTGAGGTGTTCTTTCCTTTTCCCCAGAATCTTTTTATGACTGATGAATGTACTAAAGTATCTTAATGCTGCTTATTTAATACATTCCAGATCAGCTCCATATTTTGTCTTGTTGGCTATCTAGGCCAATAGAGGTATTTTTCAGGACTTTTTTTTTCTTTCTTTTTTGCATTCTTGTGCTTTTGTTGAGCTCATCTGTTGAGAGACACCAAATGTAACTGGTGCCTCCAAGTGTTTACAGCTGGCACAGAAAAACCTGAGCTCTTTATGCCTTCACAGAGCTGCGTTTTTGTATGATATGTCCTTGGCATGGTCCTAAAATGTCCTCAAGGATCTGATGAAAATTAGACCTTCCTAATTATAATTAGATGAATCTTGAAGCTCTAACAATATTGATGGACACAGTAATAGAGAGTTTTGTATTACCTCAATAATGTTCTTTATAAATAACTTTTATTCCAGTTTGATTATTGAAACGATTTTAAATATTAGCAATGAAAATTATAATTTGGATTTTGATTTGTTTTCAGTTTGTTACTTGCTGATTTGCATGAGATAAAGAACTAAAAAATCAACTAAATATTTCACTGAATAAACTTTTCTAAATAGTGCAAATTAAGAATTGTCAGTATATGATGCCGAGTTCTGACAAACCACAGTACTTTTACATGTTATTCAAATGTGGATTAATGAAAGAAAGTGAATTATTTAAATACTATTAAAATCAATGAAGAATTCAATAAGTAGAAATGTTTTATACACAGGACTAAAAATGTTATTCCAGACCTTAATTTCTCTGTTAACATAATGGAGCGTTAACTTAAATAATACTGACAGTGTCAGCACCTTTAACTGTTACTCTTGTGGGTTCTTATTACAGTGAAGAAAAAAGGAAACAAAAAGGTTTAAAAGTGTCAGCAAAAGTACACTTTAACCAATACAGGTAGTTTAAAAGTGAGTTCAAATTCCTAAATATAGGAAGAAACCTTCTGTGGCATGTATTGTACTGTGTATAAGACTTAAGGGCTGGACATTCATGTGCAGTAGTGATCTGTTGATTGTGATGATGAGATGACCAATATTGACATTTCAGTGATCTGACCCAGCCCTGGCTGGCTGCAATCCTTATGGAATTCCAAGTAAATCCATCTTCTTGTTTTCAGCACCCTCGTCCCATGTACATGCCTTGCACCTGGAAATGCCTTTAACCAATAGTCTCAAGTTACCCAAAGGGAATAGTAAAACAAAGAGGTCTTCCACATCAGTGAGCTCTGAAGGGACAGAGGTACAGTGCTCTGTGCCCAGAAAGGAGAAATGTTTTGAGAGTCTGAAGGAGAGAATAATAAAGAACATGATTGAAAAGGACAAGCATTCAGAAGTTGGTAAACTACAATACTTTTTGTTTCCAGTGCTTTAGACAATAAAAATAATTGTAAAATAACTTTAAAAATAATTGTATTGTGTGTACATTTCTTATTATTGTGTGCTGTTAGGATTTTTTACAGTCTAATGACTTTTACAAGAAATTAGGTCATCAGCGAGACATTGGCCTTATGTGATATATTCTTCAATTTGCAGGTGCAGCTAGAATGGAAAGAAAAGGAAAACTGGAAGAGAAAACTTCTTCAACATATGGTAGGTAGAGAGCAATATTATTTTTATTAAAAAAAGAAAAATTCTCTAACATTTCTTGTCTTTGAAGAGCAAATGTAAAAGTGTAAAATATTTTCTGAGCCCAGGTGCACTTCTTGTTTGTTAAGGTCTTAAAAAGAGTTTTTATGTATATGACAGGTTTGTAACAGAAAAGTAATTTGTAAGATAAAATTAAAGTGCCTATAGCAAGGAGTTTGAAGGATCCTAAAGTACCTATGAGTGGCCCACTGCCTCTGGTTTTTCATTTGATTGGGTTTTTTTTAGTAAAATGAGTAATATTGACTATTTTATTGTACTGTCAAATTTGAGAAGGGAGGAGCAAACAATGGTTACTAGCAAAGCATTTGGCAATTCATGAAAAAAAATATAGATTAAGAGGACTCTGTTTTTATCCTGTGTTCAAAATAAAATAAATTATTAGAAACTGGCAGGAATTCAGAAGTAATTCTGCCTTGTTTTTCCAGGAGGTAAAAGTTTTGTTTCTGTGTTCCCCAAGAAGATAAGACTGCTCTGATTTGTGTGCAGGAAACAATCCTGGCTTCAAGGCTTATTTTTTGTAGCAAGTTAATTTCCTTGTTATTTGTCTCACTGCTGATAACTTAAGAAATTATTGTGGAGTGAAAATGTGGGATGTATTTTGTCTGAGGAGAATTAACAGGATAAAAAGAATTTTTCAAAGTGCTTGTCCTCATGTCTATAATAACAATGGTTAAAAGTGAACTGCAGCGTTAAAAATGTGTCAAATTCGAGTCAGAATCACTTTTCTATGAGGATGCCACTGTACAGTGCAGAGTGCTGACAGCAGCAGCAGATTTGTGGTACTGAAATTTCCTTCAAATATTTTTCTGCAGGCCTATTATGCAGGCTTTTAGAACAATATAACCTTTATAATTGGGAATTTTGTGCTTGTGAAAGCTTTTTCTCTTGCCCAAATCTTTTTGTTATTATCTGTATATTAAACAGAAGTTGTAAGCTATTTATGTGTTGTTACATATATTGTGTACTTTTGTGCATTTTTTTCTGCTTTATCTTACTTGAAAATACTTAAAATGAAGAAATATTATTTGTCAAATGAGATTTCTTTGAACTGTTATACCAGCAATTAGTAAGAGGTGGGTCCAAGATATCAAGTAAATTTATCTGAGTCATTTTGATCTGACTAGACAACTGGAACACTTGATTTTGAATGTTTTGTTAGGTTAAGCTGCTTTAAATAGTTTAATTTTTATTTCAGGTAAAAAGAAAGAAAAAGAAAAGGAGAAAAAAGAGAAGAAGGAAAAAGATCATAAACCAAAACAGAAAAAGAAGAAGAAAAAAAAGAAGAAATCAAAACAGCATGGTAAGTTAAATTTATATTTTTTAAAGTAAATAAAACCACCTGGTGTATTTCTAGCATTAAATGGTAAAACTTGTTTGTAAACAATATGAATGTATAATTTCAGAAATGTCCAAGAGTAAGTTTTAGCCTTAAAAATGAAGAGGACACTTGAGACTTCTTTTTTCATGCATTTATAGCCTGTCTCTTTATATATGTGATAGACACATATTTCATAGATGTTTTTTCTTCCTCAAAAAGATATGCTTATTTTTTTCATCTCTTTAAATTCTTCATTTGAAGCTCTGTCATATACATATCTATTTTGTTTGGACATTAGAATTATTCTAGTGTCTAGTTTGTTGCTGCTTGTCAGTGGTTTGCTGTATGTAATGCACCCCCTCTTTAGCACTTAATCCCTCACAGCTGAGGTTGGCCTCCCTGTTGTAACAGCCTTGTCTGTTGCCTTGACAAATGGGGAATTTATTTTGTGGATTGTGTGTTTCTCTGTCCAAAATTTGTGCTATAACATGAAAATGCTTCCAGATCATGCAGTGCTTTAGTGTGAATTACAATATTGTAGGTTTCGTATACTTCATCATCTTTACACTGTAATAATATAATTTTAAGCTATAAACTTTGATTGCTTATTTTACTTGAAAATCATTTACTTGAAAATCATTCTTACTTGCACTGAGTAGGCTTCTAAGTATTTGCAAGAAGATACTGATAAATGCTGGGTATATGCCCAGTATTGTTTTTTGATTTTTTTTTTTTCTTGTGGTCATAAGGTGGTTTATTGTGGGTTGGGATCTTCTTTCTCTTTTTTTTTCCCCATCTTTTTCTTCCTTTGGTCCTTCTGCCAGCTTGTATTTAAACTTAGAAGCTTGGCAGAAGTACTATAATTAGGTTCCAGTTTCTAGGAGCCTTATCCAGTGTTTGTAAATATGAGAAGAAACTATGCCCAGTGCCTCAACAAATAGAAATTTTAAATCCAGGTGCAAAAAGTGGTGTGAGTAAAAGTTGAGCATTTTATTCTTTTCAAATTCATCTTATGAAAATCTGTGTTTAACAATCCAGATGTGTTCAATTTGGACTTTTTTTTAAGTGGGGAAAAATTTAAAATACTCTGATAGATTCTGACTCCAGTGTCTGACCCTGAAAAAGCCCATCTGTCAAAAAAAGCAAGACTGTCTCCAGGACTAGGTCACTCCTAGGTGTGGACAGAAGTGTAAGGGTGTGAGGTATGCTCCTTTTGTTTGAAATGAAATTGAGGCATCTTTGGCAAGAAGAAGGGGGAGGTACATTGTGTGCCCCAGGTAAGTTTTGGACAAGACTAAACAAAAACCCCAGCAAAGGCTGATTTTGTGCTCCGAGTGGCTGTGTAACTTACTGGCTGTGTAAAACATGAGTAGCAGGAAATAGGCAGTGCCTGTCATTTATGCTGCTCTGTTGCTGTGAGGTTGAAAGCCATACAGCATGAAGTAGTCAACTCAGCTGCTCCTTGAGCTGACTTGGGAAATGCTGGAGATAGTGTGCTTTGGGCAGAGACAGTAAAGAGGAAAGTGACTTCATTTAAGGTGGTCTAGGAGAGAAGGATATTATAGCAGGAAAACTGTAGTGATAGGTGGGAGCAGGAATGCTTCCTACAGAAGGATGAAAGTGCAGTAATCTGATTACTTGCTTATATTTGAAGTATTCATTTTTAAGAGTAGTAAATGGGTAACTACTCATAATTACTGCTTGAGGCCATGGGCATGTTCAGGTGGGTCCAGAGGAAGGCCATGATGATGATCAGTGGGCTGGAGCTCTTCCCGTATGAGAAGAGGCTGAGAGCCTGTTTAGGCTCTCTTATTGTCCTCTCTTATTGGGTTGATGATAAATTGTATCCCCATTTGTCTGTTTAGTTGAGAAATAAGTGTTGTACCTTCAAAAATTGGATCTAAGAGTGAAGGAGACATGGTGGAACGTCTGAGGCAGTTGTTTTCAAAACATAAAGATCAGAGTCTTCAGCTTTCCTGAACACACGGCTGTATTGTCGGCAGCGTGTGGACAGCAGAAGAGAGCTCTCCTTTGCTTTTTGTTAGTTTTTTTGGCTAGCTGAGGCAGAGAAGTTCTCTGGACTGTGTTTTTTTCCTTTTTCTTGG
>VZTB01004485.1:642875-702243 GCA_013397245.1 Thryothorus ludovicianus
GAGTGCTTTGACTGTTAAATAAACAGCTTTTTTCTACTTTCTTCCAATGAAATTTTTTTTCCTATCCCGATTCAGCTAAGGGGAGGGGTGGTCCAAATTTGCCCTAAACTAGGACATTTATACAGAAGAGAATGCTGGGAAAAGACCTTATAGCAGGCTTCTAGTACTTACAGGAGACCTACAGAAAGGATTGGGAGGGACTCCTTTATAGGGAGTGTAGTGATAGGGCAAGGGGTAGCAGTTTTAAACTGAAAAAGGGTAGATTTAGATTAGATTAGGTTAGGTTAGGTTAGATTAGATTAGATTAGATTAGATTAGATAAGATAGTCAGAAAGAATTATTTTCTGTGGGGGTAGTGAGCCACTGGAATGGGTTGCCCAGAGAAGTTGTGGTTATCCCATCCTGGGAAGTGTTGAAGGCCAGGTTGGATGGGCCTCTGAAAAACCTGGTCTGCTGGAAGCTGGGGGAACAGGATGACCTTTAAGGTCCCTTTCAGCCCTAACTGTTCAATGATTTGCAATTACCTCCTGTCATTTTGATTAGAGACAGACTTGCAAATGTGTTTCTTGAGACTGTTGCAAATTTGGAGGAAAAGATACAATGCTGGTTATCAAGATAAATGTCAGTACCCCTGTATGCAGTGGCAGAAGCTTGTGGTGTCTGTGCTTGTGTGTGTGCTATAACAGTCTCATCCTGCTCCTCTCTCTGGCTGAGCAGGAAGGTAATACACAGATGAGTAAGTGCAGTGGGGATTTCTGCAACAGGTGGGCTCAGACACTGTCTGCCCAGTAGCTCCTCTAGATCCCAGTCTTTCCAGTTTCTGTGCTTGCAGATAGGAGCTCATGAGGCAGCAGCCCCACTGCAGAACAGTCTCACTTCCATGTGCATTCTCACATGCTCTTGAGTGTTGGCCAGGGCTTCCCAGAACCCTCCACCCCAGCTTTCCTGCTTAGAGTCACTTCCACCCAGAGCTGGCCCTTGCAGACCCACTGGCCCCTTGCTCCCAGGCCATTTCAGCTGCTCCTCAGCTGGTCCAGCTTGATCCATACAAGCAGTCAGACACTTGGACTGGCTGCAGATGCTGTAGCATGAGCTCATGGGCCTTTGTGACCAGACATCCCTGGTGAGGGGCTGGCACTGTTATCACTGCAGCCTCTCTGAGTGCTGGCACCAGAGACACGTGGACCCTTCAACCTTCAGTGCTACTCAACCTGCACACAGACCGTGTACTTGAACCCTGAATGGAGAGCCCCTTCCCCAGGTGAGAGATGGAAATGAGGTTTAATAAAAATTACTGAATAGTTGAGGTTGGAAGAGACCTCAGGAGCTGCAGTGGCCCAACCCCCTTATCCTGGTTGCCCATGATTATATCCAGACAACTTCTCAATGGCTCCAAGGAGGGAGGCTTACAAGCTCTTTCAGCACAGGCTGGATGCAGGGCATGGCCAGGCAAGTGTACTGACCACAAAACTTTATTAATGTGTGGCTTTTTTTATCCTATTATTCCCATTTTCTGCCCACAATTGTTCTTCCCCAAATCACTTCAGTCCATCCATTTTCCTCACCTTTATTTTCTTCCCTAAACATTTCACAGTATGTCCTTTGCAAGCCCAAAATTATTTTCCCCCATATCCCATAGTGTCCCCTACTGGCAGCCCCCTTGGGTGTAACTGCCCTTAGTGCAGAAGATGATCCAGAGAGCTGCTGTGGGTAACACATCCTGATGAGTTTCATGCATGGATAATGGAGGGATGGCACTGCTGGGAATGTCTGAGAGGGGCCTGGCCAGGGAGGTGTTTGTTGTTTGCCTGCTCATGCTCCTCCTCTGGTCCTGTGTGTGTATACTCTCCTGAGATGGGCCTGGGAACGTTCAAAGACAATTTCCTTTGGGCTCCCTGTGCTCCTCTGCAGGGTTACAGACAAGCTTTTATCACTTCAACTGACAGGGTCATCTGTGATTGCTTCCAGATAGCAATGCTGATAGTGCTGCAGGCAGACTTAAGGGAAAAGAGAAAGCACCAGCAGCATCTCTAAGCATAGCAGATGGTGCAGGATGAACTGTGGAAAAAAGAAGACTGCATCATATTCTAGGAAAAATTACCCCTCTGTACATTCAGAGATGGGGGAGCTACAATTGGTAATGCTTACCTGTCAAACTGGATTATATTTCTTACTGGAAATTTTAAAATAAAATGTTACAAAGAGCTTTTACCATTTCTTATTTACACTTTCATCATCCTGATACCTCAGCGTTGATATTTTTTGCTTGTCAACAGAATGCTGCAGTAAAATCTATGCAATTTTTTTCTTTTTTTACGTTTGTTATAAATTTTCTTTTTATAAGAGCGACTTTTTTTCGTTTAACTTTTCAGATTATTCGGATTATGAAGACAGTTCTGTTGAATTCCTGGACAGGTGCTCCTCTCCCCTGACGCGCTCCTCGGGCAGCTCCCTGACGCTGCGCAGTATGTTCTCAGAGAAGAACACTTCCTACCAGTATCCAAGAGCTATCCTGTCTGTTGACCTTAGTGGAGAAAGTAGGTTGAATGAACAGCAAATTACAGTTTATAGGTTTAATTTGTTAAGAAAGAGAGCTTAAAAGGAAATAATTTGGTTTATGTTTGGGATTGTAGCTATAAATATGGTGACTGGTTTATCCTTCATCTATTTAAATCAAAATGCATACACTCTTCAAGCTGTTCTACATTGTACTTGCTTTGGTTAAATGTTTCTGCTCTGCCATCTGAGGAGAGCACATTAAAGGCACTTTGCAGATTTCATCTTGAAATCTCATATACCAGCAGTGTGTTTGAGAGTGATTTTTTTGCTGATAAAGATTAAGATTTTTACCTGTCAAAACTCCCTGTACTTCTTTGAATTATTGTGTCTCTCCACACACAGTTTCACATGTATTTATTTCTATTAGACCTTTCAGATGTGGAGTTCTTGGATGATTCTTCCACAGAGAGTTTGTTACTTAGTGGTGATGAATACAATCAGGATTTTGATTCAACTAACTTTGAAGAGTCTCAGGATGAAGATGATGCTCTCAATGAAATTGTTAGATGCATTTGTGAACTTGATGAAGAAAATGGCTTTATGATTCAGGTAAAGAAGTTTGATGTGTGGAGTTATATTTTCCATGCGAATATTTTGCTTGTGAAGGTGTCCTTTTGATGCGTCATAGACTTGAATTATGTAGAGAGCTGTACATAAGTGAACAAGAACAAAATATTTCTTTGTTCTGCACTTGGTGTGGCTCTGTTCAGTGCATGCAGAGCTGTTTCTCTAGGATGGGGTTTCTCTAGCAATTTGATACATAGGGAAAATTGCTAGGTAACCTTTTTCTTTACAGCCAGCTGATAAATTTGGAATAAAATATACTCTGCCACACACAAACCATTGCTACTGTTCCCCAGACCATCCTTATTTTATGAGTTCCTGGCTTGGCCCTTGTGCTTTGCAGTACCACTTGTAGAAACCTCTCTGCTCACTGTAAACGTCCCTCCTCTGTGTGCAACTTGTCTCCTGTGCAGACAGTGAATGCTGTCAGTACTGTGATGTGTGTTTCATCTTTAGAATAGCACTTCTCACACTGGGTATCACTACCAGGCTTTAGAAACTGCTGAGAATTTACATCTTAACTTGGTATAGATAACAGGGAAGAAGAGTATACCATATCTGCACAGCATTCAGGTGTTGATGGATTGCCACTCCTGCTGCTCATTACTTTGTACTCCAATGAGGAGAGCATTTCCCATCCATGAGTAATTTCAGGTCTTCTCTCTCAAGCAATTTATAATGCAATGATTAAATCAGATGCAAAAAGCAGTAAGGAAGAACTCAGTTGTCAACAACTTTAAAAAGGTCATGAACCCTCCTGTGTTTTACCCCCATTTAAAAGCAGGTTTGTATTCAGCTACTACTGTGGTACAGTTCCTGTTGATAGTGTGGAGCCCTTTAGTTGAGATTTAAAGGAAGCAAGTAGTGCTGTCTTGTGTTAGTGGACTTCCTGTTCTGGAACTGGCAGAGCCCTGGAAGTGAAGGGCACCCAGGCTGTCTGGGGGAGCAGACTAAAATTGGTGCTGTGTGGGGGGAACCGAGCAGGAGTTCAGCTGTGGTAACTATGTGGAAAAGTGGACTGATGTAACAATCTTTGGAGACACGAGGGGACACTGTAACTGTAGTGACAGGAGGAAAGGTGACTTCAGTGTTTTGAACAGGTTGATACTCAAAGGCATGTCAAAGCCAAGAGGAGAGATTTTCAGCAGTGAGCCAGCAGATATTTAAAACACTGACAAGCACAGAGTTGAGAAAGGGAAATATCTTTATAAGGAGTAGTTTCCTGCCTGTTTTTGAAGTCCAATGACAGCCTGATTTTTCCTCTTCATGCTTGTCTCACTGAGAGCAACTGGTTTGCTGTTTCTAGACTCTCATGTCTTACCACTTCTATTTTGCTCTCCTATTCTCTTGTTTCTCCTCTTTCATTTTATCTTAATTTTCTTTTTCTTTTAGATTTTCCATTGGTGCGATATTAAAAGCACATCTTTCTAGCGCACTGGAGAGATGCTTTGTAAATATAAATAATTAAACTGAAGAGTTTTCTACTTTTCACTGTTATGCTGTAATGTATTACATTATCTTTCTACTTTACTATAATATTATACTCCTGTCTTATGTTTCACTACTAAATATGTAGGTGCTAAAATACTGAATGTTGGAATAAAATACTATTTAATATTACATCTTCAGTTTCTTTTTTTTTCAGTCTGGAGTTTGTGGTTGAGGTAATTTTCAGATCTAGAGTTCTTTTTTTAGCTTGGTGTCTTTGTCTACCCAAACACAAATTGCCCATCTAAAATAATCTTGCTCAAACCATCTATTTAAATTAAAGTGCTGTTCTCTGCATTTTGATGATACAAGAAGTAACTTCTGAGTTTTTGCATCTACTTGTCTCAGTTTTAGTTTTTGCTTTTGTTGTTTTTTTCTGACATCAGTGTGAAGAATGCTTGTGTTGGCAGCACAGTGTATGCATGGGATTGTTGGAGGACAGTATTCCAGAGCAATACATCTGTTACATCTGCAGAGATCCACCAGGTATGGATAAACCACCTTTATTTGATGCCCTGCTTGGGATTTTTGAGCAGAGATGTTAATGAATTTGCTTAAATTGTTCAAGCTTTGTCTGTTTTGTGTTCCATGTGATGCTTCTTTGGGGCAAGTGATTCGAAGTTTGGCTCTGAGCAGAAACTTACTTTTATGTTAGTGATATCATGGTCAGCTATGTAAATCTTATCCATTAACTCAGTTACCATTGTTTTACTTGTTGAAACTTAATTCCCCCCCAACCCTTTGCGCTTTTTTATGTCAGTGTGGTTTAGAAAGCCTTTCTAAAGAAATCTTTTTTCAGGGATCTGTTTTGCCAATACTTGGAATCACATTTGTTTATTTAAATATTTTCTTAGAGGAAAAGGACTCAGTACCACAGTACACTCAAACATGCTGTGAGTGGCATTTCATAGTAATTGCAATTTTATAATGTTTACGTTTGCCCAGAACTGTGTAAAGGTGTGGAAGTGAATATTTAAAATACGGAAAAATCTAGCACATCTTATAGTAAACAAAAGTACACAAACAGCATATGTTGAACTTCAGGTAGTTAGGTCAAATTAATAAGAACTAGGAAAATTATTTACTTTTAAACTGAATACATTTGATTAGGAAGATGTTGATTTAAAAAATTATTCTGTGGTAAACCCATTTTTCTTAACAATTATTTGGAGAAAAACTAAAGAATTTGGAAATAAGTTTTTTGTATTTTCTTCTAACAGTTGATACAAATGCCCATACCTATCTTCTGGTGAAATATCCAGCACTCCAGCTGTTTCAAAAGGGCAATGAGACTACAACCTCAAATTTACTTTCATTCTAAATTTAAGAAGTGAAATATGAAAATTGTTTGCAGAGTTTTTATTAGCTATTTTTGAGATGAAATATTAGGAAAATAGAGCAGCTTCTATATGCACCAGTGTGACTCTAAACTGGTGGTAGAGAGTCTTGTCTGATAGTTCAGTGTGGTGTCTCTTTGAGCAGCCCAGCTTTTTTTTACTAAACCCAGCTAATTTGTCTTGTGCTCCTTCCCTGCACTGTATTAGGTACTTCGTTTTCCCCTGCTATGCAGAGTCTGTGTCCCTAATTTTTATCTTCTCTCCCCTCCTAACCATTACTTCTTTTCTTTCTATGTCAGGAGAAAAAAGTCATTCTCAATGTCAGTATTTTAAAGTGTATTGGGATAATGGGCAAAAAGGAGATAGACAGGGTATTCTCCTGCAAGGTATGAAGGGCTTCCACCATCCCGTTCTTTGTTCTGTCTCTGGTGATAGTGTGGTTTGAAATGGAGTGTAAGAAATTGCCATCAGTCCGTCTGGGTGCCTTGGAAACAATAACATTGCAGTCATTAGCCTTGTTCATTCCTGGGTTTGGGTGGGCATTTTGGTTTTGTTTTATTTTGTTATGGGTTTTTTGTTTTTTTTTTTTTTTTTTTTTTTTTTTGGTTTTTTTGTTGTTTTTTAATTGCTTTTGAAGTAGGGTTTTTTGGTTTTTTTTTTTTTTTAATTTGTTTGGGTTTTCTAGTAGTTATTTAGCTGCTGTAGAAGTGTTAGCTAAATATTCAGTTTTGCTGGTTGGGTTAAGACATAGCAGGGAGACCTGAGGCCCACATACATCAATACCCTCTCTAGAAATATGGTGAAAGGCACCTCAAAGCATGTAAGAACTCTGCTGTCAGATAACTTTGAAATACCTGCTTTTCTGAAGCCTTTTCCTGTCTTCTGTTAAATAGATATTGACTTCAATATTGAAACAAAACCTTTGTCTTTTAGAAACACTGAGTGTTTTGGATATGTCCCTAAAAAAGTCACTCTCTAGCATTTCTCTCACTAACTTAGTTGTTTTTTTAATATATAAAAAAGTTGCAATACTTAGATAAATAAAATGCCAATGTAAACTTTTTGGCAGTTATTTTTTATTTTGATAACAGCATAGATCCTGATGTCGTATAGTTTGATTGCGAAGGTGATTAGATTCTAATTTCAAATACCATTTAAAGGGGTCTTGAGGTTTCAGACTTATTTTTTTTCACATATATTTTAAGACTTTCTTCTTAATCCTTAAAAACTTAGTTTGAATATATTAATAGCAGAATCTTGAGTCATCATTTCATGGTTGTTAGGAGATATTTAGGCTCTGGATGTTAGTATAGCACTCTGGTTGTAAATATAATTCTGCTGTGGCTTTAGATGGCACTCAATTTGTTTATTGCTTACCCCAGGACAGAGGTGGAGTGCCAAATATCTCTATGACAAAGACTGGCTAAACAATGGACACATGTGTGGATTATCATTTTTGAAAGAGAACTACTCACATCTTAATGCCAAAAAGATTGTGTCAACACATCACCTACTGGCAGATGTATATGGGGTAACTGAAATACTGCATGGACTGCAGCTGAAGATTGGCATTCTGAAGTAGGTATCACTCCAGGGTTTATTTCCCAGCTTTATATATTCAGGTAGCAGAGACTACCATTATTCCATATGCATTTTTCCCTCACGTTGGAGTTCTTTCTTGTATAATACTTTAAATAATTCAAGATGTGCAGTAGCCTCAGCTTCCACAGGAGCTAGGTGTTCAGCACCCAACTGGATCTGGTTTATTGTGATTACTGGTGATTTTTGTGGTAATTTTTGTGTTAAAGGGACATTCTAGATTTATCTTAAATTGATGAATGACCTAGGAGTACTTCTTGTTTGATAATGGTGCTTATCAGTATCTAAGATCTGTGAGAATTTGATGCTTAATAGTTCAGTACTTTAAGTGTATTCTCTATAACTTGCTTTTTTTCTTCCCCTTCATTGCAGAAATAAACATCACCCAGACCTTCATCTCTGGGCTTATTCAGGGATGAGAAAAGAACAAGAACAAAGAACTGTTGGGGTAGAGAAAAAGTTAGTGACTTTGCAGGATGCTGTTAATCCAGCTGAAAGGACGTGTCATAGTCAAAACCATAAAGAGCCACCCAGTATACCCCAGAAGATGGAAGAAACATATATCACAAGTGAGCACAGTTACCAAAAACCACAGAGTTTTAGTCATGACTACAAAGTAGTCACTGACCCTATGAGCTCAGATGATGAAGACACAAGTAGCTTTGAGGAAGATCAGGAATATCACACAGAGAATAAAAACTGTTTACAATATTCTTTTAAAGATGGTGGCATGAACGAGCAGGTAAGTATCATTCTTATTCTGAGAAACTTTATTTGTAAAAGTATTTTCAGTCTGATGAAGCTGAAGTACATACAGGTATTTAAAAATGCTTATTGCTGTAAGTCAACATATTTATCCAATAAGTCAGCAGACTTGGATCACTGAAGTATGGATCACCAGGTGAAGTATGTTCGTTTCAGCTGGTGTATGAAATACAAGGTATGGTTTAAGGTATTGCCTATGCTAAAAGTTTATTCTCAGTCTAATATTTTGAGAGAAAGGAAACGCTATTTCAAAAATGCAAATTCTTGGAACAGAACTTAGGGATTTTTACAGGGTGAGGAAAATGGGACAGGTTTCCCTTTTTCTCTCAGTTTGGTTATCTACATGTGTTAGGTGTTTTTTGTTGTTGTTTGTTAAACCAAAGCATTTTTAATAGTGTTTATTATTGTACTGTTTTCTTCTTTTAATAGTAGTGCTATCTAGAATGCCATCCATAAGTAATGATTTACTGACCAACTAATTTCACCTCATGTGCAACTACTTTTCAGTCTTCTATATTTCATATTTCTTCTAATGAAACATTTTTAGTCAGGATTATATTCTGCTGTTTAAACATCTCTTTGTCATTTTTACATTAATGGTTTGAATCCATTATTTGGTGGAAAAGGTCTGAAACTTGTTAATCTGGTTTTAGTGAACAGTTCTCTGAGAAAAACCAAAGAGAACCAAACTTTTCTGTTTTCTGCAATACCAACTGTATGAGGATAAATCGTCCAACTCATCCCCCTTTTGAAGTACAGTTTCTGGTGTGGAGAAAATGAGTATGATATATCTTTTTTCTTTTAAATTTTAATTCTAAATGTGGCATGTAAGCTGTATAGTCTGAATGGGGAATTTTTGGGCTCATTCTAATTAAAAATACCTGTTTCTATGCTAAATTTGCTACATTGCACAACTATATTCAGGTTTATTGTAAGGAAATGTGCAGCAGTGTCAAATACTCCTGCCTTGCAACAGTAGTTTAAATCATTGTTATAAACAGTATAAATAGTATAAACTTATCTAGAATTAAAGAAAAATATGCATGAGCAGTTAAACAAAACTAATATTTCCTTCAGACATCCAAGCAAATATCTAAAAAGCTAAGTGCTCTCTCTTTGACACTGTCCCAAACAGATACCTTCTTGGTTTAAGAGTGTTCTTTCCTTTGGGGACACCTTGATCACCTTTCCAGTAGTCAGCCTTGATACTAAAATAAGGCCTTCAGCCTAAAAACAGTAGGCATGGAAAAGCTCTCCTTGGTTTCTCCATTAACTTGTTTGCACTTACCTTAAAACTGACATTGAAGGACCATTTTTAAATGATCTGACCTCTCTCTATGGTGCCTTTTCTCCTCTCCTTGTCAAAGTTTGGCTGTGGCTTTGAATTTTCCTTTCTGGCATTCTTCAGAGCCTTTTAATATTCTGGTTTTCCATTCTGTTTTGTCTTACCCTAGTCTGCAGTTCTGTTGCATACTTCCATTTCTCCTACAAACAGTGTTTGGATTAACTGTTACCAAGTCCCTTTTTGGGCTATACATTATCTTTAAAATTGTATTTAGTTTCCTTGGTTTTTCTTCTGAAAGCACAAGCCTTCCCCAACTGATCCTCCTTTTATTTCTTGTCCATGAGCTGTATCCTTAACCCTTCTCCTGCCATCACTCCTTTATTACCTCCATTGATCTCATAGCTTAGAGGAGAACCTGTTGGATTTTGTGGATTTTTTTCAGGAAGCCATTTGAATAAATACAAATGTCATAAGAAGAAAAAAAACCCCACATTTATGATGTTATTTAGATACTCACTTAATTAGCTTTGAAATTTTCTCTAACTTACTGAAGCAGGCTGAAAGATGATTTTGGTTTTAGAATTATGGACTTGGATCCATTTGTAACAAGGGAAAAATGGCATTGCTGTGGTTTTAGAGAGGGTCTGAAAATTGTAAGGAATGGATAATATCTTATTTAAATGGAAATATTTTTCATAAGATTACTAACAGTTTGATTACTGAAAACACTGTGGAAGCAAACCTGATGTCTTCAGAGAAGGGATTTTAAATATCATAAAAGTATCAAAACTCATGCCTTTCAAATAAAATCTATTTCTGATGCATATTACAATATTACTCCTTTAATGAAGGAGTTAATGAAGAATGTTGTTATGAATATTTACAACAATTTTCCCATTTGTAATAAAGCTGTCAGTCAGAGTTTTATTTGTTGGATTGGTGTTTTTTGATTGATTTTAAGTCTTAAAATGATAGTTGGATTTTTTTGCTTAAGTCATAACCTAAAATCTTTCAGTTCCTGTTTTCTTCTTTACCTCAATTCTCACTCTTCCTATACGTGACTGGAGAAAGGAATATTTTAATAACAGACCTAACATAATTTTTTCTTCTGTGGTGTGGATAATAGCTGAGCTTTTCAGAGAAGTGTATTAATATAATTTAAGTCATACTTTGGTCTGGCATTTGACATGAACTGACACTGTGGGAACACATCTATCTGGCATTGTAGTCATTAAAATAAAATCTTCAATAGTGAAAGAACTTCATTGGATATGAAGTCATAGTGGATATAAAATGGAAGCTGTTAATCCTGCTAATTACCAGAGGTGCTGAGCATTTTTAAGTCATTAAATCTGATCTATTTCCACGCAGTAACTGAAACATCAAATATAGAAAGATTAGGAGCTCATGTATTATCTCTGGTGTCCTGTGAAAGCATTAATTATATTAAAGAAGTCAATCTTCCTCAGATACTATGTTTGAATAGCTCTGCATGTTACTGTAACTGTCCCCAAACATGTTCAGTTCTGCCCCAGACTTGTGTTTGGAACAGAAGTGGGATCATAGCAGGAAGGAAGAGGAGTTTTTTGTCTTAATCAGCAAACAGAACAGGTTGCCCAGAGAGGCTGTGATGTCTGTCCCTCACTGGAGATACTCCAGAACCATCTGGACACAATCCTGTGCCATGTACTCTGGGATGACCCTGCTGGAGCAGGGAGGTTGCACCAGGTGATCCAGTGTGGTCCCTTCCAACCTGACCCGTTCTGGGATTCTGTGAAATAGCATCTCCAGCTTATTTCTGCAAAACAGTGACTGTTGACATCTTAGATACTTCTACATTGTAGAGAGTTTTCCATGGAGACAGACCTTAGGATTTTGCACTTTTTAGGTGGCAGTAGACCCATGCAGTTCAGGACTTTATGATTTAAGTTGTTGTTTATATAAAAAGGGCACAGAAGTGCAATTTGTGTTACTGCATTAAACAAAGTATTTGAGCTGGTAAACTTCAGTGTTAGGAAAATGAGGCAAAAGATACAGATACTTCTTTATGTGGAATCTGCATTTTGTTTGGTTTAGTCTATTGATGTGTCTTGGTATTTGGCTTTCTGAGTAAGCTTTTTGTCATGTATACAAAAGTACAATTCTAAGCCAGCAGAGTTTATCATGTGACTCAAATGTTGAAATCAACACCCAAAATTAACACAAAGCAAAAAAAAAATCTTAAATGGCAATTTTTTTCTTTCTGTTGCTCCTATGAAGAATTCTGCTGAAGGAAACACTGTGTTTGTTTGTAATGAAAGAAAAGGCTCAGAAGAACAAGTGGACACACATCTTCAATGGCAGCTAAATCTCCTCACCCACATAGAGAATGTACAGAACGAAGTCACCAGCAGAATGGACCTGATTGAAAAAGAAGTTGATGGTAACTGCATTGCCAAATTACTTGTTAATGTACCTGTAGCAGCATCTCTCATAACTAATGTGTTCAAAGTGATCTGAGGCACTGAGGATGGATTTTTAAGTATTCTGTTCAAATTTGAGTCCCAGAATTATAAGCAGAATTTGTACCCTTGAACTCCCCCACCCCTTCCACAAGTTTTCAGTAAAGTAAAAGAAGCACTCAGAACCCCTGAGCTCAGGCTCAGACTTCAGAAAGCTTAGTTAACTTGTCTAGTCTCTGTCCAGATATGGATCATAAAATTGATGGCTTTTCTACAGCTGGAGAGATTTTTGCCTGATTGTTCTAGTAACTGACAATATTTAAGGAAAAAAAAGGTGTTTATTGTACCTTCGACTTTATTTTTTTATTATCCGAAGACAATTCAGTCTTCATGAGAAAACTTGAATGAGATTATATTGTACAAAAATATTGTAATACATAAGTGTTTATGACTTGCCAGTCATAGAAACCAGTAATTAAGGGAACTTGTAGTGTAATCCTAGGACTCCTTAATTAATCTTTTAGCAAATATAGCTGTCTTGTTTCTCTTTGCAGTTTTACTTCCAGTATCTCTGCTTTTCCTAGGCAGTGTTTCTAAACTAACAGAGTTTACCTTTTCCTTTCTCTGTTTCTACAAGAAGAGAAATTCCCTGAAAACATTAGTTGAAGATTGGGAAACCATTCTGTAATTTAGACCTTGTCCTCAGGAGCCTGTTAAAGTGGCAGAAGCAAGCCTTGGGTTTAAGGGTTGCATTTTCTGTTCCAGAACTGTCAGAATAGACCATGAACTGAAGTTGTTTTTATGTGTGTAGAGGGTAAATTGTGAGCCAAGGGTAAAATTTACTACCAGATACCTTTTTACAACAACAATCAAATCAGAACACTGAATTGTTCAAGAGAAATACAAAATTAGTTGGTGTTTCCCTAAAAAGATTTCTTCTGTTGAATAAAAATCACAGCCTCAGTGTATTTTCCCTTTTTATGAAGGACAAAGTAAGAAAAAAAATTTAATTTTTATGGAAACTGTTTCTCAAAGACTTACTTTAATCAACTTCTTCCTTTCCCTTCTGTAGTTTTAGAAAGCTGGCTTGATTTCACTGGAGAACTGGAACCACCAGATCCTCTGGCAAGACTGCCTCAGCTCAAGCGACGTATCAAACAGCTCTTAATTGACATGGGAAAAGTGCAGCAAATAGCAACACTTTGCTCTGTATGACAAAAGGAAGAATAAAAAAGTAAAAATAGGTTCTTTACAGTGAATTTTCTTATTAGCCACAAGACTGTCAGGAAGACAGCAAAAAGCTGAGCATTTATCTGGTTCTTTGCTGATTACATTAATAGCCTGAAGCATTAGAAAGAAGAGAGGAAGTTTAGAGTCAGGAATCTATTTTATTGAAAATATGAATATTCAATGTCCAGGCTTCAAAATTATATATAATATACTGAGAAATGTCAATTTCTCATGATTTTAACATGTTAAACAAATAAATCCCCAGATACAAGAAAATTCAACAACAAAAACTCTTTGAAGAGCAGTGCTACTATAATGAAACCCTTGGCAAACATTTCTAAATTAGAAGAATTCAGCTGACTAAAATTGCAATCCTTTTATCTTGCTAGTGAAAGATAGATACAGAGAGACTTGTATCTTCTCTACAAGGAAGGTTTTTAGATTATTTCTTTCTCTTACGAATGTTCAGGAAAAAAAACATACTAGCTTTGATTTTTGAAAAAAATTACTTGTCATGATCTCTCTTTTAAATTTTTTTTTAAAATAGAAATCCCTAGAACAGCACCCCTAGGCTCCTTTAAAACAGAAGTGGAAAATAGTGGTCAGATGTGCCAAATAATATTAAAATCACTGGGATGAGAGTTTGATTATGACTTAGGCAAAGGTTTTTTCCAAAGTCCTACTCAGTGCCAGCAGTCCATGCAAAATTGTATCTAGTTTATATTTTTTTATGTTCTATAGCAGTGTTCAGGAATCAAGGTACAATTTTTGTCCTGGGTAGCTCTATTCTGATGTTGGCCCTTTGAAAACTTCACCATCCTCAGTAGGGATAAGGAATGACAAGAGCAGCAAAACTGTCTATGGCTATGGAGATTCTAAACCATTAGGGGGAAAAAAATCACAAGATACCTTATCCAAGTTGTTTTATAAAAATTTTTCAGCTTCAGTGAATGATTTGTCATGAAACCAAAGGCAACCTACTTGCTCTGTTAGCTGTTGCTGGATTTTGAGCCCAGGATTTTCCCTGTGCTCATCAGTTGCCGCTGTACCCAGTGCTACGTGCGTGTCTGTGTGTGTGTGTACATGTGTACAGCTGCATGTACATACATACATACCATACACATTTCTAGCTACACATGTCTAGTTTTATTACCATAGACTACAAGAACTGGTGGTTCATATTACCTTTTAACAAGCAGTTTCTAAAATTGAAAATAATGTATGTACAGGTTTTGAAATTTGTAAAATATGACTGTTAAAAGGAGGCTATTTAAGTGAGGACATTAAGATACTTGAACATTTTATGCCTCATGTCTGTTTATCAGTTCTAGTTATCTGTATAAATGCATTTTAGAACCGATAGACAGTAAACTTGAATTTACCTTTTGATAAGAGTACAAGCCACTGTACATTCAAAAAATTATTTAAATTTGCAAACACACTGTTCTATATGTAAGGTACTGTATGTAAAACTGTTTATTAAAACTATTCTGCATACTCTACATTTTCCACTTTTCTTCCTGATCTACATACAAATGTAAAAAAGAAGTGATTGTTATTATGTACAGACCGTCAAAAAATCGTGGAATGCCTTTTAAGGATGCATACAACTGAAAAATGTGCCAAAGATGGATTATCTGGGAAAGACTTTGCAACCAGTGCATTGAACTTTCATGATAAAACCATTATTGAGAAAGAAAGCAGCGTGGCTGGTTCATTGCTAAAGTAAACCTACCCTGATCTTTCCTCTCTGTCTGTCATACCTGAAGTGAGTTATCACTCCTGATGGCCAAAGCAAAATGTAAACCCCTGTTACAGAGCGGTTGCTGTTTAAAAAGTCTTCCCACATCAAGCTTGTAGGAGACATCCCAGAGCTGCATGATAACATGGAATTATGGGATGGTTGGCAACTCCATAATGCAGAAAGAACATTAGTGCTGTGGAGTTGTTGACATTTTATAGCAGCTGTTAATAAATACTCTGTGTTATATAGTTGATGCTTAAATAACTGCTTCAAATATGAATAGTTGAGTGACCTACTTGCTTTTGGATATGTGACATGTTTTTATAGACTATTCACTTGCTGCATATCCTTGAATGTGGTACTGTGTGTACTGTATAAGAGAAGTGTAAATCCAGATTAATTACTTTGAAACAAAGTGGAGTGTGTTTACAGAATTTATACAGCATACACTGTAGCAATATTATGCAATGTGTGTGCATGTGTGTGATGTAATATAATTGTAAATGTTACTGAAGGTTAAGGTGGACTTGGAAAGTTCAGGGGGAAGGACAGAGGTTTTATTCTTACTACAGAAATTGAGGAATGGTAATCCTGATAAGGAAATCCTAAGGTCAAAGTTGAAGTTGCCCTTGCAGCTTTAATGTGTCTTCTGTTTGTATGTATAATGGCCTCTTAATTTACAAGAATATGTAATTTTACCCCTTAAGATCCTGCCTTGTTCAGGATGGACTGTGCTTACAAAAACAATCTGTTTAGTATTTTTTTTTTTTTTAATGTTCATTGTGTAGCCATGTATTATAAAAATTCCTGCAATCATTCATATCTTCTATGAAATACAATCTCGGTGTCCGTACGGACCGTGCTGTGTGTGATACATCGTGTACTGCTCGAATGTTTCACAGGCTTGTCTGGCTTTGCTTTCTCAACTCATGGTGCTGGTCTGTAACATGTGGACATTAGTTTCTCAAGTATTCAAAGGTTTGGGATGGTTTTGAGGTTTTTATTTTAAACACAAGTCAAGTGCCATAAAAATGCTAAGTGTTTTTTGCACAGAATGTAACCTACAGTTGATTGCTTTGCTCGTGGGCCAGTCAACCCCAGTGTGATCTGGCTCTTACCAGTATTTCTTCCTGGTTGGCCTTATCGAGAGAATCTTATTCCTGTAGGCATCATTTTCCATCTGTCTTCCTGCTTCCTCTCTAAATAAGCCAGGGATGTACACTCAGTCTATTTGCAAAATCATTTATTGGGGTGTGAATTGTGACTGCATTGTTTGATGGAAGAGACAGACCCTCTCTGAGGAAAAAGTAGTATATGGCAATGTAAGGACTGTTTGATGTGTGTGCTCAGAAAGGCAAAATGTTTAAATTTGCAGCCTTCTTTCACTGAATAGGAGTTCTAAACAGTAACAGACAAAAGGGAAATGCCATTTTACAGGAGGCTCTTGTGTTTTCACAGAGCTAAATGGCAAACTTTTGGAGCCTTTGAATGCCCAGCTTTTTGTCTGGGGTTTAGTTAGGGGTTTGTTTGTTTGTTTGTTTAATGGAGGTATCAGGGTGATTTCATTTCAAAGCCTGCTCCTACTTGTGACCATACCGAAGGCATCTGCATCAGGAATTCTGTGTTTCAGTTGCAGTGTTGGCAGTACAGCACTACTGCAGCCATAAATGAAACAGTGTTGGTGCTGTGGTCTGGTATGACAGGATGGGGCTGCCACGTTCTGGTTACAAAATGGAAACACTTCAGGTCATATCACAGGGAATGGGTTGGAAGATGCTTTCTGTTAACCCTTTTCTTGGGTAGCTGTAGGTTGAATAGTGCCCATATTTTGGATAGTCTTGCCTTAGATGCATAGATCTTTGTTGAGCTGTGGAGTGGTTCACAGTGGTAGAAGCCTATTGTTTTCTTTCAAATAGACAAAGAAGATGGGTTGCAATTTTCTGATAGAGCTGTTGTATTTGCTGGGTGGCAAAGAATTAAAACTGTTCTTCCATGGGTGCAGTAATCTTGTACATCTGACAGCTACCTGTCTCTCTTAGTTTTGTCTCTGAGCTTCTACATGTGCTCATCTGTCCATTCTGCAGCTTGCATCTGTTTCTCCTTTCATTCTTCAGCTTTCTGCACTCTGGCTTCTGAGGTGCCTGGAGGCTGTCACTGTTCTCATGCCTGGTTCTTCCTGGCCGCTGTGGGAAGCAGTCATGAGGAAAGGCCTCTTTGGCTCTTCTGTCCACAGCCTCCAGAGCATCCTGGGACTTGTGTACAGTTGGAGTGTGTGCACCATAATCAAAATCTCCAGGTGTTTTTGATGCCTTTCTTAAGTAAGCCTCTTCTGTTTTGTGCAATTGGTGATCTGCCTCTACTCTGGCTTCTAACTTAACTGGACTTGAATCAAAATTACAGCAAAACCCCTCTGGCACTGTTGGGCTCCAGCACTCTTTACCAAACTGAGGGTTGGGACGCAAAGGAGTCAATCAAATATTATAGTAAAATCATAAAAATATTTGATGTTGTAAACCACACTATTTTTCCTTTGTATTTAAAGGAAAGCTGTAACCATTTTCTTCACTGGAACTTTAAAAGGCACAAAACAGATCCTGAGCTGAACTGGAGCTTGGTGTAAAAATCAGTAAGTGGAGGATGGGCAGGACTCCGCAAGCAAGGGGCTTCACAGCCAAAAGAGCAATCAGGCTGTCCCAGCTGCCTTGCCCTATTGGTAGCTCTGTGGAGGTGCTGGTGTGTAAAGGGGGTGTGTGCAATGATGCCATTCATTTGCAAGCAGGATGGTTTAGAACACTGGAACTACAGGTTTTTGCTCTACTGCTTAAAAATGTTTCAGTATATGCACCTTAATTTTGGAGTGCTTTTTATAGTCAGAGCTTAATCACTTTTGAAATGCCCATTGCTATTCTCACAATTTATTAGCTCACAGTATTTTCTGTTGTACTGATTGCATATGGCTTTAGGTGAGGATTTTGCAGAGGCTGTTTGAAATGCTTCAGTAATGATTTCTGTTATACTTTGTTATGTCCTGGGCACTGGGTGTGGGGTCTGTCTTTAGCAATAAATATTATACACTATGTGTATATCTGTTTGTAAATGGAAAGCAGAAGCAGAGCATGTAATGATGGTGAAAATACACTGCACCGAGTGCAGATTGTGCATTTGGCAGCCATTCTGCACCAGCCTGAACAACCCAAATGAAAAATTGGAGACCACATGGAGAAAATGAACTAGCGTGAAAAAATCATTCAGGACAGAAGCTCCCTTCCCTTACTCTGTGGGCTGTATAACTAAAGCTAGTTCAATTGCTGTTTGCTTCAAACAACTGTCTTCCTTTCCTGAAAACTGGCCAAGCCACTGTAGCCACGTGCGTCAGTGTATTGTCACTAAACACTCTGAGAGAGACAGCACTGCACTATGATTAAATCTTCTATGAGAGAAGCAAAATACTTCCTTCTGTGATTTGTTTTTTATAATAGCAATAATGTTGACTGCATTCTAATACTCACAATAAAGTTCTGTTGAGATTGTTATGTGCCTGGGCTCCCTTTCCATGGACTTCTCTGGTGAGCTAGTGAGTGTTTGCGTGTGTTTTAAAGCAGTAGGGAATCTTCAGTTGCATCTTTAGCCTGTAGTCCTTAGGTTATGTGGAGTCATTGATACTCACTTTTCTACATTGCAGGGCTTGAGGAAATCTTCAGTTGTATTTTAGCCTGTAGGCAAATGATGCAAATAGTAAATTATTTACAGTACTGAACTACTTAATGTATGTGGCAAAGTAATTACAGGATATTTCTATTCCTGAACTCTTTTGATGTTTTAACAATTTCAGGGTTTGAGTTTCACAATGCACGTTGTTCTTTACAGTCTTTCAACAACATGTTCACAGTGATGGCATCTCTTCTTGTGGGCAGACGTGCCTTTGTATGATATCATTACAAAGCAACTTTAATTTGCTTTTAGTAATTTATTTTAATATCATCCACAAGTTGTTCAAGACACCACTGTAGTAGAAAACAAATATGCCAACAATGCTAAGTTCTTCTCTTAGACATCATGTGGACAAGGGCACAAATGATGAAAGCAGCAGTAGATGAAGGAAATTGGACAGAATCACAATAAATTACTGATATAGAATTTTTTTTCATTCACAGAAAAAGTAGATACTATAATAAATGTAAGGAACTTAAAAATTTTAATTCTGAAATATTTTAGTCATTGTTGAAGGGACATTCTCAAAGCAGGCTCTCAAGATACAAGACCAGATTCAGATCTTGGAGCAACACACTGAGCCATTTTTTTTAATTAGCAGACTTTCTGAAGAAGAGGTTTCCTGAGTCAGACCAACCATCTGGCCAGCCCAGAGTATGGTCTTCAGCAGAAGTAGGATTTCAGATCTGTACAAACATACTATGAAATATCTGTGGAAATTGGCTTTTTCCTGAATGTCAGTCACTTCTGACAAATTGAGAGTTCCTTTGCCAAAATTTTTAGGTCCATTAGTTTTATCATCACTTGACAGAGATGGACTCCTCAAGTTTAATCCGTCTTTTTCATTGGTGGTTTACAGAAATCACAGCTTTGTTGTGTAGCAGGAGCTGTGTTTGTCCTTGAACTTCCTTACTGGCTCTGCACCATTTTCTTTAGTTCAGAAAAGGTTAAATATTGCATTATTGAAAGGACCCAAAACTGTTTTGTCCCACCAACACCGAGAGTTTGGCACCCTGCTGCTGTCATTGTGTCACTGGTGATGACTTTCTTCGCTGCCTCAGCTTTTTTTAGTCAAATATTGAATCAATTCAATTTGCAATTCCTGTGTGTCACTGCAGTTGCAAACCTGGATCCTGCTTGGGGTTTCAAACCAATCTGCATCCCATGTATAGCGAGAACAAAATACTTATTTTTCTACCTGGAATCACTGTGGTACTATTGGATAGAGGAAAACTATTACTTTCAGTTAATAAGTAAGAAAAAAAAAGTTTTATTTTTCCTAGAAATGGTCAATTCCTGCAGGAACAAATGCAAATTCAAATATTTGGGCTTTTTTAGATTCTTCTGTCACCAAAGGTACTTTCCCAAATGGTAAGTCACAATTTAAAATTTGACAGGTGCTGTGCCCACTTTTCAGATCAGAACAGAAGCCAAGTTTAGCATGGAAATGACTGAAACTTCCCTGTTATTCATTCAATATGAAGAACATGTTGTTCATGTATAAAGTGAATACACTGAAAAGTTTATTATCTGGGGCTATCTTCTCATTTTTTGATTTTACATCACATAAGGTTTTATCAGAGATGATAGAGGTAAGTGCTTCCCAAGGTCTTGGAAAGAAATGTGCTGAATGTAAACTTTAGTTCTCTGTCTGTGAGTGAAACAATTGGTGTTAACCTTTTTCATGTAGCTTTCTTAAAATGTGTGAGAGGATTGTCCAACACTGGTGCTTTATTTAACACAGAAAAAAAATTCATTGTTTGAAAGGAATGAACTGGTTGATGTAAGCATAATTTCACAATGTTTTCTTAAAATTTAGGCTTCCACTTTGCTGCCTCATTTGGGAAGCTCCCTCCAGTTCTTTTTTTAAACTAAGCTTGACTTCTCAGGCTCCAATTTTATTGGGGTAAGAGTGACTTTTCTGTGGGTACAGATGTCTGTGTACTTATATGCAGGAATCTTTTGTCCCTGGACCTTCCAATATGTAAAATCGTAGTTGCACAAACTGTCTCTTCTGCTAAGAAAGTGTATGCAAAACTGGAATAAGTTTTGGAATAGTGAATAAATGCTGTCTTCTTCTTCTTTGAGGTTGGTGATTTCAGTGTCTCATCCCACTGACCTTTATCTTCCCCCCCAACAGTTGTAGTTTGCAGTACAGATCGAGTAGCTTTTGCCAGTATATACAACAAAACAAACCCCTAATTTCCAGCACTAAAGCAATGATTTTGAAGACATGATCATTTAAAGGCTCTATTGGCCACAGGGACCTTTACCACTTACTCCTTCTCTGCTCTTCATAGGTGAGCTAATTTAAGATGTTACTCCATCTTTTCTAAGGCTCTAAAAATAGAGGTCAATACCATTGTCCCTTCACTAAAGCTTATGCAAGAGTTTTCTTACTTTGTATTTGACCAGCCATAGATAGACAAGTGCCTCTTTTTCTCTGATGAATTGCTTTGTAAACAACTTTTTTTCCTTTTTAAGCCATGGTCTCTTGCATCCCCTTGAATGTGCATGTACCAAGATGCCCACCTTGGTTTGACGCACATTTAGAAGTGGTTTGAGTGATGCCAAAGGCCAAAATTCCATTTCTCACTTAGTTTTTTAAGAGACTTTTAAGACTTGGCTGTTCTTCCCAACTTGAGTAGTTCATAGGTTGTTTTTTGAGTGTTTCTGAAGGAAATAAATATCTTGGGAATCAGCAATATGTAGATATTGTGAGTTTGTGCTTCTTTCTGATAATAATAGCCCTTTGATGCTTCATGCTTTCCTCTCTGCCTTACTCCATTTTCAGCCTTTTATAGCAAAGAATAAAGAAAGTGAGTAGTGACCTGAATAATCTCCTCTTCCCATTTGCTGTGCAAGGAACCTGAATGACACTTTTTTAATAACTTTAGAAAACTGGACTAAATCAATATCACACAGAGTTCCCCAGCACACTCTGGAGATGTTTCATTGGCTTGGAGACATCACAGTATCTGCCAGCACCGAGCCTGCTGCCCCTGCAGCCCCTGTCTGTGGCTCTCTCTTGTTTCTCTCCTGTGTCTGCCCCACTGCAGGGCTCAGACACAAACCTGAGGCTCTTGAAGCACCCTTGGGGCAGAAATGCATGTTATGGTCAAACTTTTCTTCTTTCCTGATTTAGCCACACTGGTGCTAATACTGGTGATTTAGTTGGATTCTTTTGCTCTGCACGGATGTTTCCCTACAAATGCTATGCTAATCCAGAAATTCAGTTTCTTTCTATGCCTGCTTGATCAGGGCTGTTACAGAATTTGTCATCTTTATGGCTCTAAAGGTTGTCTTTTTTGTTTTGGTCTGTCATCTATGCTGAATGTGTTCATTTTTTCACAGCTTGATCTTTCTGTAGACTGTTGACTTTGCTCAAGTCCAGAATAGGTTGCTTATAAGTAAATTCCAAATACAATCCCACTCATTTTTAAAAGCCTAGTCATGCTGAAGCTAGCTTGTGCTGCTCTTGGAGATCATATTTAGCATATCCATCAAACACTGTGGCATGGCAATGGTCTACAGCCAGCACAGAAGGATGCTTGGATCACTGCTGTCATGATCTTAGTCAGTGGGAGAGTATCAGCAGAGCTGTTTCTAGGCTGTCTAGTGCCCATGAATCACAAAAAAGAGTGCTGCTCTCACTTTTTCTTGAAATCAAGTTAAATCCAACTTCAAACATTTGCTGTTATTATTTAAGTAATTATTTGGGGCTTATTTGTCCAACCACCTTTGTACAAGTGAGGGCTCTCATCATTCCTGGTGCAAGTAAATGCTGACTCACAAGAGATGGCCAATTAACAAGCAAAATTCTGGAACCAGGGAAATAATATTTTTCATATGTTTTATGTTGAGGATCTTGCATGTAATTAGTATCAAAAAGCTTAACTTAAGAAGTGTCATAGTCATACTGATCTTAGAGCTGGAGGATGAAGCCCAAGAAGCGAAGCTGTGCCTGTCAGATACTGGGCTGTGTTAAAATGCATGGTGCAAGAGGGAGTGAAAGCAAAAGATGAATGTAATAGACTCTCATCCCCAATTCACTTTAGCCAGTGAGGTGAATCCATCCTGGTCTTCACTTAGCAAATAATCAAATATAGCAAATTAACTTAGCAAAAGTTATATTCACTCCTGATATGCAGCGCCCAGAGGTCTCAACTCTGGTCTGTCCCTCAGGAAGCTCAACCCTCTGGGAATGCAAAAATGTGCAATTCCAGTAGGGAGCACAGAGCCTGGCTGCACCCTGGGGCAGGTGAGAGCCAGAGCTCTGCCCAGGGTCACACCAATATGCTCAATTTACCTGCTGGAATAACTGAGCCCCCCTGCCACCCACTTGGCTCGGTTGTGCTCACTGGAGCGGGGATGAGAACTGGCTGAGGGGAGCCAGGAGGGCAGTTCCAGCTGAAGGAGCCTCTTGCCGTTTGCTCAGAGGAATCGTGTGCGTCACTCACCCAATTCTGTGCCCAGCCAGCAGCACAAGAGTGAGCCCATCCCCATGATGGGTGCTATAAAAGGGCAGCAAAGGCTCTGTGGGGTGCACAGAGCTGCCTCACGGACAGAAGGGGTTGGGGCTCTCCCGTTGCAAAATGGGCTCCATCCCATTTTGCACTCTCTGTTGCTTTATTAGCATAGCAACAGCCAATATATTTGGTAAGTACTTTCCTCCTTTTCCTTTGCCTGTGTCCAAGGGTGGCTGATCTTTGTGCTGCTCTGTTGTTATCCTGATGAGTATATAATGATCTTGAGTTTTGCGCACTGCAAACAGCTAGTTATTGTGTGCTGTGCATACTAAGGCTAGGCTCCTGGTTAGATACTAAACTATAAGGATCTTTGAGTGGTCAGCCTTACCTGAGTTCATACACCTGGATTTTGGGTGGGAAAATATCATTTTCTTAAGGGTTAGAGAAGAAGCATAGGTAAGAAAAGGTGCTGCTGCAGGGTGGTGAAGTTCCTCAATCACATCTTCTACTTTTAGTTGCCATCATCTAATTTAAGCTTGAACCTAAAGATATTGGATAATCTGAGTGCTGCCCCAGTTCTATGGCCAGAGTTTGATAGTCCTGCACAGCCAGTGATTTGAATCACTGAATTAATTAATCATTTAACTCGGATGTCTTGGTAGGCCCTCTCTAGCACTGTACACAGGGATTTCCACACATCCCAGAGCAGCTGATGTTTGAGGTGAAAATGGGGAACTTTGCCTATGTAACATCTATAGAATAGATCCCCTGAAATTTTACAGTCTTATGAAAATTTCCACATGGTCTTAAGGGGACACAGTGAAAACTCACAGAAACAGATGTGATTGAGAAGCATTAGAAGCACAGGAACCATCTGCAACTGTAGAAGTTCCGTGAGCTGCAAATTTATTTCAGGCTGAAAAGAGTTCAGAATACTTATAATGTGTTTGCACTACAGTGTGTGATCATGCTCAGACCAAATACTGGCTTAAGCAAATGTTTGGACTAAATTGCTGTACCCATGGGTTTGTTTGCTGTGTTTTTATAAACTAATCCATGATATTAAGAGCATTACATTCATCAGATTTTGAGGATGAGGAAAGTGTCAGATCAACTAATCTGCTCTGTAAAAAAGTATTTATTGCATTTCATCATTCTACACTCTACATTTAAAACAGCAGCAAATGCAGCTTTGAATACATTAAAAATTTGCTAGGTGGTTTCAGTATCTGATCACTTGCCCCACTGAAAATTGAGAGTGCTCCTAATAAGAATTAGTCTGATGCTACTGCTAGAAATTGATTATTTTTAAATCTTTCATGAGATTAGGAAGAAATACCTCTTCTTTTGGTGAAATAGTGTGTGACTTAACTTCAATAAAGGATAATTACTCAGAAAATTTAATAGTGGTGTATGTGGTTATGCAAAGGGCTCTTTTGTGGTCATAGGCACAACTAAGTAAAGAACCCAAATAGCAGAAGATTATAACCATGCCAGTACAGAACAGAGCTGAGACTAACTAAACACAGGCCTAGGAAAGGGATTCATGATCATCTCCACCATGTGCTCACCCTGCAGCTGGCACAGGTTTGTTCAGTACCTCCCTGTGCTGTCCCACACAGAAATGCACACAGGGAGCAATGGGAAAACAGCCAGGGAGGACCCTTGAACCTGGAACTGTTCCCCTGCAGCACTGGCATGAACAGAGTTTTGATAAGAATGGTTTGTGGTGAGACCACCCTTAGGTGTTTATCTTCTTGCTGCTTTCAGAGTATCAGACCGATTCCCAACCCTTGCGTCCCTGTGAACTTCAGAGGGAAGAGGCTTTTTCAGCAGGAGAAGCCTACGTCCCTCAGTGCTCAGAGGATGGCCAGTTCAGGTAATTCTATTAAAGTGCTGCCATATGATGTCACCTTTCATTGCTAATGAAAGTTTTAGCCTGTCTTGAAGAGCCAGGCTATCAGTGGGCTGGAGGATGAGGGGGGAGACTTGAAGGGACTTCACTGAGCCGTGTTACAGATCCAACCTCTCCCAAATGAATTCTCTTTTTTTGGAAGTAATCTCTGGATTTAAGAGGTCAATCTCACAGGCTAATCTTGGCAGCATTATTTGCATGTCAAATACTTGGTGCACTTTGCAGTGTGACGCAGTTTGCTGTCTCCCTGCACGTGCTCATGGGTAAATGTGTGTGCCAGCAGGCACAGCTCAGCCAAGAGACTGAGAACTTATCCACCCTCATTAGTGGCACAGTCAGGTTTCCTTCTAGAGGCAGTGAAGGAACTAAAAAGCACACAGAAGACAATGGTTTAGAGAGCAGCATCTTGCTTGCAGGTGCAAGAAGCTAACAAGTTAAAGCTGAGGCTGAGTACAGATTGTAATTTCTCTGTTATTGTCTTATTTTTGCCTCTGATGACAGCTGTGACCATTCTAGATTTGATCTAGAAACTCTCTCAAAGTGTTTGGTGAATCTCAGGTAATGAGAATTAGGATTCTATCCAATCTGCTTGCTTCCTCAATGACTTCAATTCACGTGACTTCAATTCCTGAAGAGTTCAGAGCATTACTAGAATTAAGGGTTCCCACTGATCTGAGTCACTAGAAATGCAGCTCATGCCAGTTCCATTATTTGTGATTTTAAAGTATTTGATGTGGTTTGGTTTGCTTTATGGCTTTGCTTATGTTTGGTACTGACTGAGGACTCTACACACACAAAATAAAATATTACTTGTGATCTTCTTCAGGACAGTCCAGTGCAGTAGGAATGGTCTTTCCTGTTGGTGTGTAGATGAGAATGGTGTTGAAGTTCCTGGCAGCAAACAGGATGGATATCCCATATCTTGTGAGTAAAAAACTTTTTTTTTGCTCAGTTGAGTAAAGAATCATTTAAATCTGCATTTGAACTGCTGAAATCAAGAAAAGACTGGCCCCAGACTTCAATGGACTCTAGTTTGTGGTAATTTGCTTGGTCTTTCAAGTGGAAGTTGTGGAGTTTCTTCAGGGCTTATCATGGAAACTTGATACACCTGGATATCTGTATTTATGAAGGTCCCAGTAAGACAAATTGTGAATGAAAGATTGATTTAGTGTAATGACTTTTGAGTTGGAGAGCTTCAACCCCATCTGTGGTGGGTTTCTCTATAACAATTTTCATAATATCAAGTCCATCAATGTCCTCATGCTACATAGGTGGCAGACTTAGAACTTGTAATTCTGAGAAAACTCAGATGTTGCCTCAATAAATGATCAGTGCCCAACAAGAACCTTCCTCTAACAGTGCCCCTCTCTGGTACTTCAGGCTTGTCCTTCTGCCAGCTGCAAAGGCAGAGGATCTTGGTGAGCCGATACATCAACAGCAGCAGCATCTCCTACATCCCTCAGTGCCTGGACTCGGGGGCTTTTGATGAGGTGCAGTGTGACACAGAGCTGGGGCAGTGCTGGTGTGTGGATTCAGAAGGAATGGAGATTTATGGCACCAGACAAAGAGGAAAGCCAGCACAGTGTAAGTAATATTCAATAAAATGATGAGTTTTGTAGGTTTGAGAGGCTTGGTGTGTATAAGAACCTATAAGATTATTGAGTCCACTTCCCAGCTCTTCCTAAAAACAAGATGATGCACCTCAGTGTCCCTACTCAATGTAATGAAAGTAACCCCTTTTAAATAAAAGGTTGGCCATTCAGCTATTTGTGGGAAGTTAATACACAAATAAAATTACTTCTTTTCCTCATTAGGTCCAGGGAACTGTGAGATCCGAGATCGTCGCATCCTGCACGGGTTTGGGGAGAAGAGCCCACCACAGTGCTCAGCAGATGGAGAGTTTCTGCCTGTCCAGTGCAAGTTTGTCAACACCACAGACATGAGTGTTTTTGATCTTGTTCATAGTTACAACAGGTAAGAGCTCAGGCTTCTGAATCAGGAAGGTGGTCCTGCATACCCCGTCAAGGCATGGTCTGACTGCCTTTTGTGATTTTTGCTACATGGAGCCCTCACTCTGTAACTGCACATTATGATATTTTCTGTTAAAGGATGGACCAAGTGAAAGAACCTTTTTCTTCTGGATGAAATCTGCTGATTAAAAAAAAAACAACAAACATATATTTCATCTCTGCAATATAGTTGGTGTGTCCTCACACAGCACTGAATTCCATGTTATGATCTGTAGTTGGAAAAGTAGCCAGGGCTACTTTTGAGACAGACAGACAGACAACAGCAAATGAGATAAATGCAGAAGAAATGGAGGAACTTTGATGTATATGTGAGGTAGGAAAGACAATTCCATATGGGAAATGACAAGTGATAACATGCAAAGATGAAGTTCCGTCTGATACTGAGAACCAGAACCTCTCACCTGCCCAAATATTAGGCAGTGCCAGGGTTGCTCACATGGGTGAAACAGCAGGTGATGAACAGCTCTGCTGGGGCACAACTGGCCTTAGGTGGCTGCAGAGGGTTGGGAAATGCTTCACATCAGATCAAATCCTTGTCTGTGGGGGCAGGAAGCTGCTGTCCTGTGGAGGAGCTGGGAATTAGTGCTGTGATGGAGACACAGGGGATGGGCAAGGGGAACTGATGGGAGGGGAGTTTGTTTTGGCACAGGTGTTCAGACACCAGAGAAACCTTTCAGTGTCCCATGAAGTGCCACTGAGCTGGCACTTCAGTCAGCACCAGTTTCCCTGGTGGAGGGCAGTGCACTAAGCACAACAGCTCATTGTGACTCGGCTCAGTAGCAGCAAAGACATTTTATTGTAAATGTCAGTTGTGCTCTTTAAAGGGGTTTCTTTTTTTTTTTTTTATTTAAATAAAACTGAAAGACAGGTCTGAATGCACAGTGCAAATTTGTCACAGCTTCAGGAGAAGCTCTTTTAGTGAGAGCAAAATAAGCCAGCTCTTTTGTTTGTTGGTCTATGGAGTGTTAAAATGCTAAAAAAGCAATTACAGTGGAGGAATCAATGCTTTAAATTGACATTTTTTTCCTCCCACTGGGACATTTGCCTGCAAAGACCTGAGAGATTGGATTTATTTTCTGTCCATGTCATGTAATTAATCACAGCAGGATCATTTCAGTCCCAGCTGTCTACCTTCTAATTATGGCATTGGCTTAACCTATTGCCATCATATCTGAGTATTTCAGGTCATTAATATATTTATTTTCACACTACTCCTGCCTGAAATGTCATTCCCTAAATTCCTTCCCTAAACCAGGGCAGAATGTGGAGTTGAAGGGATGTGTTCCATAGCAAAGGGCTGTAGCTGAACAGGGATTTCAACCCATGCTTTATGTTCATATGGAACTAGTGGAGAAACTTTCTTTGATTCCACAGACTGATTTTTGAAATGCAGACATATTATCCTGTCTTTCAAAACTTTTTCCCTAGACCTTCATAAATATTCCAGAATAAGCCAGTATGTTAAATCACTTCCCCCAAACAAACAAATGGGGAAACTTGAAAGTTTAGAGCTAAAGCTCTCCCAAACAGAAGACTTCCAAAAAGAAATATGAGCCCAAATTTCCTGCCTCACCTTGAGGGCTTGGCTGCTATTACTTTTTTTGCATGGACTGTGTCCAGATCCTGCCTGGATAGGCAGCCATATAGAATATCCTGTTGCAGATTGACGGGAATTATCAAAAAATCAAAAGCCAAGGAAGATATTTTTACTTTCTTGCTTTTATCAGTAGTGAGTTATCTTTTCTGGAAGTCAAGAGCAGAGACCCATACTTTGAAGGCCAACAAATTTACATTTACTTATTTCCCTGTGTTTTTGAGTGTGAGCATTCTTCTTGAAACAGAGACACTGTAAATTTATCCATGACTTAAATGTAGTCACGGTTGGTTTGGACTGGCTCTGAAAAATGAGGGATTCTAAGTTATTGCTATTTGTCTTGGTAGCTGAGGTTAAAGAGTCTGAGAAAATAAAAAAAATGTGGTAAGAATTTGGTTTTCCACATAAGGGCAGAAAAGTTTTGCCCTCTTGTTTATGAGCCTAATTTATATCTGTTTGTAATTTATTTAGCTTTAATCTCAACTCGGAACAAAAAATAACCAGAAGACAAGACGTGACTACACTTCTGCCCCATATAAAATAGTGTAATTGTGTGTGTGACTTTTTAATGTTGAGAATGAAAGAAAGCAGGATGCAGAGTTTTTCTATTGAATCCTGTTACACTTAGAGGTTGAGATGCCGAGGTGATGAGCTCCAAGGACAGTGCAGAAAAAAGATTGTATTCCTGACTGGGCAGTGGACCATGCATGATAATCCAGGGGAGCTGAAAGGTCTTAAAATACCCCAAGCTCTTTATGTCCATGTGCACATTGGAGACTATAGGAATATTCTATTTATGTGTTTATACCTTAAATTGTATTGTTTTCATCCTGGCAGAAGTCCCTGTGTGCTCCCTGTGACATTTTGATCTCTCTCACAATGCCAGTGTCAGCAGTGGAGCAGGATTTGATAATCCAAAGTGGAGGGAGTCAGTGAACTTTTAATTTGAAGATATGAACGGGTGCCAGAGCAAAGCAGCACTGCACAGGGATGTACAAATTCTGAGACAGGAGCACTGCTGGGTTACCCTGGGACAACCCTGAGGTTACAGCCCCTTCCTCTGACAGAGGTGCTGCTGCTTGGTGCACTCCCAAGGCTGTGCTTTGGAGTCCTGTGGAAGCACTAACACCTTCAGCTCTCCTGACAGGAGCTGGGGGAGCTCCCAGGAGTCACCTTTCCTAGGAAGATAGGCTGAGAGAGTCCACCCAGGACTCTTGGGAGACTTTATAGCACCTTGCAATATCTAAAGGGACCTACAAGAGAAGTGGAGAAGGACTTTTAACAAATGCACTTAGTATTAGGACAAAAGGGAATGGATTTGGACTAAAAGAGGGTAGTTTTAGATTTAGATAATAGGAAGAAATTCTTTCCTGTGAGAATGGTGAGGCACTGACACAGGTTGCCTACACAAAATGTGGATGCCACATCCTTAGAAATGTTGATGGCCAAGTCTGGATGGGACCCTGAGGAACCTGGTCCAGTGGAAGCAGCCCCTGCCCACAGCGGGGGTGTTGGAACTAGATAGTGTTTAAGGTTCATTCCAACCCAGAATGTTCTATGATTCAGGCAAAGTCCTGTAGATGGCAAAGGTCCCTTGCTCTGCTCACTTGAGCACCAGCTCTGAGCCAGACAGACATTTCATTGCTGTTCCCAGGCTACACATTCTAGAGCATCACAGGGTCGCTGTGAACTACTTTTCCCCATTTAATCAGTGCCTAAGCCACCAATATTCTTATTACCGAGTGTCTGTCCTTGGTAAAAACCTAATTTGTATAACTCTCTGAAGGTGTTGAGCAGAAAATTCCACTTCCCTGTTGCTAGGTTTTTCCAAATAAGCCATGTGCAGCTGGGCCACCTGACCTTTATAGTATTTCAGGGTAAGGGGATGTATCTATAAAATTATATGATTGTTTTAGAACTTGGCACTTTGAAACTAAGAAAACTTATCTTTTGCTTGGAGAAACCCTAGGATGTCTGTCAGTTAAGACCACATGTATTATGGTTTTTCCAACTTGCACTCTATTAAGTTTCTTTCTTAAATAATTGCTTTGCTGGAATCTGACTGTTGTCACTTCTAGAATATTACACTGGAAAACATCCCTTTGATCTCCAGAAGCCAAAGTCAGTCTTGTTGCACATTAAAATCCCTTTCTCTTTTTCCTTAATCTGTTGAGCCATGCCTTGAAAATGAAAGATATTAGCAAGGTTTTTTTATCAGTTCTTGTACTTAATTCAGTGCAGAAATCATACATGGCATGTAAGGAAGGGGCAGCAACCTGTTTTTTTAGGCATTCTGCCATCTCATGCAGACCTGTGGAAGGATCTAATGAATGGATGTTCTAATAACAGTAAGCCAACACCCATCTACTTTACACTCTTTGACAGGCTCCCGAAGATGAGAATAGAAGTGAAAGTGAGTTAGATGCTGGGTACATACTTGGGAAGGCTCATAAATCTGTTTGAAGGGAGATTATCCCGTTTGTTTAGAAAAATCGCATTTAAGAGAGTTCCTGTCCTGCTGAAACAGTGATCTGGGTCATGTCAGAGCCTGGTTGCCAAAAGGAGACCAAAGCATTTTGTACCGGCCTGGTGCTCTGCAGACATCCTTCTCCCACAAAATCAGGAAGGAAACAGCTGGGTTGTAGTTGATGGCCTCCCTGGGCTCTTCACAGCACACTGCTTTTTCTTCCAGGCTCCCAAGGGTTTTCCAAAAGTTCAGCTCAGTGAGGGAAATGTTCCCGGAGATCTCTGGGTACTGCTACTGTGTGGACAGCCTGGAGAGGGAGTTAGCAGACACAGGTAAGTGCCTTCCAGCATCTCATCCTTTGATCTGGGTGCTGTTGAATTCTCAAGGGAAAGGACAAATAACAGCTATCAGTCTTCAGATTCAATTGGAAGTTCAATTTCAGTCTTGCAAGGAGTAAAGACCAATGTGACCAGTGTAATGCCAATGGGAAGGGCTGGAGCTCACTGAAACTGTTTTGAGCAGAGCTTCAGTCAGCAATGAGTGGAGTTGGTGCCTGGGAGCTAATCCTGTCCTCTTCAGGATGTGGAATAGGATTTCTGAATGTCCACTTTCTGCCCAAGCTAGAAAGCTGTGTCATGTTTTGTATGTCCTATCAGCAAATCCAGGGGAATATTAAGGGCCTGAAGAATGAGCTCTTTTCTTCTCACTTAGGTAGAATCATGGAATTATTTGGGTTGGAAAAGACCCTTAAAGAACATCTAGTCCAACCTCTCTACAATGGGCAGGGACATTTTCTTCCCTCATAACCTCAGGATTTCGGCATGTTAATAGTTGATGGGGTGCTTTAGAATAAAGAATGTTCTTTTTCCAGCAAGGAAGAATGAGGAGGTTGAGAATTTCCAGACCTTCCTTAGATACAGTTATTTTAATTTTTTTTTTTTAAGGGGAGAAATACAAAGCATGATAGTTTCAAACTTGATAGATGAGGACTTCTCCATTTAAATCCTAGAAAAGAAAGAAGTTCTTAAAAAATCTGTGCACTCAGAGAAACTACTGAATATCTTGGTTTTTAGTATGCAACCAAAATGACTTGTAATTGGTTTTGGTAACATCTATTTCCAAAATTCCATCAATTTATGTACTGCAGGCAGAACCTAACAAAACCAGAGCCTGTTGCCAGTTATGGGATGTTTCTCCAGCATGTTTTGGAAGATGTCAAGGCATAAAGGTGGTGCCTGGGCAGCCAGCACTGGTGCAGGGTGTGGTGCATTAGGGTTATGCAGTATAATTTCACATTTGACTTGTTTAGAGGACTGAATTTATTTTTCCTGAGAGTCTCCCAGTTTTGTTCCTCTGGTATAAGGATGACTTCTGTTATAAAAGCAGGCCCTCTGCTAAAAGTCTGTCTTTCCCAGGCTTGGAGCTGCTGCTTGATGACGTTTACGACACGGTTTTCTCCGAGCCAGAGCCTGCCCGCATGTTCACGGAGAGCAGCATCCACAGGATCCTGCAGAGGAGATTCCTGGGGGTCCAGCTGGCTACCTCTGGCAAGTTCAGGTGTAAGTAGCACCCAGGAGATGCCCTGTAAATCAGGTGGCAATTATGGAGCTTTTATGTGACAGCTACTGTTGGGGAGAGTTGTTCTAAGAGTTTTTTGCTCTAAAAACATATAATATCACAGTTTTAATGCAGGAATCAAAGTCCCTGAATTGCAGCTGGCTTTATCCTCTGCTCTGTACATTCTTTACCAGCAGATTGTACCTGTCCTCTGATCAATGCTTTCCCATGTGCCTGCAGATCACATTGTTTGAAATCCCATGAATTCTCTGTATCTCTTGCTCTGACACTATGGAGATGGATTTGTTGATTTATTAAATTNCCCTCTGTATCTCTTGACACTATGTGTCAAGACACTATGGAAATGGATTTGTTGATTTATTAAATTAAGAGCCTGAGAAAATGCTCTCTAATTTATGTTGATACACTCAGAAACAGGAAGGATTTTACACTGACCACAACACACTCCATTCCCAGGAGGCCGCACAAGAGTTTGTAGAGCCTTGGCCAGCAAGGCTGAACTGTTGAATCCACTCTTAGGCACATTCCTTCCCTGGTCAGGGCAGGCACTTAGGGAGAGCGTTTCTCCACCTACAGGCAATGAACTCTGCAGGACAGGAGGTCAGGTGTCTCCTCCCTCCAAGACCAGAGCCCAAAGCAAACTGTCTTGACTGAGGAGAGTTTAAATCTCCTGTGTGATACTTCATCCTCTCATCCAGAGTCCCAGACTTCTCTGACATTGCTTTCTGACTCTTGCTAAGGAGTTACATCACCAGAAATATTAAGCAGATACTGATGTCAGTCTTCTGGCCATATAATCACACAGTTTTTCTGGCTTTGGGACAATCTGGTCCTTCTGGGGAGTCTGGGAAGCCTCTGCACTGCACAGTGGTTTTGGCTTAGCTCTGGCTGTACTGGGGCTGCAGCAGCTGTCAGCACAGATGAAGCTGTACCAGCCACAAGATGGAGATGTGACCTCGTTCATCAGCCACTGAGGGGGATGCTCTGGTGACTTATGCAGCTCTCACACTGTCACCCAAAGCCACTCAAATTAGGAAGGTTGTCCCCTGGATGAACAGATTGCTCCGACACGATGCTCTCACTGCCTCGCTCAGGTACTGGGTGTAGCTGGAAAGTTTTTTAAGGTGAGAAGTGTTTAGGCTGTAGAATTGCAGGTTAATATAAAAAAAGCAAAATTTCTCTTCAGAGGCTAAAGTCCTGTATTGGAGAGATCATACCCCAGAAAATTTACTTGCTGAATTTTTGCTCTCTCTGCTTTTAAGGCCAGTTTGACAGGAGTAGGGTCTTCAGATCCCTGCTGAGGGAAATGGAGAAATGGGGTAGACTGAGCCCAAATCTCCAGAGTCAAGTGCAGAGCTGTTTGCAGGAGCAATATCTCATTCTCTTCAGAAACATTGATGTTTTCTTTCAAATCAGTCCCTCAAGCTGTGCATCTATCTCTGTTGACCAACTTTGCTTTTGCACTAAGGGCTAGAGCTCCCCCAGCCTCCAGCATGGTTCCCTGGGAGAAATATTCCTGCTCTACCCACTTGCAACTATGGCTGAAAAATGTGTTGAGGTTTTCTCTTCTGTTTAGCTTTCAGAAATTAATACCTGCAGTGGAAAACCATGGGGCAAATCCTTCATGGAAAAAGAGGATGGAGAATTCTTATTTTGAGCTGGTACTTGATGCATCACTGAAAACAGTCGGGAAATAAAATTTTTTTTTCCTAATTTTTTTTCCTCCCAAATAGGCAAACAGAGGTGGCTCTGAAACTTTGACCTTTCCCTGCTTTCCCTGTTGTCCCTGCAGGCCCCTCGAGGTGTGAGGCTGAGCGCGCCGCAGCCCTGCGCTTCCAGCATCCCTTCGTGCCCTCCTGCGCCCGCGGGGGCTTCGCGCCCCTGCAGTGCCACGGGGGACAGTGCTGGTGTGTGGACACCCAGGGGACAGAGATCCCGGGCACAAGGAGGCGGGGACAGCCCCCGGCCTGCGGTAAGCATGAGATTTGCCCAGGGAAAAATGAGCCCATCCCTCAGCGCCTTTAGAGGGGAACAGAGCAGACCGACTCCTCTCTTGGCTCTGATGGATTCTGGGGTTCAAAGATCCTGAAAACTCCCTGCGGTTAAGAGTCGTATTCTAAAAAATTATTAAGTACCATACTGCTTTTATTTGCTGTTATGATTTTTCTTCAGCCTTTTAATTTTGTATGCAGCAAGGCTTTTCTTTGCAGCTCTGATATCTGGCGCTTGACTCTGGGACCTGAGGTATTAAGTGAGAATATCTGGGGTAATAAAAGGAAGCAAGTGATGGTGATTTTGTGTTTTACCTCCTTCCTTTGGTGAAATGCTATGGAATTTCATCTCCCATTCTGACTAGTTTTTTCCAACTCTGTCACTGCATATTTTGCCATGAAATCTTCCACATCCTGTAAAAAACCTCCCAACAAACAATTCAGAAAAGGTGTATAGGTTAGGGCTTTAAGAGATTCCACAGAGAATACACCATCAAATCAATGCCCCAAATGGAAATGACAACAGAAATGTCCAGGGGCTAGAGGGGAGGAGGAAAGTTAAAGAGCCTCTGCTCTGAAGTGCATTACCTAAATATTCTGGATTGTGCTGGAGGGCTGGGGCACAGGGTCTGAGTGGGGGCTGCCTTGGGGGACAGCAACTGCTCTGTGAGACACAGCACAGCTTCCCATGCAGCTAAAAAAGGAGGAATCTGCCCTAGGTGTCACAGCTCCAAGTGCTCAGAGCGCTCTGGGCACACACAGGCTTACTGTGAAATGAAAACTGCAGCCTGCCTTCCAGGCTGATCACCAAGGATATTGCAAGGGAACCTCTTGCCATATGTTGGGACTGGTTGTTTTCTCTTTGAGTATGGTTTTCTGAGCCCTCCTGATAATTTTTTGAGGGGGGGTGTGAAGAAAGAGGGGCAATGACTTCAGGCTGCTTGCAGCTTTTACTGACAGGCTCGGAAAATTTAAGCAGGGAAAGATTTCTGCAGAGGTTTCACAGATTAACTCCTGAGAAGTTTCATGAGGTTATAGCTGAAGTCTTCAGACAGCTACATGCCATGTGTGTGTCTCGAGTTCTCCTCTGTTTTATTTCATGTTCAAAACCTGTGTAGATGGGGTTAGGGACAGGTTAGTGGTGGGCCTGGCAGTGCTGGGTTAATAATTGGACTCAATACCCTTTCAGGTCTTTACCAACCTTAATGATTCTGTGATTGTTTAATGTCTTTGGCTCTCACACTCAGCAGTGTTAACACTGGAGGAGTCAGAGCACCAGGCAGTCCTGAAAGGGACATGCTTCTTTCCAGACCTTTTACAGTAGATTCACACCAGCAGTGCCTTTGGTGTTTATTCTTCTTCTTCTGTTTTGATTTGATTCAGCAGTGGGTAGGAGGGGAGAGTGTTTATGACCCGTGATCCTACATTTGTTTCACATTACTGTTCTCATGGAATCGTGTCTTACTTTAAGTTATTGGCCCTCTGAGGAATGTTCTTCATCCCTCTAACCAGGAGCGAACATTGAAAACAGAAGGGGCCCATCCTACAGAAAGTTCTTTTACAAAGGAACTTCTGGGAAGGGACTCTAAGCTCCTGTCAGGAACTGCAGAGCATGACAAGAGTGCAAAAGCAGGAGTGAGAAAGGCATCAGCTACAGAACATCAGATTACTTGCTTATCTTTTTAGCAGCTTTTTAGGTTTCCAGCTTTTATCCTTATTGTTAACAGGATTTGTGACTTCCTTATCATATTGCTTGGTTGTGGAATAAATGGAGATGGAGTGGGGAGCCCAAGGGAGCTGGTGCTGGAGCAGACTAAAGCTGCTAATCCATCTTGTCCCCTGCAGGGACAGCAGTGGTGCTGAGTGGGAAAGACTGAGAAACATGGAAAATGCACTTAACTTCCAAATCTCCTCCTGCAGGTGGGAGATGCCCCAAACTGGAGGCTGAGTCCAGATCATTGTGTTCAGCCCTCCCCTATGGAGTTATCTTCCAGGGATTTGCCTAATTGCCCTCTAACCTTTTATCCTTCCTAGCACTCTGGGAATAAATTTCATGATCATAATGATGTGCTCTACATCTGGACTTCCCTGTGCTGTGGGAAATACTGAATAATAATTGTCTATTGTGAATGATATGGAGAATCCTGTTTTTTAAAAACCTCTTTCATATTTTTTTGTCCAGGATGAATGTTCTCTTGTACTGAAAAAACTGTTCTGTCCTCAAAATACGTTTGCCTCCCCTTCTCTATAGTTCTGCTACTTTTGCCTCTCTTGTCTATAATTCTGCTACTTTTCAAGGACAGGTAATTGTGTGGCATGTGAGTTAAGCTGCTGTGTGCATTCCAGAGATGCAGTCAGTGCCATAACCATCTTGTCTGTCTGATTCTTGGTGTCTTTATATTTACCAAGCTTTCCTTTATCATTTCCTTTACCATTACTTTCTTTTTGATATGGGTTTTGAGCCCTAAGCTTTGTCCTTCTTCACTAGTGTGTTGCATCCTAACTTGGAGCTGTTGCTGCCTGTGTATCAGATGGGGCTGGATGCAGCTACACCTGTGACACAGGATATGGGTGCCCAGAGCCACTGTTGGTACCCTCAGTATGCTGACATTTGACTATTTTTGTTGAAATTCTGTATTTTTTCCCTTAGAGCTCATTTATGAATGCCATCTGGTCCTTAGCACTGTATTACTACTAATTTTAAAAATTCATTTTCAAACATCTTGCAGTGAACACCTCACTATGAGACTGAAGACCTAGTTAGGGAACTTCCATAAATTCCTCTTTAGTGGGCATTATTTAAAATAACCTTCTGTTCTTCCAATCTATTTCTTCTTCTTAGCTTCCCATATTTCACCTGGATCATTGGAGGTTTTTATTAGCAGCAGACATCCTACTAGAGAGCTAAAATATTTGGAAAAGATATTTTTCATTCTTTCAGCCATGGGAACACGGATAAGAATTTATATTGGGATGCAATAGAACCAGTAAAAGACCACAGAGCTGAGAGCTCAGCAGTGAGGAAGGAATGTTTCCTTTCATTTTGGTTCTTGACTGGAGAATTTTATTTGTAGACCATGGGCACTGACATTTCAAATCCCTAAACAATGTGCACGATGCATAGTTGAGAAGCAGGTTAATCTATACTCTGATGTTGTTTTTCCCACAGCTGCTTGAAAGAGAGCAATAGAATTACAGGTTCTGGAGGTTCCAAAATGTAGTTTTTTCTTTTTCAAATCTTTCTCTAGGTGAGGAGCAATCGTGCATCTCCGAGCGGCGACGGGCCTTGTCGAGGCTCCTTTATGGCCCTGCTGGGTACTTCAGCCAGTCCAATCTGTTTTCCACACCAGATAAGCAGTCAGACAAAAGTGATGGCTTTTCAAGACCCTGCCCTCCCTCTTTCAAGGAGCTGTTTCTGGACTCTGGATTGTCATCCCCCCTTGCACAAAGCCCGTTTGCCAGCCAGACTCCTGAGCTGGAAACCACCCTCAGTGAAGCCATCACAGGGATGTTCCCGTCGAGGGAACTGGCTCAAGTGGCTCTGCAATTTACTGCCAATCCAAAGCGTTTCCAAGAGAACCTCTTTGGAGGAAGGTTTTTGAAGAATTTGATCCAGTTTAACTTCACAGGGGTACTTGGCATTAGTGGGAAGTACAGCATTGGCCAGTTTTTCCCACAGGAGGATGTGTCAGAGATGGATAATGGCCAAGGCCCTCTGGAATCTGCTGAGGAATTTTCACTGGAGGTATCAAAGGGGAGCTCCATTTTGAGTAAAACTCTTGTGGACAGCTTTGGCCGCACAGTAACTCTGCAGGACAATCAGAATCTGATGAAATTCCTTTCTTCTGTCCTGGAACTACCACAGTTCTTTACTTTTCTGCAACAAGTAATTTCTGTCCCCAAAAGCATTGCTGAAGATTTAGGTGAAGTGGTGAAACTAGCACTGGGATCCAGAGACTGTGGTGAGGAGCCAAGGGACTTGTTTGTTCCGACATGCACCAAGGAGGGGAGGTATGAGGAAGTTCAGTGCTATGCAGGAGAGTGCTGGTGCTTGGACACTTTGGGTAGGGAGGTTCCAGGCTCAAGACGTCAAGGCAAACGCCCAAGGTGTCCCACTGAGTGTGAGAAGCAAAGGAGAAACCTGAAAAACCTGAAGCAAAGCCTTCCTGCAGGATCAGATCTCTTTATTCCCTCTTGTACTGAGGATGGAGACTTTCTGCCACTCCAGTGTTATGGGACAAATTGCTTCTGTGTTGATTCGAATGGCAAGACTATCCCAGGAATTAGGGGGGAAGCTGGAAAGCCAATGCAATGTAAGTCCTAGGGACAAGGAATTTAAAGATGCTTTCTTTTGTATTGGAATTCCATGGTTCTTTCTTGGTATCTGATTATATCTGGAAATAAATGGATGATGTATGCAAATGTCTTCTAGCAAGAAATCAAGCCAGTGGCAGGGGGATAGTGGGAAATACAGTGTGTGTCAGCTTTGATATCCCAGGTCCTATAGGTGGTCAGGGTGTAGGGTGGGCACACTTAAAGCAGAGGAGCCTGAGGTCTTGTCTGGTGACTGAATGTGTCATCGGCGTGTCTCTGCCTCAGTGTGCAGCTGGAGTGTGTAACACCCATGATGCCCAGGAGACCTGGAGCATCTGTGGAACCGAATGTGACCCCTGCCTAATGAAAAAACCCTTTTACTTCCAGTCCAAGTCACTGGCTCATCTTTTCATAAGAACCAAACATTTTCAGTGCCTTGGACTATGAACTTGATTTAGTCTTTTTAGCTCAAGAATATATCCTCAAATTGGTAAGATATCACAGGACTCCAGACATAGGAGGCATATTTAGTGGCTAGTAGGTTTTCCATAAGTCACACAGTCAGGCCAAAAAGATGAATTGCAAATGACTTTTGACATCAGTTTGATAGTCTATGAACTGCCTTTCCTTGCCCTTTTCTTTATGGAATATGAAGAAAGAACGGAGCACGTAGACAATGAATATTTATCTTTCAAGTTTCTATGAACTGAAAAAGACCCATCAACAGGGAGAATAGACCAAGAGGAGAGCCTGCTTCTCATTTTGGAAGAAATAGCAATGTCCAGCAGTTGAGAGTGGTGCATAGTGAGGGAACTCCTTTGAATAGAAGTTTGCAGAAGTAGTGGGGAGGTTTTTTGTAGTGATCTGAATTGAGAGGGGATTTATATCTAACAACCCATCTGTAGTGCAATCCAAATGAAAAGGTTCAGAATTCTCTGGTGCTCAAAAGAAGATGAACTCCCATGGTTGGCTGGATTTGTAGAGCTCTTTGGTGGCAAAGTGAAATTTGGCTCTGGAGATGGCAGAAAGGGCTTCCAAACCAAACTCACCCCAGTATTTTGAGGGGTGTTATTTTTATGTTCAGCAGCAATATTCAGTAGAACAGAGTAGAGTAGGAAGAGAGGACACACAGTCTTAAGTCTGGTTCAGTTCAAGAGGAAATAAAATCAGTATTATCCCACTATTCGGATGGTTGTTTTTGCAGTGGTTGGCTGAATAACAAGTAACAACCTGATTACCAGCTATATCTGAAAATATCTGATCGATGTAAACAGATTCAGGAAGTCATTTAGTGGCACTTGGCCCCCCAGTAAGAACTACAAGTACCTAATGTACTCACAGATTTTAAAAAAATATATCTGTATTCATCTTGGAGGCTTCACATCCCTTTGGAAATCTTGCCCTGGTTCAGCATGGGACCTTAATATTGCTAAGAACTCTTAGTAAGAGGCCAGGAATGTTGTTATTATTGGGCTGAGTGACCAAGTTTTAGTAGTGGTGTTTATTGTACTAGAGGTTAGGGCTATTGTATATCTTCAGTGCATTCAGAAGATGTGCGTGTTTTTCTTTTCCCAGGCCCAAGTGCTTGCCAAGTAACAGCTGGTCAGGAGTTTCTGAAGGCTGTGAAGCTCCTGTTGTCAGATGCAGGTGCTGTGCCCCAGCTGTCCAGCCTGTACGTGCCCCAGTGTGGTGCTGGGGGTGGCTGGAGGAGGGTGCAGTGCAGTGGCCCCCCTGAGCAAGCCTTCGAGTGGTACCAAAGGTGGATGGCAGAGAACAACGAGGGCAAGCCCCTGCCTGTTCCTGAGCTACTGAACATAATATCTGGCTACAAAGAGGCATCCTCTGGAGACTTTTCAGCTTTTGTTAAAGCTTTGTATGAGGCTGGGCACCAGAATGTCTTCCCCATATTCTCCATGTATTCCTCCTTCACGGATCTCCCACCTCAAGTGCTGGACGGAAACGTGACCAGTGCAGCTGAGAACATTTTGCTGGACCCATATACATTCTGGCAGCTTCTGACTGAGCAGCTGAGCTACTACCCAGGGCCCTACACTGACTTCAGTGCTCCATTAGGCCACTTTGAGCTTCGTGATTGTTGGTGTGTTGACAGCAAAGGAGGAGAGCTGGAAGGAACAAAGGCAGGAGTGAACCAGGTTCCAGCATGTAAGTAACAATTTCTGGCACGTAAGTAGGAGTGTTTTCTCATCTTTTATTTTATACCACAAGAGAGGGAAGTCCTTTCAATTGCTGTGAAGTAGCAGACAATTACTTGTCAGAAAGATCAGCAGTACTGCCGTTATTGTTGGACATCAGAAATAGAGTGACTCCTTTCTAAAAAAAAGTGGTGGCAGAGCTTTGGGAATAAGGATAAATAAAGTTCCATATCATATTTGTGTGGATTTTATAATTTGGAGTTTGGACATAAAATGCTTTTGCAGAAGACACTTAGCCAGGTGACAGAGGATATTAAAAGGTGTGAAGAGTAGTATGGAAAAATCAGGATTACACTGTAATGTAAATGACTTTCAAGAATGCCTTGAAATGAAGCAAGAGGGATTTTCTTTACTGTTTCTTATTGTGTGGTCAGGAGTTGCAGATATCCCCTAGAAGTCACTAGGAGGAGAATGAGGCCAGTATTGAAGTTCAGTACTCTCTGTCTAGACATCTCCTCCAAAGGTGCTCGGGCATTTTTGGGGTTACTCCAGATGACCTATATTATAAATGCCATCGCTGAAATTGTTCTCATCACATACTGCTTTTCCAGCTGTGAAGAAGACACAGGACAATGAAGTGGTGGAAATTCTAGTTCTGTGGGCAATATGGAATAAAGAGGATGAAGCAGATTAACAGAGTTATTTTGGAGGAGCAGCTTTTGTGGAGCTGGTTTGGTGCATTGAGCTGCCCTTGCTGGGTCAGTAGATGTGTGGAGAGGATAGGCCAAATGTCAGCTGCAACTCCAGACCCAAAGGTCTTCATTTTCCTTTCTGACTCTCACTTCTGATTATCCACATTATTTCATGGCAGCAACTGAGGGAATGTTCTGTAGAGACATATTGATTCAGTTTGTAACCAGTAATGACTTAAAAACATCAAGTGTTTGGCCCAGGACATGGAGAATGTTTGAGTGACCTATGACACTCTAAGACTCTTGCTGTTGAACATCTAGGCACTAACAATTCTCCTTTGCTTGCTTCATTATGTAATTCAACACTGATTTCAGAGGGAAGCAGACAATGCTAATTAAAAGACCAGTTAGTTTTCACATGCAGATATTTACTGGATTTAGATGAAACTCATTAATATACCCTTCATATATGCACTTTTTTACACAGGCCCTGGTACATGTGAAGGTGTGAAGCAGGAAGCCATGAAATTTATGGAGGAGGCAGAGCAGCTCATCCTGGCCTCAAATGGGTCCCAGTTTGCCTTTGGAGAGAGCTTCTTGCTGGCCAAGGGGGTGCAGCTCACGGACAGGGACCTCCTGCGCTCGGCGGGGCCCTACGGGCTGGGGGCAGAGATCTCCCAAAAGCTGCTGTCGGGCAGTGACTCTGCTCTCCAGCTGGCTGCATGGTCAGGTGGGTGGAAGGGAGAGGAGGGCTGAATTAAATGGAGTCACGCCCAGAATCTGTGCAAGAGCACTTGCTGTCAAATGCAGCTTTGCTGAAAAGCAGGTGGGACTCAGCCGGTGTGATTAATCAGGGTCATTAAGGCACCACTCTAAAAACTGATTTCAGTTGTCTCGTATGTATGACACAATGCAAATATGAGATCTGGGCACTTACCAGCCTTTATGTACTTAAAACATTTATTAACTTGTCTTCTGAAGTACAGGGAACATTCAGATTTTTGCAAATACGTGTATATAATAAATCCTCTATTGGGCACTAGAGCTTTCTTTTGCTTCTCTTTTATAGTCCTGCACTTCTACTGGCAGAGGCACTTTACTTCAAAACGTTCTGCTGGAGAAGCAGCACAGCTGGGATTTCTCCCTTACATCCCTCAGTGTGATGGCCTGGGAAACTGGGAGCCAACTCAGTGCTATGAGAGCACAGGTGAGCAATTCCTAACAAGACAGTTTGGGCTGTCTAAACAACAACAAAAAAACCAACCAAAAAACCCAAAGAAACCCCAAACCCCCTAAGAATTCTATTGTAAGATAGAAAACTGGTAAAAACTGGAGGAAAGTGATGTAGTCCATAAGATATGTGTAAATTGGCTGGACTCAAGTGGCAGCTCATTGGAGCTCAAAATCCAGTAGACATTAAGTTACTTGCTGATAGTTGTGTTCCTTTGGGGTTGATCCAGAGGCTGGTGTTGCTTAATGCATGACCAGGATGATGATGTGGGGCACACCCTCAGCAAATTTGTGGATGATGCCAAATTTCTGGGAGTAGATGACAGAGCTGCAGTGAGAGTCTCATCAGAGCTGCTACATTTCCATTTGCACCACTGCTGAACCTACCCTGGATAGAAGAGTTAGCTGTGATTTAGATTTACTGATCCCTTTCTATGGAGCTCCTGAGGGTGAAGACCTTCCTAGTATGCAACAAAGCACCTCTGAAATAAAGCTGCTTTTCTTCCCTGGCCAGGTCATTGCTGGTGTGTGGATGAGAGAGGACGTTATGTCATGGATTCCTTGGTCTCACGCTCAGCAGAACTTCCCAAATGTCAGTTGGGTTTTCTTTCTAAATATTTGTCTTTACCTGTTCTTGCAAATTTTAATATTTATTGCAAATTCTAATATGATATGCATGAAGTAAGGCTTGCTTCTAACCATTGCAAGAAAAGCAGAAAGAATTATATTCTTATTTTGCTAATTCATTTAATTTTGTTGTGTATGATTTTGGCTTGCATGATTTGAGAGCACACCCTCTACTGTTGGTGGCCCTGCCTGAGCAGGAGCACTGGGCCAGTTGTCCAACCTGGTGTCTCCAGAGATCCCTTCCAACCTCAGCCCTTCTGTGGTTTTGTCAAACATCAATCAAGAATTCCCTGCCTCAGACTATAGCAATGCCTAATGTAGATGTGTGAGGGAGCTGGTCGTGTAACCCTTTCTCTTTGCTTAGGTCTGACACTTGATTTTATTTCAAAAACGTTTTCCCTCTGACAGGCCAGACCTCATGTCAGCGATCTCGAGCCAATGCCCTGATTTCCAGCTGGAGACAGAGCAGTGCAAAGCTGGACACCTCCACAGCTGATCTGTTCATCCCCAGCTGCCTTGAGGTGATTTAACTTGGCTGAGGGAGGAAGCAGTTTTGCTTGCACCGTGCCATAGTCACATAGTACACTTTCAGTCCCTGCTCCTAAAGCACCCCTTGTGCATTTCTATTAACCTGAAAGAAAAGGGTAAGACAAAACTAACAGCTGGTGTTGCCCTGCAGAAGGCAGAATTTAAATAGTTCTGAGATGGAGACTGGGAGCAGGGAGCTCTGCCTGCCCACGCTTCCCTCCCACAGGATGGCTCTGCCTGGTGCTCTTGCAGAGCTGAATAAAAGGCACATCTTAATTGACTGACATTTGGGGGGGCTCTTTCTTCCTGGGCTAAGAGAGAATGACACAGTGAGAGGGAGCTGGGTGTGGATATCCCAAAAAACAGGGTCTGTGATGCTCTCAAAATGTGCAATGAGCAGGACAGAGACAGGCAAGGAATATAGATTTCATGTACTAGAATCATTATCATATAGAATCACGTAATCATTTAGGTTGAAAAGGACTGCAAAGATCAATTATTACCCCAGCATTGTTGAGTCCACCACTGAATCATATATTTAAACACCACATCTACGCATTTTTTTAACACATTTAAAAGTAGGATTTTATCAGAACTTCATCTTAATGGACTTTTAGTGTACATCCTGCTTAATGGTTGGACTCAATGATCTTAGAGGTCTTTTCCAACCTAAATGATTCTTGATTATCTCAGGGACTGATGTGGCTGTTAAATTAGACTGTAACTAACAGACTGTATTTTGTGTTTCTTTTCAACATGATGTATTAATGGACAAGTGTAAATTTAATAAAACATTTTAACCAATCTTTGGGGTATGGATTTTGGTGTGTCCCTATTAAAATGCACTGCTCTGCAATGACAGGTTCTTGATTCTTTGTAGACAGGAGAATACACTGTGCTGCAGAGATCTGATACAGATATTTGGTGTGTGGATCCTGCGTCAGGAGAAATATTCCAGCGTGGCAGCAAAGACTTGGATGGCAATCCTGAGTGTGAGTAATGCTTTGCCCCCTGCCTGTGGTGCCTCATGCTTGGCAGCACATGTGCTTTCTTTCCAGGATGCAGAATGAAACATGGGAGGCTCATAGTTTAGTTTCTCAGCAATTGGGAACGTACAAGCACAGCAACATTGAAAAGAGTTACCCTTGACTTTCATAAAACCAGAAATAAAACAGTCTAGATAAATTTATGAATGGGCTTCTAACTATTTTTTAATCTTTGATTTCTCACCACCATTTTAACTATTTAAAAATGTAAATGATTATATCATTAAATTTAAAATTACCTTGATCAAAATTTTTTACTAAAAGCTAAATTTTTACTCACTTTTTTATTTTACCTCCTAAATATCAGCCTCTAAATGATACACCATCACATCTGAAAAAAAAAAGTATATAAATGAAAAATAAATAACAGCATTTTTTAAACTATTTTTCTAAAACAACATCACAATGCCATTTAAACTTTGATTTTTAGGAAAAAAATTGTTTTTTTTTCTAGTAGAAGTAAATTCCCCGTTCCTATAATGAAACAAATAATTTGTTTTTGTGGTCACTGTTGTTTCTCCCTACCAATAAAACAGGCTGGAAGCCCTGCTGGTAAAGTCTTTAGGTCAATTTACCATCTTCTATTCTGTATCTTGCAAAAATCTCTCTCTTTGAAGGTCCCAGTTTCTGTAACATGCTGAAGTCCAAAGCTGTGTCACGAGAAGCTGCCAGAGGCCACATCCCCCAGTGTGAAGGGGACAAGGGGAGTTTCTCCCCTGTGCAGTGCAGCCAGGACCAGGAGAGCTGCTGGTGTGTCTTTGGCAATGGAGAAGAGGTGCCAGGGACACGAGTCAACGGGGGAAGACCAGAATGTGCAAGTGAGTCTCTGGTTCAGGCATTTTATTTGTGAGTGAATCCAGGCCTGAAATTTAACCCAGATCCTAAATTTTTCCACTCCCTTATTGAATTTAATCTTATTCCTTCAGACCTTTAGAGACTTTTGCTCAAGAAACATGCTTATCTTCGTGTTGTAGCAGATTTCAGACCTACCTGGGCATGCTGTCCTGTTTTCCTCAGGTGCTTGATGGGAGAAAAAGGAGAAGGGAATGGATCCTTGCCTTTTCCTAATTCATAAAAATAATTGAATCAAACCATTTGAGCTATGAAACCCAGCTATAAGGCCAATCTGAAAAGCTTGCTGCAAACTTGAACCTGCTCCAGTCTGAGCTGGCTCTAGGATTAAAATCCATTCAGCTGACTAAAATAAAATTTGAAAAATGTATGCTTCTGCCATTCTGACTCTTGGCTTGTGACCAGAATTGTGAAAAAGATGTGCCAAAACATTGCATATTCACAGAGTATTTCCTGAATGACCAGGGCTGTGAAGCACTGGAATTAACTCATGGTTTCCAGTGAGATATCCAAATGGGAGACATTTGGATAAATTTAATTTGCCATGTCCTTTATGCATTTTACCATCACTGATGAAAAAAAATTAAACTTTCTACAAGGCTGGGCTCCAAAATGTAATGATTAGTGGAAAGTAGAAATGTAAAAAGAAAACCTTCAACAGTTATCTGCAGGATGCTGCTGTTTTCACAGTTTTTTTTTGGTGTTTCTTGCCTGTTTTTTGGGGGGGAGAAGGGTTGGAAATAAATTAGGGAAACAAGACCATATAATTTGCTTCAGTTTCTTTTTGTGATTCTGCTGTATAAAGATCAACATAGGCTTGTGCTCACTGACCAAATAGAGGATGTGACACTTGAGGACATGGTTTAGGGCTGGAGCTGACAGTGCTGGACTCAATGATCATAAATGGTCATTTCCAAGCTTAATGATTTTACAATTCTCTTGTAAAGTACTTGAATGTGTCAACCCAATTGCCTGCAAGGTTTCTGTCAACTAGGTAACTGCTCAGCCAGCTTGGAAATAATTTTCTTTAGGCTGTCTTGTATCAATAGAGTTGTGAGGATGGGATTTTATGAGAAGCCAGAAGGAGACCCCTTGGTTGTATCTGCCCCGTGGTTGTGGTGTTGTGTGGAGATGCCCTCTGAGCTCTGAGGAGATGAGCTCTGAAGTTGGGTGGTGTAGTCACCTGAATGTTGCCATCCAAGGCAGGTTTTAAGCTCTTCAGAGAAGCAGAGCTGACCACAAGTACTGTGCTGCTGCTATCCTGTGCTTTTCCTAGAGAAAATAGTGACTAGTAGTGATTAATGACCTTTATTTTTAAAATACTGAGTTGAGAAGGAGAACTGCTTTGAAAGTGTAGTGGAAACCTGTTTTTTCTGAAAGCTATTCTTTATTTTCTGCATAAAGATTGAAATAATCTTTAATGGTTTCCCTGGAAAAGCATTTTCCCTTGAAAGAGTAATGGAACTTTTCATGACATACAACTTAGTTATTGTGTTAAAATAAAGAATCAAAAGTTACTTTTCTCCTCAGTCTACCCAGCCTTATGCCTCTAGTCTTGGGAATTACTAATAATTGTTCAGGAAAAAGGATTATTTTACTGCTACCTTGGAGATCTTGTCTATCAGCAAAATAAGGTGTTGTGGTGGGAAAATATGATAAATTTCTCCTCCAGCATCAGAACAGACAGCTGTAAACAGAAAGTAATAACTCAGAGTGCCCAGCACATGCCAGGAGGTTCTCATTAGTTTAATCACTTCCATCAGAGGTAGAATCCAACTTCTTCTAGCTGACATGCACTGGAGAGATGATGCCAAGTACCCTAGCAGTCCTCACATGCATATCCCATCCTCCTGCCCACTTCCCATAACTCTGAGGAGAGACACAGGAGAGACAGGTTTCCAGAGAAGGCTTTGGAAATGTTGATTTCCTTGTGGAAATCTTTGGAAACCCCTATGAAAGAAGTGTCAATATTCAGATGGGTTCTGATTCACTCCTACAATGACAAAATGGTGCAGGCTTGACAACAACAGTAAATGAAGTGGCATCTCTAGAGGGATAAATGAGCAAGCTACTGATGGTGAATTGAAACCTCTGTGCCACACCAGGAAACCAGCAGTCATTTCTGTTTTGGGGGCTGGGTATTTCCCTTGTTCACACACCAAATCTCAATGGAACAGGCAGTAAGAGATTCTAGCACTGTTCAGCTGAGACTGGGTATGACTTGCTGGATATAGAAATGTGTTAGAGCAATTAAGAAACCACAGACTGATTTTTACATACTCTGTATAAAGATTATATTATTGTAATTTAACGACCAGGATAAGTATTACTATCTCTTTTACAGGGATATCTTCTGGTCCTAAAACCTTGTAAGATTTATTAGAAGTTTGTTAAGCCAGGATGCCAGGTTTCCACCTTTACTGAGAAAGAGTCTGGCCACAGAGTCAATGAGTGAAGAGAAGAAATATAGTGGCCTCATTTACAGAGTATTATATTACAGTACATTACAGTTATTGCAAAAAAAGTTGCTATAAAGGAGACTTGGATAAAAATATGCATTTGGCAATTCAGAGGGGCAGATATGAAAGCTTTTTTTGTTGGCATTGAAATACTCAGAGTTGGAAAACAAAGATGTACTGCACCCACTGGATTCCAGATTCATCCTGCAATGTTTTAATACTTAAACTGAAAGTTAAGGTTTTTAATACATTAAATGAAATGGCTCCTTAGGTATGGAATTAATTTTAATATCTCCATCAGAAAGGGAGAGGGAGGGTGCTCAGACCTGAACCACCATCAATGTTTGCCTCTCTTCAATGATCAGGAAGTTTAGGACTGATCTGAGCATTGCAATTTGGAAAATTATCTATATACACACCAAGTAATGTATGATATAATAACATCTTTGTACTTATTTATAAGTCAGAAAGTTTATTTTTTCTTCCTTTGTTTTGTAGTTATGGAACTCATAAATGTTTAACTATTACTGGAGATATTTAGTAATTAAGTTGGGATTTGGCTAATATATTTTATATATATATATGTATATAATGTATATTTTGCCCTACTGATCGCTAGAAACATCTTGGTGCTGCTGAAGACACCACAGTCATGAGCTCCTGATCTCAGACCTTTCACACTTCAGCCTAAGGGAACTGAGATGTTTACACTACATGTCTTCTGTAAAGGTTTTTTCTGCTGTTGGTTAAAAATCTCCTCCTCATTTCCTGCTTAGATTTATTCATGACTGTTCAAGATGTATCTGTTCCTAGAAGCCACGCAGATCCCTTTCTGAACCTGATGCATTACCCATCACAGTCAATATGTGTCTTTGCATCAGCTTCAATAAGCTGAACCAAGCTGAGCTCAGACCAGATCAAGGCTGATGAGTGGGAGAGGCACAGGGTGCTGCCTAGCTTTGAATGTGTGCATGGGAGAGGTTTATGGGCTTTGTCCTAGAAGTCACCACAGCTCGCCTCTAACACATCCCCTTTCTCCTGTGCCTGCAGGTCCGCAGTGTGCTCTGCCATTTGGTGCCTCAGCAGTTGCCAATGGGGCTGTGCTTTGTGAAAGCATCCCTGGGCAAGCTCCAAGCATCCAGCAGTGCCAGCTCGTGTGTCGCCAGGGCTTCCACAGCGCCTCTCCCAACACCTCTCACCAGTGTGACGCGCGGCAGCGGCGCTGGGTCTCGGCCGCCCCTCTGCTCCAGGCCTGCCAGAGTATGTCTGATCTGACCTGATGGATGGGATCTGACCTGATTGATGAGATCTGACCTGATGGATGAGATCTGACCTGATCTGATGGGATCTGACCTGATCTGATGGGATCTGGCCTGATCTGATGGGATCTGATCTGCTGAGGCTTGGGGATGGCTCAGTGCAAAACTGAGCTTTTTTAACCATTGCAAAAATCAGCTTTTATCGCAGACCTACTGTGTGAATAACAGCCATAGTTATAGGGGAGTTGCTCAGTTGAGGTGCAGGAGATGTGTTCTGTCTTCTGCCATCTTCGCCTCTGGCTCTTGGCTGGCCCCTGTGCCAGGAACTGTCCCTCTTGCCTGTAATAATAGAGCTATAAATAGCTATTCCATCTATATGCAGATTTTTCTTGTTAGTTAGAAGGTCCTGGCACCATAAAGTGATTCTGATGGAACTACTTAGTCCTGGAAGAAAGATGAGTGCCAGATGTTTGAATTTGGCAGAACTTGACTGTTTATTTGCATAGTCAAGTCACTGTTACTTCTGCATCTTTTTTACAGCAGTCTGTTCTTAAGGATTATTGTTGTATTTGTTGGCTGACTTCTGATATTTTTCAAACCATTTTGCTTTCAAGAAAAAAATAGCACTTTAAATCTTGGAAGAATTGGATGTCTATTCAGAGCTCATATAATTGGATATTAATATTGGCCTTTTCAATTTTAAAAAAGACATACATTCTGATCAAAATTGCAATTTGTAGTAGTGCTGAACTTTGAGAAATGCAGGTCTTCCTGCCAAGTTTGCAGCTACTTTTCATTTCCAGAATAGGTTATACCCATTCATCAGTCTTCAGAATGGGTTAAACTCTGCTATTCCAAAAGCAAGTATTTTTAAACTTTCAATTTCAGATTGAAACTTCTGTCTATTTGTGATTGTGTTTGTGAGGTTTCTGTAGCATATTATGAAATAACTTCCATGTTTACCTGATGGCAGTGGAATAACTTTGTAGGGGCAGAGGGGAGTGTGTGGCAATCTGCTATAAAGTTTACTGTAAGCCAAGGTCTTGCCCCAGTAATTTCTGTTTGGAATAGAGCATGGTTTTAAGGAGAAAGGCAAAATTCCCAGCACATCAGAAGGTGATTGAACAAACTTCACAATAATGGAGAATTCACCAAAACACTTAGTAATTTGTTCCAATGGATAATTACCCACTCTCAAAAATCATACTTTCTGTTCTTTATGTATACATCTAGAGACTGCTTAAATCAGCTCTTTAAGTACTCTCTGAGAAACTAAGCAGAGAGAGGGCTTTGTGCCTTGCAGGAAGGAGCAGGGGTTTGTGTCCTCTGGTCCCATCTGCCATTCTCCTTGGAAGCTCTCCATGAAGCCTGGGATCAGTGTTACTCCAGGGGAGACAAGAAATTTGCATATTTTTTTCTTGATTAAAACTGATTAAATAGATTTTGATTTTCTGACTGATGAGCTCACAGATTTGTCATCAATTTGTGTGATTGGCATCATTTGGGTTTGCTATCAAAAATTCAGAAAGCTCTTGTATATGTCCATGGCAACGCCATTATTGTGCAAATTTATTCACTCCTAAAACTTATTCCTAGTTAGTTTGCCAAGCTGGGTTTCCAAAAGCCCATTTACATCAGTATTAATTGCTTTCACCATTTAATTTCTTTTTTAATAGAAGTGTTTTCATGATCACATGTAAGAAAAGTCAAAATCAACACATCAGTAATTCTTGTCTTTCTGCTTCTTTTCTAAGTATTGGCATGATGTCAGCTTTCATGTAGTTCTCTGGAACTTCCTGTTTGCTAAGGCTTATGAAAAGTTATCAGTAATCATCCAGATTGTCCTTATCCTTCTGTGAGTTAGTGCTCCAGTGTAAAATGTCTCTTCATTATTATCTAAGTGTATCACTTGGGTTTTCTCTAATGCACAACATTTATATTTATCAAGTTTGTGTCTTGCTGCTTGTTATTTACTCCTGACAGCTCTACTGCTTTCATCTAAAAGTGGGGAGATGTTTTTGATGCAGCATGTGAATGTCAAATCAATGTTGTCTTTTCTCAAAGTAACTCTGAAGGTCGGGTTCCTCATTAGTGAGGTTACTAAATGCCCTCTCTACTTCATTTTCAGAGCTCCAATTATTTCAGACAGTCCAAGCTCAAACACACTTTCAGCTACGCCTCCCTCCTGAGAAGACATGTAGTTCTGACTACTCTGGATTACTCCAGGCATTCCAGATATTTATTTTAGATGAATTGAAGGCTCGTGGTTTATGTCATCTCCAGGTGATTTAAATTCCTTATCTTCTATTGTTGGTTGATTATGTTTGGGGTTTTTTTTGTTTTATTTTATTTGATTGGGTTTTGTGTTGCATTAAAAATAAAAAAAATTAAAAAAAATGAAACACAACATAGACCTTTGCCTGTTTGAGAAATGTGGAAGAATAGAATATACCATGAAATCTATCAGGATTGGCAGCACTCACATATGGATGACTGGGAAAATAGGAAAAAACCACATCATCATTTCAGTTTAATTCCAGCCATAAAAGTCATATGACACCAGCCCAATATTTGTACAAAAATTGTTTCAGTGGAAGAGAATATTTTGACTATTCTTACGAGTATATGACTTGCTAAAATTACATTTTCTTGCTTCTGTTTTTACAGTCCCTTTTTACAGTGTTACTTTGATTATAATACAGTGCAAATGAATAGGGCAAGGCAAGAGCAAGAAAGTTCTCAGGTTGGCTAACTGTCATTTCACTTAATTCTGAATTTAAGGTAAATGCATTTGGAAAAACTGGCTCAGTTTCCATGTGTGATGATTCCACTGTCCATGTTGAATGCCTGAGCGTGGATCGCCTGGGAGTGAACATCACGTGGAGGACTCAACTGGAAAACATCCCCACAGCTTCTCTCCCTGACTTACATGACATTGGTAACTTTTCTTTCCCTGGTGTTTCTGTGGATTAAACCTGATTTGCTTTTAATCTTTTTGCTTCCCTGTCTTTATAACACTGGTGTTGTGTTTTTGCGCTTTCTGTGTTGATATATTTCCCTTCTCAGGCTGTGACACACAGTGGAAAAAAGCTATAACTGAATGTTTGTTTCAGATAGGAGTGCCTCTCCCAGCTGCCTTAACTAGGATTGAAAATAACTTTATCAGGCATGAGCTGAACTGTCCCAGATGTTAATTTCCATTGGACAAGTCCTCAGTGGTGGAAAAGTGTTTATATTCATTGTATTCAGAGAAACACAATTCACACATTGTCAAAAACTTAACTAATTTCTCCCAAGTTATTTTTTTCTTTTTTTTTTTCCCCGCTTTTCCCTCTTTTTCTATTATTTGCTTTACCTTTAACACCAAGGAATGGTCCTTACTTTTGATGTCCTAGAGCAACTATGCAGAGACCATTGACTGGTAGATGTTTGCTGTGGTTTCCACAAGACTTAGGGATGGTGTAAGGAGCTTCTTTCAAAGCAGTCAGTATTTTCCTTCAAAATAAATGATATTAAAAATACATCCCAAGTTCAAACGCCCTCTGTGGGCATATCAAGAATTGTGGCCTTTGTCAAGAATAATGTGGCCAGCAGGACCAGGGCAGTGATTGTCCCCCATACTCAGCACTGATGAGGCCACATCTTGAATCCTGTGTTCATTTTTGGACCCCTCACTTCAAAAAGGACATTGATGTTCTAGAACGTGTCCAGAGAAGGGCAATGGAGCTGGGGAAGGGTCTGGAGCTCAAGTCTGGTGTGGAGCAGTTGGGGGAGCTGGGACTGTTTAGCCTGGAGAAAAAGGGAGATCTTATTGCTCTTTACAGCTGCCTGAAAGGAGGTGGGGGTCATTCTTATCTCCCAGGTCCCAAGAGACAGAACAAGAGGAAATGGGCTCAGGTTGTCCTAGGGGAGGTTCAGATTGGATATTAGAAATCTCTTCATTGAGAGAATGGTGAGGCATTAGAATTAGCTGGCCAGGAAAGTGGTGGAGTCCCTGTCCCTGGATATATTCAAGGGCATCTGGTTGTGTCACTTGAGGATATCATTTAGGAGTGCTGCTGAGTTGGTGGTTGGACTAGATTATCTGGAAGGTCTCTCCCATCCTTGGTGATTCTGTGTGACTTTTTTTCCAGTTTTACTGCTTTGGAATGGTGTTCCCAGCACTAAACAGAAATAGCTCTGTCTCCATGTGTCCTTCCTTCTAACTCTGGGACTTTGTGTGTCCTACAGCAATTTTGCTTGGTCAGAACTGAGTTCAAAATCCTTCAGGACACAGATGGAAGTTCCAATGCTCCTGTAGTTCCTGGCTCTACAGTTTGATATTGTTTACATCCATCCAGTTTTTCCATATTCTAAGGGAAACACAAAACACAGAATGATAGAATAGTTTGGCTTGGAAGGGACCTTTAAAGGTCATCTAGTCCAACATCCCTGCTGTGGGCAGGGACATCTTCAACTCAGTCAGGTTCCTCAGAGTCCCTTCCAATCTGACCTTGAACATTTCCGGGGTGGGGCATCTATTGCCTCTCTGGGCAACTTGATAAAGTGTTTCATCACCATCACTGTTAAAAACTTCTTTATATCTAATCTGAATTATATCTTATCTAATATTCCATTGTCCCTGTGAGTATTCAAGCAGTTTGCAGAAAGTGAATCAAAGTATAAGTGTGTTTCGTTTTATTCAACTTTTGTTTTGAAAATGTTGCTCCTTGAGGCCATTACCTTTTTGACCCTCTCCACACTATAAATTCCCTGTAGTACAAAAATAGCTTTTTGAGGGAATGATTGTATGGTTTTAGAAGAGACAGAGCAGAGCCTGCTCTCTTTGTACAGTCATGACACCATCATGTCCCATGGAGTTCCAACTTCCATTACCTGCTAAGGCAGCTTTGGAGTCTTCTGTTTGAGGTGTCTTTGGGTGTATTTAAACAGAGTGGGTAAAGTAAGACTAATTTTATAGACACTGTACAGATTCATTATGGTCTGCTGTTTGTTAACATGCTTGTATTTTTGCATCTGCTTCTGTTTTTGACTACAAATTCATCAATTTCTCTGTGGTTATCCATTCCTGTATTATGGAAATGTCTTTCATGCTATTTTGTTGTATTTTTTTCCCTTTTTAGAAAATGCAATTGTTGGGGAAAATCTCATTGGAGCATTTATAAAAGAGATTAGGGATGGTGTTTTTCTGCTACATTTGGATTCCAAGCAGTTCCTAGCAGATTCTGTCATTGATTTTCCCCGGGATGAAGAGTTTGATCTGTCTCCCCGTGTGCAGCTTGGATGTAGAAGCGGGTTTCGAAGAATTTCATCTCCTGGGAAAACAGACCCTAATTCACAAGGATGTGGTATGTCTCATTTTTAGCTTTGCATCCTTAGATGTTGTCAGGAATCAGTATAAAACTGGAATTAGAAAATCATCAGTGAACTTGTGTTCATATTTGAAAGGTGTGAGGCTCCAGTCTGAATGGGAGGGATGGGAATTAGTGCTTTGCTTACTGTTCTGGAAATAGGCATCATGGCACTGCCATTGTATAGAAAGTTTTGTAAACCTTTTTGAGATTTTGTAAACATTTTAGATCTGTCTGGTGATAGAAGGTCATTTTGTAATGAACATGATCCTTAAGAGGATTTCACAAAAATAATGTAACCAGAGCTTCAGATAATGATTAATTACCTGGAATACAAACCTAGATGCAGAAATGCCCAAAGTCCTGATATGGGTCAAGTCCAGCCAGCTCAGATGGAAGCTTTTTTGATGCTGGCCAGACCCAACTGCCCTTCTGCCTTCTTTTCTTCTTCTTTCCTTCTTATTTAGTCTTCTTGTAACAGGCTGCCTTCCTGACAGCAGATTTGGACTGCCAAATCTGCCTTTTCCACAGCTCCCCATGGCTGTGCCAATCTGTCCTTGGTACCAGGTCATGCTGCCAAAATGCCTTTGCCCTGACAGCCCCACTCTTGTTTCTATCAACACCAACCTTCCTTCAGATCCTGAATGTTCTTGTTGGCCCGGTTGTCCTCAATGAATCCATTTCTCATTTATGCCAGTTTGGGATGCATTCATTATATCTACCCTGTTTTTATCTAGGGAACAGAGGAGAGATGTACCACTCTTAGGTATAACAGAAGCAGGTATTGGATAAGTTTTCCAATGTTGGGAATATTCTCAGATATTTATCACTTCATCACCATGAAGCAAATCAGAATATATGAAAAAACATCTCTCTGCTTGGTGTGGTGTTTGTCTTTAAGTTCAGAGAGTTTCCTAATGCCTCGGTGAGGTAATCAAGTGATGAACCACTTTTGAACTGCTGCAGTTTCCAGCCTGGACCTTAAAGGGTAAATTGACTGCAGGTTCAGTTCATCTCCACAGTCTGAAACACTTCAGATCTGGGTTATTTAAACACATAAGAAAAAAAAAAATATTTCCTGCTGAGTCCAGAGTCCATAACAACTTGTAACTACTTATCAAGATGTAGTGTTGTGTTCCTTAAAGGTATCATTATTTTTTAAGTAGAATCCTTCAGGCAGAACTTACAAAGAACTGGATCTTTCTGGGAAGTACTAGAGGCAAGTACTAAAGGCCTCTAGAAAGCAGTGAATTAACTTGCCTTATGAGTTGATCCATACATATTTGAACCAGCTAGCTGTGGAAAATGTCACTCAGTAAGACAAACATCATAGATATGTGGAAAGGAGACAACTTCTGCTCCAGCCTTTGACAGAGACTTCACACCCTAGGCTGTCATAATGTACCTGCTGCAGGACCCTGGTTTGTGTTGCAGGACTGCACATTTTATTCTGAACAGAGAAGTTAGGAATTCAGGTTCTGATTCTTTTTGTATATATATATATATATATATATATATATCCTACTTATTCATCCTGTCTGGGTCTGTTTCCCTGCTAATCTAATAATAGGGACAATTAGTAAGAAGCATCACCTGTGACTACAGAAAACAAAGTTGTGTGAGGATGGCAGACATTCTTTATTCTCTTCTCTTTCCTTTTCTGGATTGTTCTTGAAATAGAAATTGTGTTTTCAGATCCTGATCTTTTTTATTTGTTTGGTTTTATTTAACTGTCAATGCTATTGCTTTTCCTTCAGGAACTGTGGTCAGCTCTGTAGCGACAGGTTTCTGGTGGTCTCAATAAACTTAACATATTTATCTGTGAACATGCAACTTACATGAATCTGCCTCTTCATCTCTCGTTTTTCCCTTACAGTCATCTGTTTATTTGCATCTATTGTTGTGTTGTTTCATGTTTTCCTGCCTGTAAAATGGGTAACATCATATGTTAGTATTTCTTATATGACATTTTTTCTTAGTCTCAGCCTTACACTGGGTTATGTAATGTCACAGGTACCTATGAATAAAATTCCTTAAGAGTGGGGGGGTAACAATATTATAAGTTTTCCAGTATTCCTGGAGGGAAAAAGGAGCAGGGCAAGCATTGGACAATGATCAGTTGGGACACTTTTTGAACTTGCTCAGTGTAGTGAGAGCTGAGGCTGCTGTGAAGGGTGGTATCCCTGTGGAATCACTTCAGTGAGCTGCTCCTTAGCCTGGATTTTGCAGCTTGTTCCCCTGATACACAGAAGCCTAAGTCCAGTTAGAAGTGAGATCAGGTTCCAAATTTCATGTGCAGGAGCAAGGGATTAAAATAATTTTTTTTTCTTATATTTTAATTTACTTTTTTCCTGTTTTATTTTTTTTCCTGTTTTAGGGTTACAGGGTTTGATGCTGCTAATAACAAACACTTAGCTCTGAGATTTTGGTTGAAAGTTGTTCTCTAGTTTCTTATGGTGTTAAAATGTATTAATGTTAATACTTGAAAGAAGAAAAATGTAGTGATTTGTCTCACTTGTAGCTGCAGGGATACAACTCCGAGAGTTATGGAGTCTGGAAAATGTGATTTTACATTTTTTACTGTTCTTTGTGCCTTTTTGTCAATCCGACATGTGAAATGAAAGGCAATTTTTCTTGCTCAAAATGTGATAGGAGACACAGATTTTTTTTTACATTTTAACTAAAACTACAAAAAACAGGAGAATGCTTTGAAAAGCTTAATTTGTTTCTTTTTAAACTTTAATTGCTTAATTAGCCTCTTCATTCACTATGCTTTTTCTTCAATTTAGCCATGGATTTCTCATTTCACTTTAATTTTTGCTGTTGTTCAATGACTATTATGCTTTTTGCATGTGTTGGAAATTGTCTTTAAAACATATCAGACACTCTTGTGTATTAGATGGTGGGTTTTTGAAAGGAAAATTCTGACTGATCCAGGATTTTTTACATTCTGTAATTGATTTTATATATGTGTTTTACCCAGAATAATTGCCTTGATGAGTACTAGGAGGAAAATTTCAGTCTCACTCTTGTATCCTCCCAGACCTTCCCACTGGGCTATTTACAGCAGATGAAGGAAGATATGATAATTTTCCTACTAGCTGCCTTTTTGGTCTATTATAATTTAGGTGGTCCCATGAGTTAAATTCATTTTCATTCTGGTGTGTTGGCCAGAACAGCAATTCATCATTTGGGTTGTTGAGAGAATGGCCAATATTCCATTACTGTTTCTCTTTTGTGGAAACTTAAACTTCTGTCAGGGCAAGAACAGATATAAAGTTTTGCACCTTGTCAAAGTCCCAAAATATACATTTGATAGTGTTTTGAAGGAAATCTACATCTGGGAAGCAGCTGTGAAATAACAAGCAGGGATATTGTCCTGCAAATATGTCTGTGACTCTTCTGCTTTAATGTTCATTTGAATGCTTTGGAGGGAAAAACAGTATTCCATGATATCCCAGAAGACAAAGAATTTTCTCTGTAATATTCAACAGGTCAGCTGGAAATGTTGCTCCTGATTGTTTTGAAAATTATATAGATACAGACTAAGTACATCACTAAGAACACTTTTTTGTTTTGTATTTGGGTTGTCATGTGCACAACTAGTGACTTGTAATCCAGCCATTACTGTTTAGTTTGGAAGTGCTTAACAAAAATTTCTTTACCAGGAATTCTGAATAAAAGTGTTACCATATGGTAGATTTCTGTATGATGGTTTTGGAGTTTCTGTTCCTCAGAGCCTTCCTGTTTGTCGTGTTAGAATTTACTCTTTTTATAGCTTGTCTTCCTTTATTTTCTTTCACGACTCATCCACCTGCATTATCTGATTACAAATGGATTTGACAGTTGGAAATCAGGCCTGGACTTGGTGTTTCCAAAGAGCTTCATGTGCTCTAAATCAAGAACAGATTTTGGGTGATCTGAGAAAACATATCACAGCCTATATTCCTGTCATTGATGAACTTGATCATTTAAAGAGTGTTTACTCTGTTAATACTGCTTTGAAATACATATATTAAGAGCTTGAAGCCTATGGCAAATCTATCAGGATTATATATACATTATACGTGTATGTGTGTGTGTATATATA